>JAQGDG010000127.1:0-339395 GCA_029844215.1 Przewalskia tangutica
GAGATTCGAAATCAACCAACATAATACGGAAACTAGAATCGTTAAACCTAGTGGCAACCGTACCTCTATAAAGCATAGACTAAGTAGTCTTTAGTGCGTTGAATATGAATACTCTTGTTGCTTTTCGGTGTTCGCTGGGTTATCTTTAGATTTACAAGTCGTACTAAGTGCGGTGTCTGGCACAGTGCAATCATGACATGCGCTGATCGATCCTATGGCGAGCGTACTGGATCCTCTTCGTACTTGCTTCAGGATTCTCTGACACTGAAGAAGGCGTCAACAGTAGATAACTTGATGCGCAGCCTTGACCCGTTCGAAAGCGGCAGCCTTTCTTGGAATTCTCCATTAGAAGCGTCCCCAAGTACTTTATCTATGTAGATTGATTGTAGCGATTGAAAATCTATTAGGTTTATCTACTATGGATCTAATTCCCGAGAATGTAAGCAAGCTTTGCCTAAATCATACGTACATGGAAGGTCTTTGTATATAATCATGGCAAATGCGTAGAGTCTTTATTATCTCTACGTTATCAATATGTTAAATCAGTATATATAATAATAGAGAGAACAATACCGTAAATCTTTGCGTTTGCTATAAACCCTGAGGATCTCTTTACTATACGACGAATCAAAAAGATTTGATAGCACTTTGTCAAAGCAAATGTTTCAAGCCTCACTGAAAGGCGCTGGCAAGAATCCATAAAATGGACTTACGCAGCGTATCATTTGAAGTGCAGACTTTCGGATGAATAACCCTCGGGTTGTTTCATATACTGTTCTTCCTCGATTAGATTACGAATTGCGGGAATGCGGTTTGTGATCCATCGTACGATGTCATAATCATGTAATGCAATTATCGCTGTGAAAATCCGAATAGACTTTATCTTAGCCACCCAGGTGAGAAAGGTGCCATCATAATCCCACGCCCGAGAAAGGCCGAGTAAATCTTTAGTCACTAGTCACATTTTATAAATCAGACCTTATCTGAGATCGTGTCAATCTTCTTCTTGAAGACCCGTTTTGCATCTATGGGTTTTAACCCGTTTTGGCAAATCAACCCGAAGTTTACACTTGATTGTGATATACATAGATTCCATTTGGCTTCTTGCCGTCTTTTGGAATCGATGTCTGCGTATGCTTAAGCTATAGGTTCAGAAGCTGTACCTTCATCAATGGAATATCTGTAGCACCATTTTGTATTTCCACATAGTAGAGGTTAGTCTTCCAGGAGGGCGATGAGTTCTGCAGTTTACGAGTTGAGTGTCTTCTGCTGATTCGATTCTGAGTATATTACGTTAGTGAGAGTGTTTTTGTCTTGAATTGGTCGATCCAAGATGATGGAAACTTCCGGAATATCATTTTAATGTCTTTCATGAATGGGGAGGAAGAGGAATGCCGGCCCAGTGCTTAACTAGCTCCCCAAGGTTTGCATAAGAAGGAGATCTTTGCGTGCATTTGCATCCTACCTCGCCGTAATGCTTTCACATTTGGTCGAAGAAGCGTGCTTTGAGTACCCGATCTTAGCCTAAGCTCAAATGAATCCCTTGCATATTCACCCCGGCAAGGTTGACCTACCTCTATGTTATTCTTGAATTTCTTGAGTTCTATCTCACATGCGACTCACTAACAGCGTAGACATATTAAATCTTGAGAAAGTTGTGTTTCTGAAACAAATATCTTATGTTCTCAGAAAGATGTAGAAATAAGTATCACTTAGTTTCAGCTTTGGATACCCAATGAAGTAACGCATTTCTCACTTTTAGACTCCGACTTATCGTGATAAAACTTATTGACATATGAAAGGACACCGAGGGCCTCGTATTGTCCCGAAAGTGATAATAACGCCACGCTTTTGTCCTCATATAGTATCTTTTCAATGATTTAGAAGGAACTACTGATTCAGAGCATGCTATCGAGGTTAGGCCAGCATATCCCCGAAGGTATGAAGAAATTTGAAAAAGGCTTCATCAAACAGACGAACAGTATAAAGAAAGAGTTGGTTCTCTCCTCTATTGTAACACCGTTAATTCATGTAGATATGCTCAGTGAGGTGTCATTATGAATGAACCTTACATCTCGCTTTAAGTAATGAAATTCTTACGTACTTAAGTATGCGCCCGCGTCGGATCGAAGAGTCTTTGTACGACGAGCCGGAGCGCGGCGGAATGCTACACGAAGCCACCTGTCATCTGACATAATAAAGCTGCGGAAGATAAATAACACATTTTTTTAAACAAGAGCGAATGGCCGATCAAGGTGCCCATGCATCAAAATTACCGAAAAGTCTACCTTTATTTAACAATGTACAAAACAACTCTGCTTGATCCGGCCAGCGAGATGAATACGGACCTCTGCAGATTTGAACAAATACTATGGCGGAGACAAGGCCGCATACGTACCCCGAATATACATAAGCCGCGTGACGAACTCAACGTTGGAGCATTCTGAAATGATGAACCCGGGATCGTAAGCTCGGCGGATCCACGAATTAATACCTAAACTGCGGACGTAGATACATGATTTACACGAAGGAGAATTCGATCTGCCAGTCACAATGCGAATATGAGAATGAGAAATAAGGTCTGATAAACAAATCATAAATTGTCTGAAAAAGAATAGACGGAAGCCAGTATAAAAGGGTGCATGCAGGATCCTGAGTGTCATTTAAATACAAGTGAACTTAATCGTGCCTTATTATCTTTTCCCGTTTTCAATAAAGATATAGTCACGCCTGCTTTACGTACATCTTGGGAAAATCGTCAAGTTCATTCTATAACTTACTTACCTTTGCATCATAATGGCAGCCTTTTATGGAGGGAGCGCCTTTATATCTTGCCAGAAGCCCCAATGCGGGGCGATAAATCCATGAAATACGCCACGCTTAAAATTATCTTGCCACGGCTTCGTTCTGGGGCCAGCGGTAATGTCAAATAATGCGCCATAAAGTATCTTGCCGCCCATTCACAGGGAGCGTAAAATCCTGTAGTACGCCGTAAAATTATCTCTTTGCGGCCCATTCACGGGGCGTGGATAAAAATCGCAAGATACGCCCGGCAAGGTATCTTTTGCCGGCCCGTTCTGGGCGGCGGTAATTTCATATAGTCTGCCATGCGTAGGTATCTGCCGCGGCGGCGTTCACGGGGCGCGATAATGTCATATAGTCTACTGTAGTAAAGGTATACTGGGCCCATTGCAGGGCGCGATAATGTCATATAGTCGCCCGCTAAAGGTATCTTTGCGACCCACGTTTTACGGGAGCGATAAGACATATAGTGCGCGTAAAGGTATCTTTGCGAGCCACGTTGAGAGGTGGCGATAATGCTCCATTTATAAAATTGGGAATTTAACCTGACGTGCCTACGATGCATCTCTGCTCTTTACAATGTCTCTTTTTCAAATAAAACTTCCAAGATACTAATAGCAGTAGTATGAGTCATAACTACTTTTCAAGACAAGTCACAATACGCACCTTTTAGGAAATACATTTCTGAGAGCACAAATCAGTGACTTCTTTCTTTAAAACCTTAAGCTAAATTAGTACCTTTAAAACAATTTGCCCTTACTTAACATTTCAAATCATTTCTTTGCCATTCTTTGAAGAAAACCATTCTTTTAATCTTCATAAAGTTATTATAACCAACTTCCCATAAACCGTTATAACTCTTTATATCTTAGACAAATTCATTTCTTTTATAAGCGAGAGACTTATACTTTCAAATCAAATCCACATAGCTTTCAAAATACTTAAGTCTCTTAACTTTTAAGAAAACAAGTTTCTTAACTTTAGAATGGCAAGAAATCAATACTTTCCAAATCAAGTATTCTATCTTTTAAATCAATTCATTTCTTCCTTTAAGAATCAAGTCCCATAACTTGAAAAATAAAGTCCATAACCTTTTAAAAAAATTGAGGTTCATAGTCTTAAAACTTCATACGTAAATTCTTATAAATTAAGTAACATATACTTTGGTGCGTTGTGAATAAGTTATACTTATTTATAGCGATCTTAATCAATGCCATGATCTAGAAAATGTAATACAATTTTGTCTTATCTTAGCTTTTATGCGGATGGATAATTCTACTCATTTTAACTTAATTGATTGTCATTACATTTTCCTTTATTAGCAGCATGAGTGGCTTGTTCGATCTTATTCTCATTTGTGCGTAACTTAGCCAAGTCAGCAGCTCCCGAATACCTCCCTATGACTCTTTAGCGTCCCCCAAGACTTGGTAAGAACTTGGATAACAGACATAACGCTTTTCGTAGAGTAATCGCATACATACCTCTTAACTTCACAGAGTAGAAGGAATCATGAAATATTACTACATGTATATTAATACATAGAATCATGTCGAAAGAAGGAAGAGGTTCACATACCTGCGACGATTATCGACAAATAAAAATGCTCCAAAGTACCTCGACCTTGATAGCTATTCCATCCTTGAGTAGAATCGCTATACTTAGTACTTCAACCTATAATGACCATATCGTCCATTAAACCTCTAGCTAAGCGAGAATATTCTAAGTGCAAAAGTCACTAAATTCTGGAAAATCGGTTTCAGTACTTCCTTTGTTTCTACATACTTTGCCACCTTTTTCAAGGCGAATTCAATAACCAAACATACCACATTTAAGGCTCAATACAACAACCAAATCAAAGGGATTACCGCACAATGCGTGTAAAATTCCGCCCCACAATTAATACCAACTAAGTCCTTAATCAAGGCCATTCTCGGCTAACTTATTGATAACACAAAGTCATTTCAATTCTTTTTCAATCCAACTTCTTTGGTCTAACATGTTATATAATCATAAACAACTTAGCAATTATAACCACCTTAATCAATTCTTTAGATAACAAGCGGCGACTAAACTAGTAACTAAATTGAATTACAAACTTAAAGGCTAAATCATGCAGCTTTGATTCCGTCAAATATTCCATAACACGTATCATTCTTAATAATATAATCCACATGATCATTTCTAACTACTACAACATGAAATCTTGAATTATAATAGCAAGGCGGAGATTATTACCTCCAAGCTCAAAATGATCCAAAACCTAAGTCGATCCTTAGCAACTCAGCTCCTTTTCTTGACATTTCCAATCGCTATTTGCGACCGCCAGAAGCTTGTGAAAAACTCTGTTCTATTTCCAACTTCAAAGTTGAAGAACACAGCAGTTTCCGCCTTGCGACTAACGTAAAAATGCGGTTTTCGGGATCTTTCTATTGAGATATCCTTACAATACCCTTAGGAACCTTGGGTTAAAGTCTTGTGAATTATGATCGCATTTGCAAATTTTTGTGTGGAAAATGCTCAAAACCGAAGCACGCTACTATGAACAAGAATGTTGTGAAATTTTCTAAGTGTTGGAAGACTTGTCTTGCTACTAGTGTGCTTATATAATACATTGGATGGTCTAGATTATAACAACATAAAGTTTGGAGGAAGAGATCAAGCCAAGTGCCCATGGACTTAGTCGGCAATATCAAACTCTTAATTAGCAAGACTTTGTCATCTATACATTGGTCAAATGACCATTTTACCCTTGCTTCAATTTCATCCGAGACCGATGTGGGGGTGCCACGTATCGCTCTCTATTCGTCCATAAAATTTCGTAACCCTCGTGGGTCCCACAAAGCGTAAAATTCCTCGGGTGGGCCCCGCGTGACCAAGTCCGTAAAAAATATTTCCATAATGATAATAAGTTCCATACTCTTGATTAATGCATTTTGAGAATCTAATTCTCGCAGCGAACATTCCTCGCTTCAGAAGCGTTCGGAAGATTTTCGTCGGAAAAACAATTCCCTTTCGTACTTTTCAAGTCTTGTGTTCCTTACGTGCATTCTCTTAAACATGTCACGGACTTACGGGATGTAACGCTTGATATGCACAGAGTTGTTTCTCGAACGCTTAAACTCCTTAAATTTCTCGAAGGCCTCGGTTGTGTTTCATAAGATACACGTATCCATTACATGATAAGTAGTCTGTAAAAGTAATGAAGTAAGAGAAACCTTCTCTAACAGGTTGAAAATGTTCCACATACGTCAACATGTACCAACTCGAAGCACCTCTTTTGGCGGATCCCTTTCCGGAAAGAGGTTTAATAGTCATCTTACCACCAAGCAGGATTCACGATTACCGTAAGATTGCAAGTCAAATGGTTCAAGTAATTTAATTTCTTGACAGTTCTATCCTCGTTTGATTGATATGACCAAATCTGTGCAATGCCCACAGTAGGTAGAATTTCTTTCATTTAACTTAGCTCTCTTTTATTTTGTACATTAAAAATTTCCTGCGACGGTTTAATGTATACAATCCATTCCTGAGACGCCGATTCCATACCAACATTATCATAAGCCAAAATCATATTATTATTAATGCAAGGAAAAGCCCTCGATGTCGAAGCGAGGAATTGAAATAATGTTCCTTGTCAAAGAAGGAACATAATAACAATTGTTTAACATTAAAATATTTTGGAAGGTAAATCTAATCTATAATCTCGCTCAGCGTCAACTCATGCTCCGTTTAAGCAGCGAGTTCACTTTCATGAGGTCGACCTTCCTGCCATTAGTTAGCCCTGCACATTTGTACAAATGTGTGAGCCCTGCGGTATCTAGTACCGGGAATGAGAATCGTTTATAGATAGATTAATTTAAATTACAAACATACCTTGTCCATAGGATGGTGCACTGGTGACGTCCACTCCTCACGGAGATGTCTGACCCTTCCAATGCCATTCATTGCGGTTCATGCACATCCGATGCTAGAAATTTCTTCTTCTTCTTCGCCCCTACTTTGGGCTTTATTGCTGCTATCGGAGCAATAACTTTGCCCTTCCTCTTATGTTGTCCCTTACCTTTCGGTTTGAGATAACTAGAGGAGCCAACCATCAGAATAGGTTTGCTTTTGGAGATCGAAGATTCAAAGTTTTCGGCATATTATTGCAGTGCAGCAACTTAGCCTTAGTTCCATTCGTATTTATAATGAAACTCTCAAGCGAGCGTGTAAGTGAATGGAGGATGAGTATGGTAGTGACTCTGTCATGAAACTTTATTTCAATGGATATCAACCTTTCTATCAACTCAATCATTTTCACACGTGTGGAACATGACCACATGATGAGTTTACCGAAAAGTTCTATGAGCGATTCATACTCCATTATGCGAAGGCGAGTCATAGAGACTCTTCAAATGCACAAGCATTTCATCGGGCCCCATGCTCACATGTTGTCTTTGTAATGTATGTGACATAGAAGACAACATCAAACACTGAACTGAAATGACATCATCATAATGTTTTTTATAAGTCACTTTATCAAAGGTTGCATATTCGGTGAGTCTTCGCGAACGCTGCGGAATACACAGTCGATGTATATTCAATTTTCTCTTGTCTAAAGACTATTCTTACATTCCTGAGCCAATCTATAAAGTTGGATACAGTCAATCTATTGGATTCCATTAGCATTTTCATTGAGAAGTTCGACATTCTGAAGATATAGGAAGACAAGAAAATGCAATAAAAAATTCATTCTCCTTATTATACACATTCATTATATGCTAATTTAACATGACATTTTGTTTTAATTAGCTCACTATTTTCATACTTCTACGACCCCAAGGTAGAATACGGACCTAAAATATTTTAAAAGGTCATAATGGGACAAGATCGAACATATGTTATTGTCACGACCCGTTCAGGGCAGTAGCCAGTGCCACCGGCACCCAAGTAGTCATACATCAGAGAAAATCAGCGGAATATAAAAACAAGACATGAAACAGTTGTAAAATGAGACACAGTTTTATCTGAGAAAAATGTCGCCTTTCGGCATATATATATAAACCAAAAATCGCGATTCATCCCAGTACATGCAATGGGACTCTGAGACCTACAGAAGATAAGCAACTATGGCGGGACGGGGCCTTGCCATACCTGAATGTCTGACTATCTACAACAGCGGGGAGATCATACCCAAAGTCGAGCCTCGGAGAAGATGGAGCTCCGGACACCAAGCAAAAGATCCTAAGGATGCGGATCTAGCACTCTTTCCACCTGCGGCGTGAACGGCCCGAAAAGTCGATGACGTGTACCAAGTATGTGAAGCGTAAAGTACTTAAATGAAATCATATCATTTTAAAGCAAATTTTACAAATATGTACAAAACCACCAAGTAGCATAGTGCCCATCACAAGCAAGCGATGTAGGTATACATGTAACGAGGTCTTTTCTAGGCTGCGAATGATCGAAGCAAGGCGATCGCCCGTAGTATCATTATCATGCCTAATCACGGACTCCGATCGCGTAGGCCACTCGTAGGCGCGCCGGTATCCCCGCGTCGAGGTAGCTACTCCTCGGCATCGATCTGGACTCGTAGTCGCGTAGCGCGTGAACAGCGTGACCGTAAGGCCGCGCTAACTGGAACTCTCGTAGCTCGCGCAGGTCCCTGGACCCGCGTGAGGTATTCTCGAATCATGGTCCCGGACCGCTGAGTCTACCGCGTCGGAGGCGCAACCCCGGTATCGTATCAAGAGGTGAGTGATATAATACTAACATAACAACATCGTTAAACAACATAAGCCGCAAAAATACCTGCTATACAAGCGTTACAAGACACTAACCGCAGCATCATAATATGTCTACTCGTCAAACCATCTTATTATACTTTCGAAATCAATACAAGTGTTTCATAAACACATAAGTAAAGTATTCCTTTTCTCTTTCTTAAGTCGTTATACCTAACTTCCGTAAAGCTAGTATAACTCTTAAGCTTTGTTTTAAAAACAAATATTCTTCTTCTTTCAAAATGATTTATAATTCTTTTGAAAGACTTAGTCTTATTATTTAGACTCAAGTCAAAAGGCGTCAAGTAAAGCCATGTTGGTTAACACACATCGTCTAGTACTATATATATATTTAAAAATATCATGCTCGAGAGTATAAGAAGAATCACGTATCTCTCGTGAAATCCACCGCCGAGTCGAGATATGTCGCGTGAGAGAATCAACCTATAATAGTCGAGATCGTCTATCGATGTCTAGACTACTCTGTAGACTATTCTAAGCGAGGTTCTATTCTGCGGAAAATTAGGCGACTTCCCTACCAGTCAAGCTACGAGTCTCATCACTGTAAATCACATGTAAGTACATTTCAATCTTCTTTATTATTCTTAGATGTGATTTGATTCAATACTCTTACAATATCCTTGATTGTAATTCGATTGATTCTCTTCTTTAATATCCTTCATGTGTTTTATACTTATTTCTATACCTACGTATGTATTCTCAATTCTGATAGAAGGATAAGATTATTTACCTCGATAAGCCTAATATTATCCAAGATATAAGTCGATCTGGCGAGGTTTAGCTCTGTCATGCGCTCAATCCGCTCCAGAAACCCTTAAGTTTGATACAACTTCTACTTTCTACTTGACCAACTATGAAGTTACTCTTAGGGTTTAGTTTAGTGACTATAGGAATATAAGGTAGTATTTAGGACTCTACGTATAGAGGTAACTTTGGAAATACTATAAGGGATGGCTAAGGTATTTTGGGGATAGTAACAATCTTGGAGAGTATTTCTACCAAGAGGGGAGGGCTTTAGGCGAGACTTTCTAGGAAAGGGGAGAGGGTGTTTTGGTAGGCTCTCTGAGGAGGGAAAAGTGAGGCTTGGGCGAGAAGCTCGCTAGGGAGAGGGAGTGTTTGAGACTTGGAAGATAATTTTGTGGATGAAGAATTCATCAACTAAGGGTATTTATAGGGCTTTCAGGGGCGAGATGAAGCCAAGTGGGGCAAGTGGAGGGTGGGGATTCACCCATGTGCCCTTATCCGTCTACTACACACAAATATCCTGCCTAACCTTGACTAATGCAAGACCACAAAATCGTCCAACCTTGCCCAGTTGTAGTCGACTTGAGGGTGACAAGTGTCGCCCTCTCGTTGGTCCAAAATATTTCATCTCTCGGAAAAATCCAATAATAATAAATGGCGTGGCGTAATTTTCCCTACGAAGTTTTGGAAAGCGTTTAGTCGGAAGCGATTCTTTTAAGTGGGTTGTGCACAAGTTTTTCGTCCATAGTGCCTAACTAAGGCTAAACTTTTGTCGTGCCTTACGTACATACTCTGGAAATACGGGTATAACATTCTCCTCGTAGAAACATTCGTCGAATGTTCCTTTAGACACACAACGATAAGGCTAAATCGGTTTGCAAATGCCACACGCGGCCACAATACAACACTTAAGCAAATAGGTCAATGAAAATTTACAAGTAGGAAAGTGAGTTACACAGGTGTGGGAATAGGTGGGGATACTTACGCCTCATGTCCTCACTCGGCTTCCCGCGTCATCTCCTCCACGAGCTCGTTCGCCAAGACTTTGCGGAAGCCCGTCCTTGGTCGCGGAGCGCCTAACTTGACGATCGATTATCGTATGGGAATCTCGCTATCGATAACCCCCGATCACACGGACATCGTCAATCGGATGCGCTCTAGATGGAACCGTCGATGCATCTCGGCGTAGAAACATGAAAAGCCGGATGCTGCCTCCGGATCGGACGGCGAGATCCAGCTCGTAAGCAACCTTGCCTACCTGCGGACAATCGATAGGGCCCGATGTACCTTGGTGAGTTTCTTCTTCCGAATCTCATCGCACCCTTGTGGGTGACACCTTGAAAACCCAATCATCAACCTCGAACTCCGGATCTGGCGATGATGATCTGCATATGACATGCCGACTACGAGTTGTCGATAAGCTCTGGATAACACCTTATCCACTGCTGCGCCGTCGAGTCCCAGTACTCGCACCTCGCCCGTCAAACCCGACTATCGGCGATCTACCTTCCTCATACAAGGCCTCGTAGGCGTCGTGAATCTTTGGGTGGTAGCTATTATTATCATGAAACTCAACTAGAGGCAAATGATCCTCCAGTACCACGAAATCAATAACACGGGCTCGCGGCATATCCTCGAAGTGCGGATAGTGCGCTCTGCTGTCCGTGCATGCGAGGATGGAATGCGATCTCGAGCTCACTGCGTCCTAGAGCCATGGAAATACCTCCGAAGTTAGCGTCCCGGGCTCCTGCATGCGATATGATAGAAATAGGGACCCATGCGATCGGCGATCTCTCGGATGTAAAGTGCGCGTAATCCTCGGCCAAAAAGTCGTCTGACGGGAAGAAAGTGGGCTGATTTAAATCGACTGTCGGCGATAACCCAAATAGAATCATGTTTCCTCACGAGTGCGAGGTAATCCTGTGATAAAGTCCATGTTGATCACCTCGTTTCGGTCGGGATCTCTATCTGCAACAAACCACGGCCTCTGGTGCTCTGCCTTCACTGCGACAACCACGGGCGAGCTACAAACTCTGCAGCGTCCTCTTGAGCCATCCCGCTGATACACGGATATAAGGTCGTGATACGTCTTGGTGCGACCGGATGGATAGAGTAGCGTCTTGTTATGTGCTTCCCAGAACTGCTGCGAAGTCTGCGATATCGGAACACACAACCTGCCCTCAAACCTTAGCACCCGGCGGTGCTACCTCAAAGACCCCTCCCTCACGAAGAGTCGTATCACGATGCGAATCAAGCGGATCCTCGAAGCGGTTGCCTCTTCACCTCGCCGGCGATGGAAGACTCGGCCCTCTCGAACTTCGAACCCAGCGCTATCGACTCGATCAATCGGACCCCAGGCTCGCTGGCGATGTAACTCGCGGACCATGCCCTCTTATCACGGTTGCCACGTCGATAGACTCCCGTCGACCTCGACTAGGCGTGCGCCCGTTGGCCTTAGGGTGATACGAGGATGCCAGCGCCGTAATCCTTGAGTAACTCTAACCACCGTCTGCATCGTAAGTTCGACTCCTCTGGTGAAGATATCTTTGGAGGCTCTTGTGGTGCGTATAAATATCCACATGAACCCCGTACAAATAGTGCCTCCGGATCTTGGCGTGAATCACCTTGCGACTCGAATCATGGGTGGGGTAGTTCCTCATGCTTCTTAAATTTGTCGGGATCGTATGCTATAACCTTACCAGTGCGTCAACACATCCGGCCGATGCGGCGCGTCACAATACACTACATGCGTGCGGACCTGCGGAAGTAAGAACGAAGCGGTCGTCGATCTCTCTTTCGATGGCGGAAACCACCTTTCATGACATCGATCCGCTGAAACTTAGCTGCCCGAGTCGACTAGTCAATGGTGCGAGAGATAAAGCAAACTTCTCCCACGAACGCCCGATAGTAACTTTCAGAGCCCAGAAAAATTGCTGCACCTCTGCCGAGTAGTAGGTCTAGGCCAACTCATTGCCTCGATCTTGGCGTATCGACCGAATACCGTGGCCCGACAATATGCCCGAAAAAGCCAGAAGCCAGCCAAAACTCACATTTGGAAAACTTGGCGTATAAGCTGAGTCTGGAGAACTCGGCCACGGTCGCCGAATGCTCGCGTGCTCCTGCTCTGGCGGGAATAAACCAAGATGTCATCGATGAACACTATCACAAGCGTGTCAAAATGGCTTGAACACTCGGTTCATCAAATCCATGAATCCGTCGGAGCATTGGTCAAACCGAATGACGCAACCCTAAACTCATAGTGCGTCTGCGGTCCGGAATGCGATCTAGGGATGTCAGGCTCTCGACTTCACTTTGATGATAGCGTCGCGGATCAATCTTGGCTCTGATTCGCACCTGCGGATCGAACAAATCATCGATCACAGGAAGGGTATACATTCTTAATGGTCACCTTGTTCATTTGTAATCAACACACATGCGGCGTCGTCTTCTTCTTCACGAACAATACCGGCGCTCCCGGGAGAAACACTAGGCTGATGAAGCCGCTTCTCCGGCCAAATCTCTCATTTGGTCCTTGACTCTCTCGGCTCGGCGGGTGCCGTTACGTATGGCGGAATGGAAATAAGTAAGTGTCGACACTGTCGATACAAAACTTTATCTCCTCTTGGGAGGGATGCGGGAGGTCATGAAACACATGCGGGAACTCTGCGACTCTGGAGCCATTGAAAATCTGGTGCGACCTCGATATCAAACACCAGAATGAGATGGTAGATATACCGCCTTAGCATCTTCCTGGCCGAGGTAAGAAATAAACCTACCTCTCGGCGACGGTGTTCCTCTCGCTCAATACGGCTCCCGAAAGCCCGAACCGTACCACTCTCCTGCGATCTACGTTGGCATAGCGAAGCTAGCCAATCCGTACCCGTGATCACGTGAAATCGGTCATGTCCGACTCTATCAAGTCGGCTAAGTGCGGCATTGCATAAGATCCTTTGGACAAGCCCTATATACCGCCGAGCTGCCAGAATCACCCGGTGGCGTAGCTACCTCGAAAGGGTCTATGGACTCGGGCTCTATCCCACATCTACTAGCAACGAGGAGATATAGGGCCAGTAGAACCGGATCTATCAAGGCATACACGTCCTGACACGAAGCCCGATAAAGTACATGGCGACATCGGTGAGCCTCCCGGTCTGCCGGTGGACAAGGCATAAATGCGATTACGAGGACCGCTAGAAGCTGAGACAGCGCCCACGACCTGCCGCGACTGCCGGACAATGAGTGCCACGCCCTCAGGCGATGGCGTAGGAGATGAAGAAGCCGCGAAAGACCTGTGGTGACCCCTACCTGCGCGCCGCGGTGGACGGGCTCGCCAAAGTGACCGGCGCGCCGTAACAAACTCGGGCGGTACCACGATTCCGTAATGGGATCTGCATCGGCCACCTGAGGCGGTGGTCCGTCGACGGCCAGCCTCTTCTGCGGGCGTCACGAAGTCACGGGGCCTGATGCGCCCTCGAATATCGGTATCACAGGGGCGGTGTAGGAGTGCTCTGGTGTTTGTGGTGCAAATCTAGGCGATCTTGAGTCGTCCACCGGATGCTACAAAAGACCTGCCGTCTGGTCTTACCTGCTGTCTGTCGACCGTCGGCCTCTACGCTCTCGCGTCAAGTGCGTGAGCTGCGTGCGGGTAATGTCCATGCACGGTGAAAAGCACACGCTGACTTCGGCCATATAATCATCTAGCCGGTGGCGTGGCGATGCACCACTGTCCTCCATACGCTACCAGCGAGGACATGCTCGAGCCAGCGAACTCGGCGTTATACTCACTGGCGTGCGTCCTCTGTCTCGGACAAAAATCGTCGGCGTGCCCTCGCAGCGTGGAGGCGAAGTGAAGTGAAAGGCCTCAGGAACTTCGTCCCAGTAGGCGGGGCGCGTGCTCTCCGGGATAACTCGCGAATCAAACCAATCATTGCGGTATCGCGCGGCTATGTGAAAGAAGATCGCGGACTCGGTCTGAAGCATTGATCACTCGCGCGATCCTCTATAAGCGGCGGATGAACTCTGCGGATCATCCTCGAGGCCTCGACGTAGAACTCGGCGGGCTCTGACTCGAGAAAATCCGTAGCCTCAGTATGCGATCTCGGGTGAACCACGGATTCTTTGGGCAGGCTGCTGCATCGGCCTATCGCAAATGCGGCCCGCGATCACGGCGATGGCGGGCCATCTCTGTAACCCGTCTAAATCTGCTCCGGTGTGGGAGTGGAGGTCGCAGTCTTGTGGTCATCAACCACCGATCGCCCTAAGCCTGCTGGTCGGCGGCGTCGTGGAACTTCGCCGTCTCGGGTATAGGCGGGCTGAGCCCTCGTGACTCTCGGTGTTCTACTAGCGGCTCCTCGGCTACCTTGCCGCCACGGGCGGGTTGCCTTACGTGGAGGCATAAGCTGTTAAAGAAAGAAATCGTTAGAGGGTCCGACTTAACACGGCTCTAAGGCACGATCTCTCAGTGAGAAGAATGAAACCAATCCTAAATATCTTATAGCCTCACGATTATTGGTGTGGTGCGCAACACACGATAATCAAGACTACTAGATCAGTGCTGTAGACAACTTTCAGAGATTAAGCGCTCTGATACCACTTTTGTCACGACCGTTAGGGGCAGTGGTGATGCCTTACGGGCACCCAGTAGTCATACATCGAGAGAAAATCAGCGGAATATAAAAACAAGACATGAAAGCAGTTGTAAAATGAGACACGATTTTATACGAGAAAAATGTAAGCCTTTAGCATATATATATAAACCAAAATCGCGATTACATCCCAGTATGCAATAGGACTCTGACCTCTAAGAAGATAAACAACTATGGCGGGACGGGGCCGCCATACCCTGAATGTATAACTATCTACTGATAACGAGAGATCGTACCCAAAAGTCGAGCCTCGGAGAAGATGGAGCTCACGACGCAAAGCAAAAGATCCTAAGGATGCGGATCTAGCACACCTTTCCCACTGCGGCATGAGCGGCTGTTATACCGTATTTCGTATATGCGTAGGCGTGCGTACAAAAGTTTGAGCCTTAAAGTTAGGCATAGGACGAAATTTGTGCCAACCCACAAAAGAATCGCTTTCCGGCGAAGCGTTTTACAAAACTTGCGTAGGAAAATTACGCTATGTCATTTATTATTTTTGCGGATTTTTCAGAGATGAAACATTTTGGACCAACGAGAGGCGACACTTGTCACCCTCGAGTTGGCGGATTTGGGCGTCCGTTTGCACGATTTCAAGCCTTGGAGTAGGTAGGATATTTTGTGATATTTTGTGTGGTAGATGGATAAGGTACACTTGCCCAAATCTCCACCCTACACTTGCCTACCACTTGGCCGTCTTGGCCATTGGTTGGCCTATAAATACACTAACTTGAAGGTTTTCTCCGTCCACAAATTGTCTTAAGTCTCAAATTCCTCATCTCTTGTAGTGTTTGATCGACACCTCTCCCACTAGCCTGGCCAGTGGAGCACCCCTTGGTAGAAAGTTGTCTTCCAAGTATAGTTACTATTCCTAAATACCACAGCCCCAAATCCATATAGTATTTAAGTAGAAGTTGTGTAGAACTTCAAAGAACTATTGGAGCTATCGGGCGTGCAAATTAGGAGCTAAACCTTGCTCGGGATCGACGTTTAACTTGGATAATTTTGGGCTTATCGAGGTAAATACTCTTGTCCTTCTATTGTAATTGGATATTACATATAAGAATAGTTAAGACTTGAGTATAAGATATAGAAGGATATTAAAGAATAGAATTGAGCGTAATCACGGTAGAAGGGTATAACGAAGAAGAATTGAGCTGTACTTACATGGGTGTATTCTGATAGACTTGTGTAGCTTGGCGGGTAGGAAGTGTTGCCCAATTTTCCGTAGAATAGAGAACCCTCTGCTTAGAACTTTATCTGAGAATAGTCTAGGCGTTAATAGGCGTGTTGACTATTATAGGTTGATACTATGCGCGCGACATATTCGACTTGGCAGGTGGATTTCGCATAGAAGGTATGTGATTCTTCCTATCCTCTTGAGCATGATATTTTAAAGTATATATATAGTACGGTAGACGTACGTGTGTTAACTGAACATGATTTTACTTGACTTGAGTCTAAATAATAAGAACCTGGAAGTATTTATAATCATTTTTGAAAGAAGAGTAATACTTGATTTTTAAGCGAAAGCTTAAAGAGTTATACTAGCTCATGGGAAGTTAGGTATAACGACTTAAGAAAGATAAAAGGCGGTTTTACTAATTTGTTTATGAAAATCCTGTATTGATTTACGCAAAGTGTAGTAAGATGGTTTGATAAGTAACGTATTAGGATGCTTTACGTGTGTTAGTGTCTTGTGATATTGTTATTCTTGTTGTGCTTACGTTGTTAAGCGGTAAGTCCGTTATCTTGTTATTATATCACCTACCCGCCGACTTGTTATCAGAGGATTGCCACCCGATGCGGTCTATACGGCTATCACGATGCAGTGTGACTATGCGGAGTGCGGGAGTTCGAGTTGATCATTCGGGTGTTTTATCCGTCACGGGGATGCCTATGCGATGCGTGTGACTATGCGATCTATGAGACTATGCGGTGCGGGAGTCGAGGAGAATGCAGGGGTTAGCTACCCCGTCACGAGAATACCTCATGCGAGTGCATGTGTGACTATGCGGTGCGGGAAGTCGAGATTAGGCACGCATAATGATACTATGGGCGTTGACCTTGCCCGATCATTCGCGGCCTAGAAAAGACCGATTACATTATTTCTATTTTGCTCTTGTTTATGTTGTGGCACTATGCGATTAGGCTAGTTGTATTTGCAAATGGTTTTAAATACTTTGATTTTACTTGATGCTACGATTTCACATACTTGGTACTGTTGTCTTGACCTCCTTGAGGGCTGCGTTCGTACATGCAGTAAGGGCAGCGGTGCTAGATCCGCGTCCTTAGGATCTTTGCTTTGGTGTCGGGAGCTCCGTCTTATAGGAGGCTCGACTTTTAGTATGGTTCTCACGATGTTGTAGATATATGTACATTCGGGTATGGCGGGGCCTGTCCGCCATAGTTGTTACATTCCTAAGTGCAGTAGTCATGTTGTAAAGTTGGGATGTAGCTATTCACTCTTTATATATTTATCTTAAAGCGACTTTTCTCAGATAAGCGTGTCTCGATTTACATTTGTTTCATGTCTTGTTTTTATATTCCGATTACTCGATGTATGTCTACTTGGGTGCCGGTGAGCACGATCCACGAACCGGGCGGGTCGTGACAACGCAGCCAGATAAGTAAACACATAAGTAAAGCTGTTCCTTTTCTCTTTCTTAAGTCGTTATACCTAACTTCCCGTAAAACTAGTATAACTCTTAGCTTTTGTTTTAAAAACAAATATTCTTCTTCTTTCAAAAATGATTTATAATTCTTTTGAAAGACTTAGATTCTTATTATTTAGACTCAAGTCAAAAGGCGTCAAGTAAAGCCATGTTGATTAACACGTCGTCTACGTACTATATATATATTTAAAAATATCATGCTCAAGAGTATAGGAAGAATCACATACCTCCCGGCGAAATCCACTGCCAAGTCAAATATGTCGCTCGGAGAATCGACCTATAATAGTCGAATCGTCTATCGATGTCTGGACTACTGCGTAGACTATTCTAGCGAGAGGTTCTCTATTCTACGGAAAATTGGGCAGACTTCCCTGCGTCAAGCTACACGATTCTCTGTAAATACGATTACATGTAAATCTGATTCAATCTTCTTTATTATTCTTACGATGTGATTTGATTCAATACTCTTACATAATATCCTTGATGTAATTCTGATTCAATTCTCTTCTTTAATATCCTACATGTGTTTTATACTTATTTCTATACTTCTACAGTATGTATTCTCCAATTCTGATAGAAGGATAAGATTATTTACCTCGATAAGCCCAATATTATCCAAGATATAAGTCGATCTGGCGAGGTTTAACTCTGTCTATGCGCTCAATCGCTCGAAACCCTTAGAAGTTTGATCTGACTTCTACTTTCTCTTGACCAACTATGAAGTTACTCTTGGGGTTTCGTTTAGTGACTATAGGAATATAAGGTAGTATTCAGGACTGCATTATAGAGGTAACTTTGGAAATACTATAAGGGATTAGCTAAGGTATTTTGGGGATAATGTAACAATACTTGGAGAGTATTTCTACCGAGAGGAGGGCTTTGGCGAGACTTTCTAGGAAAGGGAAAGGGGTGTTTGGCTAGGCTCTGCAGAGGAGGAAAAGTGATGCTTGGGCGAGAAGCTCACTAGGGAGAGGAGTGTTTGAGACTTGGAAGATAATTTTGTGGATGAAGAATTCATCAACTAAGAGGTATTTATAGGGCTTTGAGGGCGAGATGAAGCCAAGTGGGGCAAGTGAGGATTCGCATGTGCCCTTATCCATCTACTACACCTGAATATCCTACTAACCTTGACTAATGCAAGGCCACAAAATCGTCAACCTTGCCCAAGTTGCGTCGGCAGGGTGACAAGTGTCACCTCTCGTTAGTCCAAAATATTTCATCTCTCGGAAAAATCTGCAAAAATAATAAATGACATAGCCAGTAATTTTCCCTACCTTGAGTTTTGGAAAGCGTTTAGTCGGAAAGCGATTTTTAGTGGGTTGTGCACAAGTTTTTGTCCATAGTGCCTAACTAAGGCTAAACTTTTGTGCGTCGCATACGTACATACTGCGGAAATCACGAGGGTATATGATTATATTCACGTTTGCTTTGGTGATAACTTGATAGCACACTTTGGTAGGTTCTCGACCGATTGTAAAGCTTATCTGACCGCTTGGTTTGATTAAATGTCTTTCATTTTAATCTTGTGTCTTTAGATTAGTCCGAGCACTTTGGCGCCAAGATTCATCTAAACAAGCCAACCCGTTATGCATTGCGTTTAAGTACCTAAGTAAATTTAGCCGCTTTGCAAGCAAACACTTTGGTGTAAATACCTACAAAGTTTATCATTTACTTTTAGTTTAACACGTCTATGAAAGGGCCTAAGTCCTCGTAGACTTAGAATAAATGTTTTGGCATAAATACTCGTATCGTAGAAAAGATTTTGCACCCTAACAATTATAATGGGCAGCGTTTTAATTAGACTTGTATTTTAATGTTTGGGAACATTTTCAATTTTGGGGCTTTTAACCAAGATCAACAATTATATCACACATCATATGACATCTATCATGCAATTTTTAAACACGTTTAGATGAAAAACCATCAAACCCGATAGGCGTGATAGAAGATGGTTTTAATCACATCTTGGGCGTCGTCTGCCGGACAATTATAAGCGGTCGTTGAAAGTAAACAATTCTTTGGGCCTTGTCTGCGGACAATAATTGCGGGCGCTATGCTAATAATTTAAATCATCACATTCAAACACTTAGCACGTTTGTATATTATAGAATAATATCACGTTAATGATAATCATGAGTCTATTTGTCTAAACTTTAATTCTATATACATGCCAAGCGGTCCCCAAACATTTTACGATTTTAAAATTCTATATTTGAATTTTGAAAACTTTTAAAATTCTGATTCAATCCCTCAAAATTTAAATGTTTATTTGAATCTAATAAATTGAAAATACAATTTTAACTCTCGAGAAAATATTTTGAGTTTGAGGACATGTTGCAATTTCGAACTCAACTCAAATTTTGATTAAAACTTTTAAAACTTGATTTACGATTTTAAATTTTTTTAATCGGCAGTAGCGACCTGCGAGGAGCGCCAGCTGAAACCAGGCCAAATCTACCTGTGTCTGCGTCGTGCGGCTCGAAGGTAATAAGTCAGAAAAATAATTTTAAGCTTCAGATGAGCAGTAGCGTGACCACATTGAGCAGTCGGCTGAGTCGGTCGCGGCGCCGCAAAACCCTAATCGACACCGCGGCGCCTCGACCAAAAGCATAATTTACGCGATTCTAAAACCACAAAAGCGATTTAGGCTCGGTTGCGGATCCGTTTCATATCCACTTTCACTATTTCACAACCGTTCGCCGACCATCGTAATTACTTCGTTCTTCGTCTCGATGCACCGTATTGAATCGAGCGGTCCGCATATCAACTTAGATGAGTTAGATCAGAATGACTTTCTCGATTACGTCAATGTTTACGAGCAGTATACAAAACTATGTGTTTTGGGATATTAAGGTTTTAAACTTTTAAGCGATATAAATCAAAATTTAAACAAATCTTAACTCATATTATCATTAATATTCATTGTATAATCATACAAAATAGCCCAGACTCTGATACCACCGTAGGATTTTATCGGGTTCGTACACGCAGCGAAATTTGAAAATGTCACGACCGAACCGGGCGTGGTAGTGTCTTACCGGGCACCCAGTAGACATCATCGTGTAATGTGGAATATAAAACCTGACATGAAACAATGTAAAGAGACACAATTTATACGAGGAAAAGTTGCCTTTGGCATAAATATATATATAAAAACACGAACACGAGCGATTCATCCTTTTTACAAACTACGCCTGCGATTACTACGGACCTCAGAATGATATAACAACGATGGCGGGACGGGGCCCGCCGTACCACGAATGTAAGTACCTGTGACAGGGGACTATACCAGATAAGCCTCGGAGAAGCGAGCTTCCTGAGCTGAGCTGTGACCCTGTGGCGAGGATCGACAACGGTGTACCTCTACCTGCGGCATGAGCGGCCCGAAGGAGTCGATTACAACGGTACCAAGTATGTGGCCGAAAATCGTAAATGAAATCATAGTAGTCTATATAAGCGGGAGACATATATGATAGCAAACTACGATTCCTGATAAATAGCGATCGTGTCAGTCGGGGACTCGCGCCTCAAAGTCATCACTTAAACATAACTATGGGTCTCGCGCCCAACATCAATCATGCGTGGAATACCTTCCCAGCTTGGCGATCTATGATATAAAAGCACGAGAATACACACGAACACGGGTCCCACGTGTCATAATAAAACCGTCACGGGGGTAAATGCGAAGGCATAAGCGACTAATAAAACCCGCAGTACCAACAAGGTCGTAAAGCGTATCACGAGTGCATGTCTGAAGCCACGTGATCGAAGTGCCACTCGCGCGATATCAAATGTGCGCGTCTAATCCTGGAACTTCCGCTGACTCGCGCAGGCCACTCGCGTAGGCGCGTGAGGTATTCCTCGCGTCGAGGTAGCTACTCCGGCGTAAATCACGGACTCGCGATCGCGTAGCCCGCGTAGACCCGCGTGACCATATAGGCGCGCTGTCTGGAACTCTCGTAGCTCGCGTAGGTCCACTGGACCCGCGTGAGGTATTCTCGAATCATAGTCACGCGGTGCTGAGTATACCCGCGGACGGCTTAACCCGGTATCATGTCGAGAGGTGGTGGTACAATCTTATCATGCGAACTTATCGTTAAGCAACGCGAGCACAATCGAGAAACCCCTTTACACAAACATCACGAGATACTAACACATGTAGCATCCTAAACATGTTTACTTATCAAATCAACAAGGCAGTATTACAAGGCTATCACAAACCAACGTAATCAAGTTATTCACACAAGGTACTTTCTACTTTATGTTAACAAGTTGGGTTTTATCCCCAAAGTACTTCATACATTAACTCTTTAAAAGATCCGTTTCTTTCACGAAGTCACACAATACGTAGTATAAAAATAGAGTGACTATCTTTTAAGTAAACCAAAACACTTCCCTTTGTAAAATCAAGTAACAACGTTATTTTCCAAGCGTTCAAGTTTGCCTAATTTCAAATGTTCAAGTTTCTCTTTTTGAAAGGTTTAAGTAGTTCGTAGTTTTAATCACTTAATGATATAATTCTCCTTTAAAACCATTTGAGAAACATATGCCTTATGTGTGAGTAGGTTATTCTTGTTCATAACAATCTTATTAATGCAACCATGATCTAGAAAATGTAATATCATTTTGTCTCATCTTAGCTTATCATGCGGATGGAGGTTTCTCTTGGTTTAATAATACTTTATTAGTCGATACATTTCCCTTTATTACTTATTTCTTTGGGGTTTGTTCGATACTTATTACGATTTAGAAATCGATAAAACATTATTCCTTTTAAAACCAAGTACTCATTACTCATGAATGAGGTTTCACACTTTTAACAAAATTCATATTAATTTAATTAAGTCAAGTCTCTTATCTTTTAAGATCAAGTCTCTTAACTTCTAAAATTAATAAACCATTCTTTTTATCTCTCTTAAGTCGTTATACCTAACTTCCCGTAAAGCTAGTATAACTCTTAAGCTTTTTAAACCAAGTATTACTCTTCTTTCAAAAGGTTTTTAACTCGTTTGAAATCTTGGATTCTTATTATTGGACTCGAGTCAAAAGACATGCGATAAAACCACGTTCGGTTAACACGTCGTCTACCGTACTATATATATTCTTTTAAAATATCATGCTCGAGAGGATAGGAAGAATCACATACCTCGCGGCGATTATCGACTAATAGCAAAATGCTCCAGCTATAACTTGGCTAGCCTTGTCGCTTTCAAGTAACATGCTACTCGCGGAACTTTCAACCTATAAAGGCATATCGTCTATCAGCGTCTAGACTACTCTGTAGAATATTCTAAGCGGAGGTTCTCTATTCTACGGAAAATCGGGCGGCACTTCCCTGCAGTTAAGCTACTGAAGTCTCATGTCTGATCACATGTAAATCTGATTTAATCTTATGCTTTAATATTCTTGATGTGATTTGATTCGATTCTCTTACGTAATATCCTTCTATTCTGATTCAATTCTCTTCTGTAATATCCTTCTATGTGTCTTATATTCATTTCTATACTACTACAGTATGTAATTTCCAATTACAATAGAAGGACAAGAGTATTTACCTCGATAAGCCTAAAATTATCCAAGTTTAAATGTCGATCCTGAGCAACGTTTAGCTCCTACTCTGGGCACTCCACCCGCTCCAAACAACCCTTGAAGTTCTACACAACTTCTTCTTAATACTTCAATGACTATGAAGATTTTCCTTAGGGTTTTGTTTTTGTGACTGAAGGGAAGTATAATAGTATTTCTGGGCTTTTAGTATAGGTGTAACCTTGGAATACTACAAAGTATTTTGGAATAGTAACAATACTTGGAGAATACTTTTCTACCAAGGGGGGGTGTATTTTATGAAAACAACTCAAGGTAGGGGGGGTACTCTCGGCTAGCACCACTAGGAAGGAGGGGTACCTCTCGGCCAAAGGCCTACAAAGGGGAGGGGGCTTGGGCGAGAACCTCTCCAAAGGGGAGGTTTTCAAGACTTAGAAATTTTGTGGATGAAGAAGTCTTGACTAAGAGGGGTATTTATAGGCCAATCAATGGCCAAGATCAAGACAAGTGGGGAAAGTGGAGGTCGAGATTTGGACAAGTGTTTGTGGGTCCCACTTGTTCATCAACTACACAAAATATCCTACCTAACCTTGACCAAAATTTCAACACAAAAAACGTGCCAAGACAAGCCCTTTGCCGTCCACTTTGAGGGTGACACATGTCACCCTCCCGTTGGTCCAAAATATTTCATCTCTCGGAAAAATCCGCAAAAATAATAAATGTTGCAACCGTAATTTTCCCTTCGCAAAGTTTGGAAAACGTTTCGTCGGAAAACAATTTTTTTCGGGGGTTGTGCACAAATTTCGACCCTTGCCTATCTTTAAGGCTTAAACTTTTGTACGTACGTCCTCACGTACATACTCTGGAAATACGGGGTATAACAGAAAATTTATGTTTTAAACCCGACGACGGTCAAACTATAGGATGATTATACAATGTAAAATAAACACAAGCAAGAATGTAATACTTCGAACGAAAACTTACATTGATAGCAATCTGAAATTTCTTGAAGCTTGTGTAGTCCGAGGGTGCGTATGCAATAGTCCCTCGATATGCAAGTCAAAGACTATGATGTAATTTCTCCTTTTAAAAGCTAGGAATTCCAGCAGAGTTTCGAGAGAGTTTAATCTTATGAAAATATGGCATAGAAAATGTGAGGCTAAATCCTGTATATATAGCTGAATAAATCAGCTAGGGTTTCCCTCGTGGGCGAGCGGCCCGAAAGCAGTGGGTCATTTCGGACCATTTGGGCGTGTCGGCGCCACGGCCGAGTAAATGGTGCCACGGCTATGGTGTCATGGCACGACTCGCGTCGTCGTGGCCTGCTCGATTTGTTTCATTTCTATTTTATTCTAATATCTCGGTCATCGACCAAATATTTATATACTCTGCGATTACATTCTTGAATCAGCGGAACAATTGATTTAGTGTTACCGCCGGGCCTTTACATATTGACACTAATAACATTAGAGTCTACACGGAACTCTTAAGACTGCGTCGGAAGACGAACTCAATATGTAAAGTTTAGCTATACGAAACATGTGAACTGAACCTCTATGTGGGAAGATAAAATCCTTTCATGCGTGACACGCTCAATCAAGCTAGGATTTGTCAAGTGTCTATCAAATGGATTGATCATTATAACTCATCTATATTAGTTGACAGCGGACCGTATCAAAGACGTATGTCCGTTCGTTGGATGACTTAGTCAACTAATACCTTATGAGTATCACGAGTGTTAAGCCAATATACATTCGAGGAATGAATCCTAATCTTGGCTCACATACCACCTCTAATCTGCCGTAATGCACCCAAAACAATTTGCGTCTCAACCTATAAGACATTTGAGCTTAGGGCGGGATCAAAGTACATTACTCGTAAAAATGTGATATTGACCTCGAGTCTAAGGACTTATATCTCACGTGTCGATGACATTATAGACATATAACAAAGCGATACATCAGAGTATACCAATACTTGACAAGTATCCATGTGTCCGTCGCGAGTTGTCATAACTCGTAGCAAGTGAGACATACTACATCCCAAGGATATGATCACGAACACGTTTCGGCGTATCATATATCGCCGATATCGATCTCGATGATCATTAGTCGAGCTATTTAAGGTTCACGTTATAACATTAATTCTCCATCATTAATAAACACGTAAACTTTAGGGATGCATTTATAGAAATAATAAACAATCGACTAATAATTCAACAAATGCAAATGTCGTAATATTAATCATCGTTAATATAAATGCGAATGTGTATAAAGTACATTTTGTCCTAATACAGATTGTATATAGGACATACATATACTTTCAACTTCTTCATCCTTAGGGAGATGACATGTTCTTGAGGATCTCATTTTATTTTAACAATTCATTCCTTTTTATGTGTACATTATCCAATATATCTATGACAACTTGTATGGCACTTTCCAGTTTTCTTCTGGAGTAATTGTAAATTTCTTCCCTTGATTATGAGGTGAGCTTTCTACTGATATCTTTATCCTCCAGCCTCCAGGTCCAATCTTGGGGAGGTGATGTTGTGTCATTATTTGCTTCTTCTTCCCCTTTGACTGATGATGAGACTGCTTCCGTTAAGGCCTGGTCTCTGAGACTTCTAACTCTATTATTTAGATACTTCTCTTTCTTATTCAGTCTCTCGTGATTTATTTGGAGATTTGTGTTTTGTTGCATCAGATTATTCTTTTATATGTAGACATGTTCTAATAATTTGATGAGGTATTGTGTCACATCTTCTAGATTATCCCTATTTGTATATGGGAACATTATTTCTGACTAATGAGAATTCATTTTAACAGATGTCCTTTATTGCGTCTAATTCTGAGGAGGCTTTTTGACTGAGATATTTTATGAGTCATTTTCTTAATCCAAAATAAGTCATATGATTTCTTCAACATTGATATCTGAATATGCAGTTGATGCAAGATCTTTTGTTAAGTTTTGATCTTCAAAATCTGAATTTGCCATAAGTGCAAGACTCTCCATGTTTTTAATGGAGTTTGTTGAGTTGAGCTCATTTTGGAGTTCCACTTTTGTTTCTACATCCCGACCTATTTGTTTATTGTATCTTCTTTTGTTTTCCACCATCCATGACATTTGCGTGATAATATGATGTTCTTACGGTTGATTGATCTTGCACTCTTGAGGTGTAGCCGTCTTTTAAAGTTATTAGCATTTGTAGAAAGATCTAGCTCTTACCATTTGTTAGGATCGGGTTATTTCTATGCGCTCCAAAAACATTTATTAAAATTATTTACTTAAGAAGGTAATGCGTGAATAAAATATGAATACACACTTTTCACTTGGAAAAGTCCTTCCTCAAGGAGTAAGAAATCAAGACATATCTTTCCTATATGATTTATGAAAATTCCACGTCATCAGAAGCCATAAATAGGTTTACAAATTCCTCGTAACACCTAAAGTACTTGTTGCTTAAGCAGTCCACCTAAACAACCTAGTTGTTTCATATAGATCAAGTAACTAACCAGCGAACACCTACCAATATTTGCAATGGTACATAGGTGGGAACCCACAAAAACGTAATTACAATTAAAAGCGAAGGGATATATATCTGGATAGGCTCAAATTTTTGTTGTTGGGACAGTTGGCTCTTCTTGAGAGAAAAGCATTGACTGAGCTCACTCTTGTCTCTCGTTGGAGTATTTGGGGTTGTGACTTCCAAAGTCGATGCTTGATCATGCTTCTTTATATAGAAATAGTTTATGCCTTGATCCTTGATTTCAAGTATGTTTTGGAGACCTTGAGTTGGCTCTTCTTGAGACAAAAGCATTGATTTCAACCTAGGTATGTTGTTGTTGAAAGTAATCTTATAATTCTTAATATAAGTTTTTGCTCAAATCTTTACAATTAAAAACACTGATCCCAAACTTTAAGTAGAGGGCAAAACTGTCCTATTTCGAATAATTCAAGAACAAATTTGATTCTTTTTCCTTGTTTTGGAGAAATTGTTAGAAGAAATAATATTTTTGAGTTACTTGGCTAGTTCGAAGATATTTTTGAGCCAGTTGACTAACATTGAAAATATTTTTGAGCCGATAAACATAAGGAAGGTAAATATAACATATTTGGAATAGCTCAAGGGCATTTAACCCCTTTCCCTAGAAAAAAGTTATGTAAATCTCAAGGACATCACACTCATTGAGTTCAATAAACCTTTACCAACACTTTTTTTCTTCTTCTCACACTTCTCCAACACTATAATAAAGAAAGGAAAAAAGGCCAAAAATACCACCGAACTATTTGAAATGAGTTAAATTTACCCTTGTTACGTTGTTTACTTAAAAATACTCTCACCGTTATGTTTTGGCTCAAATAATACCCTCCAACTTGCCAAATATCTTTAAAAATCTCTTCATACTAACAGTTGTTTCAAAATAAGAAAATGAGTCATAGACTATTTGAAATGGAGAAATTTTCCTTAATCTTTTAATTTTGTTTGGGGTCAGGGTGGGGGTGAGGTGGGGTTGGATGTATGAGAAATATAAGAACAACATAAGAAAATAAGTAGTATAAACACTTACAATTTCAACAAATAAAAAATAATGACATCTTCTGATTCCTTACACATTAGGTACAAGTTATTATTTGTAAACATGATATCGTGTATGATTTACCTTTTCTTATATAATTATTTATTTTTTGCATTAATAAGAATGAATTTATTTACCAACTCTAAAAATGATATTATAAAAGAAATCAAATACAACTATACATTTGTACACTATATTACTTATAGTAACTTTAATTCATCTCAAGTTTTAGCCGAAGGCTAATATAATAGTTTTGAAATGAAATAGTAGAATAAATATCTACTTGAAAAAATGCGGATACTTGAACTTTATATTACATAAAATTTGTATTGTATAAAAATTGCCGTTTAAAACAATCAAAACTAATCTCATAATCTTCAATATAAATTTGTGCTCAAATCTTTACAATTAAGAAACAATGTCTCGAACTTTAATGGAGGAAAAAATTGTCCCATTTTGAATAGTTCAAAGTAAGGGTGGCCAGAATTCGGTCAGCCTTCCCCGACACAGCCCGACTTGAAATAAAAAAATATAAAATAACGATATCGGACTCGAGCAGGATGGGACATGGTATCGTCCCATCGGGCTGACCGCCCTAGTCATGAACTCGACCCATCTCGGTCCATGGCCGTCTTGCTGTCCCACTCCCGTTTGTAAAATAGTCGTTGCACCAGCGACCATTTTATATTTTGGTGTTGTCTGCGACCATTTTGGATTCCCTCCCCAGCCCCTGCCCTTAATGTTTATTTTTAACCCACTAAGTTATTATATTTACACTTTAACTTGATTTTCCACTATAAATATCTCATTTCTCTTCATCTTTCTCACAAATCTTCCTATAATCTCTCAATCTATCTTCTACAAATCTACATTGTCTACTAAATATTTAATTTTATTTATTTATTTGGGAGTGAAGTTCAGAACTAGCTTGAGGACCTTCCATCGAGCAAAGTTTCAATTTTCAACCTCTCGATTACACGTCGACGTTACGTCGGCGTTTGATACATTCGTTCTTTCATTAAATTATTATTATGTCTTTATTTTATTTAGCATATTTAATTTCATTAACTTTAAGTCTTTAACTATTTATTAGCATAATTAAAATGAAAGGATTTAGAGATATATTTAAGAGTAAATTCGGACTTAGCTAGTAGAAATAACAAAGACCGTATTTCTTCTAGTATTCCTAGTCTATTCTAGACATGATGATTTTGTTGATCTTGAACATTTTTACGAAATACCATATGATTTAGGCGAGAATATATTTTACGAAATGAACAAGACTTTAATTTAGAAGATGCTCTAGATGATGGCGCACCACTAATGTAGATGAAACACCATAGTGAACCTCGTACTAGAACACCTCTATTCCCACTAGTATGAGATGAGGTCCAGCAAAACGACCATTAAAATTAGATGCATGATTTTTTTTGATAGAGACGTACATGATCAAGTAGCTATATGTAAAATTTGTAAATGTGTTTATAGATTTAAAACTGGAAAAGGTCATGGTGGGACGAGGAGGGGGGGGGGGGGGGTTTAATGAAAAACATTGCAAATGCTCGCATGACTAGGTATTCCCAATCTGGTGAAAAAATGGTGCGTGTCACGACCAGAACCGGGCGTGGTAGTGCCTTACCCGGGCACCACTAGTGATATAACATCAGTGTCAGTGGAATATAAAACACAACATGAAACAATGTAAAGGAGACATGTTTATCAGAAGAAAAGTTGCCTTTCGGCGTATATATATAAAAGCTTAAATCCAGACGATTCGTCCTTTGACAATTACGCCCGCAGCGATTACTACGACCTACGAATGATATGACAACAGCGGCCGGGACGGGGCCCGCCGTACCACGAATGTAGCACCTGCAACAGAGGACTATACGAAGATAAGCCTCGGAGAAGCGGAGCTTCCCAATGTTGACTGTGACCACATGGCGAGGATCAACCTTTGGTGTACCTCACTGCGGCATAAGCGATCCGAAGGAAGTCGATACAACGGTACCAAGTATGTGGCGAAAATCGTAAATGAAATCATAGTAGTCTATATAAGCGGGAGACATGTATGATAACAAACTACGATTCCTGATAAATAGCGATCATGTCAAGTCGAGGACTCGCGCCTCAAAGTCATTACTCAAATACAACTATGGGTCTCACGCCCAACATCAATCATGCGTGGAATACCTTCCTCAGCTGCGATCTATGATATAAAAGCACCGAGAATACATGAACACGAGTCCACGCTGTGTCATAATAAAACCGTCTGGGAGTAAATGCGAAGGCATAGCGACTACTAACACCAGCGATGCAGCAAGGTCATAAAGCGTATCATGAGATCTGTCTGAGGCCACATGATCGAAGCGGCCACTTCGCGCGATATCTAATGTCTTGCGTCTAGTCCTGGAACTTCCATGACTCGCGTAGGCCACTCGCGTAGGCGCGTGAGGTATTCCTCGCATCGGTGCTACTCCGGCGTCGTCACGGACTCGCGATCCGCGTAGCGCGTATAGACGCGTGAGTATAACCGCACGCTAACACGGAACTCGTAGCTCGCGTGGATCCACTGGACCGCGTGAGGTATTCTCGAATCATGGTCCCGGACACTTTGAGTCTACCCGCGTCGGACGACAACCCGGTATCGTGTCAGAGGTGGTGATATAATACTAACATAACGAACATCGTTAAACAACATAAGCCTGACAAGGAAACCGGCTTTACACAAATATCACAAGATACTAACACCGTAGCATCTAACATGTTTACTTATCAACAGAAAGTATTACAAGGCTATCATGACCCAACACAATCAAGTTATTCACACAAGGTACTTTCTACTTTATGTTAACAAGTTCGGGTTTTATCCCCAAAGTACTTCATACATTAACTCTTTAAAAGATCAGTTTCTTTCACAAAGTCACCTGATACAGTAGTATAAAAATAGAGTGACTATCTTTTTAAGTAAACAAAAACACTTCTCTTTGTAAAATCAAGTAGCAACGTTATTTTCCAAGCGTTCAAGTTTGCCTAATTTCAAATACTCAAGTTTCTCATTTTCGAAAGGTTTCGTAGTTCATGGTCTTAATCACTTAATAATATAATTCTCCTTTAAAACAATTTGAGAAACACATGCCTTATGTGTGAGTATGTTATTATTGTTCATAACAATCTTATTAAAGCAGCCATGATCTAGGAAATGTAATATCATTTTGTCTCATCTTAGCTTCTATGCAGATGGAGGTTTCTACTGGTTTTAATAATACTTTATTAGTCAATACATTTTCCTTTATTAAGCTTCTTTGTGGTTTGTTCGATACCTATGCGATTTAGAAATCGATAAAACATTATTCCTTTTAAAAATCAAGTACTCATTACTCACGAATGAGGTTTCACACTTTTTAACAAAATTCGGATTAATTCATTTAAGTCAAGTCTCTTATCTTTTAAGATCAAGTCTCTTAACTTCTAAAATCAATAAACCATTCTTTTTATCTCTCTTAAGTCGTTATACCTAACTTCCCATAAAGCTAGCATAACTCTTAAGCTTTTAAAACTAAGTATTACTCTTCTTTCAAAAAGGTTTCTTAATTCTTTTGAAATACTTGGTCTTATTATTGGGCTTAAGTCAAAGACATTGCGTAAAACTACGTTCGGTTAACACGTCGTCTATTACTATATATATATTCTTTTAAAATATCATGCTCGAGAGGATAGGAAGAATCACATACCTCGCGGCGATTATCGACTATTAGCAAAGCGCTCCACGGTTATAACCTAGCCTTGTCCACGCTTTCAAGTAGAACATGCTACTCGCGGAACTTTCAACCTATAAAGGTTATACAAGTCTATCAGCGTCTAGACTACTCGGTAGAATAAATCTAGATCTGGATTCTACGGAAAATTGGCGACTTCCTGCAGTCAAACTTCACAAGTCTACGTAAATACGATCTATGTAAATCTGATTCAATTCCCTTCTTATATACCTTCTGGTATATAACATATAATTCTTATACTTGATAGTATGTAAACTCAATTCTGATAGGAGACAAGATATTTACCTCGATAAGCCCAAAATTATCAAGTTTAAATGTCGATCTGAGCAACGTTTAGCTCTGCTGCAGGCGCTCGACCAGCTCATAACAGCCCTTAGAAGTTCTACGCTACTTCTACTTAACCCTTCCACCGACTATGAAGATTTGCCTTAGGGTTTCGTTTTGAGACAAAAAGGACAAAGGTAGTATTTAGACTCTGCGTATAGAGGTAACTTTTGGAATACTACAAGGTATAAGGCTAAGGTATTTTGGAATAGTAATACTTGGAGAATACTTTCTACCAGAGGGGGTATTTTACGAGAACCGCTAGGCGGGGGTGTGTCTCGGCCACGCCACTAGGAGGAGAGAGATCTCTCGGCCAGGGCCTCGAAAGGGGAGGGAGGCTTGGACGAAACCATAGAGAGGGAGGAGAGGGATTTCAAGACTTAGAGATTTGTGGAGTGGATGAAGAAGTCTTGAAGGGGTATTTATAGGAAACGATGGCCGTGATCAAGCGAGTGGGGCAAGTGGAGGCGAGATTTGCCCGAGTGCCCTATCCCTACTCGCGATTCCTCATAACGTTGACCCGTGGATCGGGGCCCGAGACATGGCACAAAGCGTGCAACGATCGGCCGTGACCGCCCGGCAGGGTGACAAGTGTCGCCCTCGTTGATCCAAAATATTTCATCTCTCGGAAAAATCCATAAAAATAATAAATGACATAGTCGTAATTTTCCTACGAAGCTTTGGAAAGCGTTTAGTCGAAAGCGATTCTTTTAGGGGTTGTGCACAAAATTTTCGGTCCTATGCCTAACAAGGCTCAAACTTTAAATGCGTCGTCCTTACGTACATACTGCGGAAATCTGAGGTATAACATTCTCCTCCTCGTAGAAACGTTCGTCGAATGTTCATAACCTCAAAACACACAGTGCTGTATAGTCTTTACTACTATACTTACGAAAACAATCATGCAGTACTGGCCATAACATAACACTGCGCAATTTACTCGACTTAGTCTCGAGGAATCACCTCCGTCACTACAAAAGCTCCGCGAGGTCTAAAGATACTCATGCATGCTTTTCTTTCTGAGCCATGATGATCACTTTTATTCTCTTACTCGTCGTGCCGCTTCTCGTACTCGAACTCTTTCTCATAACTTACCACATTTACATTCTTCTTCGTTTACCACAATCTACGGGTTACTACCTCGACTTGGTCATCATTCTGGGAACACTCTGGATGGATCTCAGATACTTTCGAACATATGTCTGAAAGGCGGACATCTTGCCTCCTGCGTCGGACGGCAATGCCAACTATAGGCAACTGGCCTACTCTTGCGTGATCTGAAAGGCCCAAAGTAACTCGGGCTAAGTTTCCTCTGTTTCCCAAACTCGTCACACCACTTTCAGGTGGTACCTTGAAATCTGGCCGTCGGCCCGACTTCAAGTGTCGGCGTCGATTACCATACGACTTACGGTGACTCACGGTATCGATAACCTCTTTTGGATAAGCTTCACCTATCCGCGTCCTGCTGAAACAAGTATGAACCAACTATCGAACGCGCCAATATCGAACCAATCGGCCGTGACTTACATACGCCTCTGGCGTCGTAAGGCGATATCGAATCTTGAAATGGTAGCTATAAAACACTCCTCAACGGGAGGCAACAATCCTCGGCTACCACGAAAACCAAACAACGGCGAGGATGAATGCGTCACGAGCTCACGAGTTCACAACCACTGGTAAAACTTCGAGAAAAAGAAATAAGCGTAACACAGGCTCCGGCTGTCATAAGGTGAAAGTAGGCACCTCGTGCGACCTCGCGACTTTCGAAATAACATCTCGCGTAACCTCTGCCGAGTGCGATCTGGCGAAAGACAAGATGGTGACCTCGTCGGCCCAACTCTTTGGTCGAGCGTCCACGAACTCGTCTGTTGGTTAACTAAACTTGGGCCTAACACCTCGTGACCTACCACTGGCGGGACCGCCCCGACCACGCGAAAGCAGGCGGCGAGTTGACGCGATCGGTCCCAAACCCGACCGCATTATCGCGCGAACTCTTGTTCCGATCCGGAACAATCTCACTATCAGTCACGAAAACCTAGTAGTCTGTAGCTCGACTACCCTCTTTCATTTCCACTACTCGGGGACTTATTACACAAATATATCCACGTATACTATGCGCTCGATAAGGTCAAACATAAATATAAATCCTTTACTCAAGATGACCTTGCATCTAAGGTCTCTATAATATTCTAAGGCTCACAATTAACACAATGCTATCTGAACATAACACTTAAGATATACTCGTCTTATCACACGTACAAATCTACAGAGGTTAAGGATATACTGCGTCTGCTGCTTGGCTTCCTTTGTCGTTCTAATCAATCACCTTACTGTTGGGCGCATAGTTAGGAAGATGATGAATTAGCCAGCGATCCGAAAAGTGAGTCTCTACATCCGCGCCACTGCAGTGGACAATTTCTCAAAATGGCCCTGGCATGGCCGCATAACAAGATGTCGAAGAAGCCGACACTCACAATGACATCTACCACAATGGCCGCAGAGGTGGGGTGGCCTCTCAGCTAACACCCTTCCTCTCAGAACCAGAATCGGTGTTTGGTAGGCAGGCGATGTATCTGTGAATCGAAGCCACGAGCTCGACCGACTCCGCGTACCGAGCGTCTGAACGGTGGAGGACCATTACTGGCGGCGGGCGCATATCTGTCTCTGTGAGGCGGTTCGCCTCAAAAGTTACCAAAGGACCCTGTTGTTCGGGCCCTCTTCTGCTGATCTTGGTTAATTCGTCGATCTCTACGTTAAATACGTGTCTGCGCATGGCTTTGCGTGAGCAATATCCGTACTGTGAAAAGCTACTCTTGCACAACCTTTCTTTAGATAGTCATCAAGACCCGTGATATATCGGTACATCATATACTCTCTGGTAGCTACATCCTTAGCTAGTAACAGGGTCGTCTCTTTGCAATCTATACTTTCTGCTACTGGTCGTGGAACTGAAGGTTCAACTATCATGGCGCGATGAGGCCCATTTGCCTGTGCTAAACTCTGCTTTGAAATTTGTGGCGGCGTCATGAGAACTCCCGAATAAACACCACGGTGATGATTGGGCACTGTGCCCTAGTAACCCTCTGTGCTCTTTCGCGGCTCCGCCATTTGCCTTGCCGCCGGGCGGGTTGCCTACGCGGAGGCATAGCGGTAAGGAAGGAATTACGTTAGAGGGTCCGACATAACACAACTCTAAGGCACGATCTCGAGTGAGAAGAATGAAATCAATCCTAAATATCCTATAGCCTCACGATTATTGGTGTGGTGCGCGACACGCCGATAATCAGATTCTATTGGATGCGATGCGTAGACACTTTCAGGATTAAGCGCTCACGATACCACTTTTGTCACGATCTGAACCGGGCGCGTGGTGGTGTCTTACCGGGCACCCTGGTGATATAACATCAGTGTCGTGGAATATAAAACCTGACATGAAACAATGTAAAGGAGACACGTGTTTATCAGAAGAAAAGTTGCCTTTCGGCGTATATATATATAAAAGCTTAAATCCGAGCGATTCATCCGCGACAATTACGCCTGGCGGTACTCTGGACCTACGAATGATATGACAACAACGGGGCGGGGCCCGCCGTACCCACGAATGTAGCCTGCAACGGGGACTATACGAATAAGCCTCGGAAAGCGGAGCTTCCCAGTATGACGTGACCACATGGCGAGGATCAACGGTGTACCTCACTGCGGCATGAGCGCGGCCCCGAAGAAGTCGATTACAACGTGTACCAAGTATGTGGCGAAAATCACGTAAATGAAATCATAGTAGTCTATATAAAGCGGGAGACATGTATGATAACCAAACTACGATTCCTGATAAATAGCGATCGTATCAAGTCGGGACTCGCGCCTCGAAGTCATTACTCAAATACAACTATGGGTCTCGCGCCCATGACATCAATCATGCGTGGAATACCTTCCGCCATTGCGCGATCTATGATATAAAAGCACGAGAATACGCATGAACACGGGTCCGCTGTGTCATAATAAAACCGTGCGGGGGTAAATGCGAAGGCATAGCCGACTACTAACACCAGCATGCAGCAAGGTCATAAAGCGTATCATGAGATCTGTCTGAACGCCACGTGATCGAAGGCCACTTCGCGCGATATCTAATGTGCGCGTCTAGTCACGGAACTTCCATGACTCGCGTAGGCCACTCGCGTAGGCCGCGTGAGGTATTCCTCGCATCGAGGGTAACTACTCCCGGCGTAAATCTGGACTCGCGATCCGCGTAGCCACGTAGACGCGTGAGGTATAACCCCGCACTAACACGGAACTACCGTAGCTCGCGTGGATCCCGGACCCGCGTAGGTATTCTCGAATCATGGTCCCGGACCTTTGAGTCTACCCGCGTCGGAGGCGACAACCCCGGTATCGTGTCAAGAGGTGAGTGATATAATACTAACATAACGACTTATCGTTAAACAACATAAGCCTGACAAGGAAACCGGCTTTACACAAATATCACGAGATACTAACACCGTAGCATCTAACGTGTTTACTTATCAACAAGAAAGTATTACAAGGCTATCACGACCCAACACAATCAAGTTATTCACACGAGGTACTTTCTACTTTATGTTAACAAGTTCGGGTTTTATCCCCAAGTACTTAAATACATTAACTCTTTAAAAGATCAGTTTCTTTCACAAAGTCACCTGATACAGTAGTATAAAAATAGAGTGACTATCTTTTTAAGTAAACAAAAACACTTCTCTTTGTAAAATCAAGTAGCAACATTATTTTCCAAACGTTCAAGTTTGCCTAATTTCAAATACTCAAGTTTCTCATTTTCGAAAGGTTTCGTAGTTCATGGTCTTAATCACTTAATAATATAATTCTCCTTTAAAACAATTTGAGAAACACATGCCTTATGTGTGAGTATGTTATTCTTGTTCATAACAATCTTATTAAAGCAGCCATGATCTAGGAAATGTAATATCATTTTGTCTCTGTAACGCCCCATTTCGACCGGAGTCGGAAACGGGATTACTGCTACACATGGTTGGATTCCTGAAATTGCATTTAAAGGAGTCGCCACCTAATTATTATAGTGAATTAGGACACTAAAAATGTAGCATAAAATACTACGAATGATCTCCGTTTTAAGATGCGAAACTATGTGAGATTCTAGGTAAGGGTTCTTTATTATCCTAAAGGGAAGGGGTTAGACACCCTAAAGGATCCGCTAACTTGCGGTTATCCGTTCAAACTTAGGGTTAATTACTATATGTAAAAATGCATGTTTTGGAAAGCATAAAATTTAAGAAAAGATGTTGCAGATATTTATTTGAAAGATGTATGCATATATTTGATAAAATTGCATGAGGTTTATTAAAAATGCACAAAAATAGTTTATTGGGAATTTATATGTTGCATGTAAAAATTAATCTTTTTATGAAAATACCTATTTGAATAACTTGATTTATAAATGGGTTTTGCACTTGATAATAAAGAGGATTTTTATTGCAAAAATTGATTATTTTTAGGAGTTTAATGAAAATTGAAATCATATTATTTTGTAATGCTCATGATGCATAAGAAAATAACTAAATTGTTTTGAGAGCTTAGACATGCATAACGAGCCTAATATAAGCTAGCGTTGGGTTTCCGATTTTAGAACTACCCCTTTCTAAGTTATTAATCCTAAGTCTACCTATTCTAAACAAATTATAGAAGTGCAATAAATTAAATTACAGCAAAGTAAATGGCGGAATTAAGGAATAATAATAAAGAGCGACTCGGAATGATTGACATTGTCATCCATTGCGTTTGTTTGAAAATCTGAGCGGAAGAATGCAAAGAACAGGCGGGTCTTGTTTGGCGAGTGAGGATAAGTCTCATGCGGGACTCTTCGTTGCTCCGATGCATTTCATGTAAATCAAAGAAAGAAAATGATCGATCGGCGGACATGTAAATATATACGTAAGAAAAATGTAAATAAAATATTTCTGAGAAAGTAATCGTCATATAGCCTAAAGGACTTTCTCGTATTAACACGGAGCACTTTTACCTAGCGGATATGGGAAGCCTATAGTCAATTTGCTAAACCAATCATACGTATTCATATCCGTATTTATTTGTTAGGCGTGATGACCTTCACGTAAGAAACAATTTGGATGGTTATTAAACATGCTACAAGTCGATGACTAATAAATAACATAGAAGATATGTGACTAGCTCGCCTGGACATATATCGAGTTCAAATAATTAAAGCTTTATGACTACTTAACACAAATTCAAGCGGATCGAAGACTAAAGTACAAGAATATCCTGTTGAACTATATATAACATGATGCTAAAAATAAGATAAAATATTATACTAATTCCTTATATAAGTGATCTTAACAAAAGCAAATCACGAAATTTGCGTATCGTCACATAACTCCAAATATAAACTCGACATCACATACTTGGGCATAAGCGGTCAATTAACAGAAATGCGATTAACGATACTTAACTAATCAGCGTTACAATCCCGCTTTAAATAGGCTTGAAACTTAGCTAACTATGCATTGTTATCTCTATGAAAAAATATCAAGATATATGATATTGATAGTCAAATCGAATACATTGATAAAGCGACTAATACGATTACTTGATCTAATCAAGCGTCTAATTCTTTCAAACAACAATAATAATCCATCAAAGCATTTCTAAGTATAAATAAACTAACAAATTCAAGCGACAACACTAAACACAATGGCGTAAAATAAGCTACATTATGACTAAACCAAATAACAAGGCCTTGAGAAAAATAGAAAAATGAGAAGGCTTTGAGTTTCACGGACCTTCTTGAATGTGAACGGCGTGTTTTGAATCGTCGAATCCGCTCGGAGAAGTTTATTATCAAAGATGTTGATTTCTGATTTATTTTTTCGGAATTTCAGACCAAGAAATGCAGGCGGACGACCGGTTAAAAAAATGCAAAGAAGTGAGAACAAAGTCGATTTTTAGATTGCGATTTGGAAACAAAGAAGTGTTTTGGATTTTTGATCAGGCGAAATATCTTGAACAACAAGAGATTTTCAAGCTTGAGATTAAAATGATATTTTCAGATTTGAGAATTAGAGGACAAAGAAGAGTATATATTTTCTATTTCAGATTTCGGACTTCACTTTGAAGAATGAAGAACAAGGAATGTAATGCAAGAATCAAGGGTCAAATTTCGGACCTCTTTAAAATGAAGAACAAATAGGTGATATGCAAAATCAATTATTGAAAAATCGGGTCCCCTCCAATGAAGAACGAAGGGGTTTTTATAGATGAAATCTTGTGGTTTGAATTCGAACCATCGTGGTGAGAGGGCTGAGTGCTTGGACGATTTGTTGGGTCAAATCGCGGGTTTTAGGGCGATGCGGGGTATATGGGTGTGTCGTGTGACAGAGGAGTTATTTGGGACAGCGGTATGGGTATGGCGTGATTTGGGGGTGATGGGAGGCGAGGAGAGGGCATTGCGGCAGAGGGTAGGGTTTCTAGGTTTTTTTATTTTTATTTCTTTGAGGGCTGTTGACGATGGGGGGAGAGGGAAAGGTATAGGGGTTATGTTGGGCTGCGGGTTAGGGGCTAGGCGGTTTGGGCTGGGCGACGGGTAATTGGGCCGCGGGTCGTGGGCTGGGTAGTTATTTAGGTTGTGGGTTGTGGGCTGGTAAATTATGTAATTAGGTATTAGTTTTAGGAGTTTGTTTTAGGCAAAAATTAATTAGTGGTAAATTAGGAATTCAAAATTGTGATTAAATTATTTAGGTGTTTTTATTAATCTAAATTATTACAAAAACGGACGTGCTATTTAATTAGGGCATAATATTTATAATGCGATGCCGTTATTAAAACTTATTTGTGCATGTGTTAATGTATTATTGATGCATTTTATTATAAAAATTGTTAAAATTATTCTAAAAATTAGTGTAATTTTATAGTTAAGAACTGAACGGGAGGGTCAAAATTGGGTGTCAACAACTTGTCCCTCTTTGTATGGAGATGATGGAAGAGTCTTCAGACAAAGACGTTGACTTAAAGCCAATTTTGTCTCGATCCTTGGAATTAAAAATGTTGGGCGATTAAGACGAGGTGGCGAAATTCAAAATTTTGTCGATGTCGAGTTATGGCGGTATGAGCTACCGTGGTAAAACACGAGGCGGGTGATGCGGACTCAAAATTTGTCGATGTCGAATTATGATGACCTTTGGGTTTTGCGCTAGAAAAACCAAAGCGAGCGATTTAAAATTTGTCGATGTCGAATTACGATGACACTGGGGTTATTGGCGTTGAAGGATCTTTGGAGGAGGCGGATCGACATTCGGTACAAATTGCTTGGTTCGTAGTGAGAGGTAGTTCCGCGTTGTGCTCGCATTCTGTATGCTAAGACTTAAACAAGCGATTAGTGCATGCTGTTAAGGCAAAATGATAGCGCGTGAATTTATAAGCGATGTGGCGTGCGGTAGAAAATGCTATCTGCGAAAATGTGATGCTGCTTTGCCAAATCTTTGTGATTTCGCCACTTGCGTAGGCAGCGTTGCGGCTGTGAATCGCGAATATGTTGTCACTTCTGCAAGCCGCATGTAGACTAAAGCTCGAAAGAGTTAGTGCATGCTTGCTAAAACGAGTAATAAAGCATGAATAAGAAATGCAATTTTTGAGAGTAGATGAATTGTCCTTGCGTAGATGTGATATCTTGATGGCGTCGTCTTTGGCGGCGTCGTTTGGCTGGCGTCGTTTTGGACTTATCGTCGTTTTGGGCGTGGCGTCGTTTTGGCGTGAGTCGTTTTGGGCGTGGCGTCGTTTTGGGCGTGGCGTCGTTTGGCGTGGCGTCATTTGGGCGTGGCGTCGTTTTGACGTGGCGTCGTTTTGGGCGTGGAGTCGTTTGGACTGAGTCATTTTGGACTGGCGTCGTTTTGGACGTGGCGTCGTTTTGGGCGTGGCGTCGTTTTGAACTTCGGCGTCGTTTTGGACTTGGCGTCGTTTTGGACTTATTGCTGCTTTGCTCGCAGTAGAATAAATGCTCCTGAAGCTAAGCTTGAGAAAAAGTTAGTGTATAAGCTGTTAAAGCAGAATGATAAATATTTGAGAAAGCAACTATATGGGTAGAGATGTCGTCACGATATGCGGATGATGTGAATCTTTGAGATGTTGTTGTAATGATGTCTTTGTTGTGCGTTTGTGCCTTTGCGTGGATTACAATTTGACTCTAGGCGGGTGATGCGCTAGACTTTGTTGTGGGATTTGATTGTTGATGTGCATGCTTCTGCTAACATGAAGAACCTGCGCTCAAAGAAAATTTGTGAGTTTGAGGGGGGGTGGTTGATTCGCATTGACTTCGTAGTTTTGACTCTTGATGCTCGGACGTCTGCCTCGTCTGGACTCATAACCCCTGCCTGGTTTCCTACCTTGTCCCAGTTTTGAATATGCAAAAAGGGCGTTTGGCCTTAAAGTGGGTCTTAATGGGGTTGTTTTGTATATTATGTGTATTTTTCGTTATTTTCAAAATAAGGGAAGGTTTCCTAATGGTGTGACCGAAGCCGATTTAGGCCGCCTACGTATCCCAGTGAGGAATCGGTCATGGCGTAGTTCATTACAAGCGAAATTGGGTGAAATTAAAATTTCTAAAGGTGGGGCCAGAAGAAGCGGCCGCTGCGTATCCGAGAATCGGTCAAGCGTAGTTCGATTACAAGCAAAGAAAGTGGGATTTTCTAAAAGGTGGGACCGAAGCGATATGGCGCTACGTATCCCGAGGAATCGGAGTCGCGCGTAGTTCGATACATATAAAGGGCAAAATATATTAAACTAACTATTTAGGACTCGGCGGGCGGGCGAGGGCACGAGTCCACTTGTCTTCTTGCTCACGAGTCTTGATAGTGAGTCTTGATGAGATCGTCTCTTGCGACACAACTAAACAAATGACTTATTGATGGTTAAACAATCTCGGTGAGCACCTCCTTTTCTCGGCGGTTGGTCGATGATTGACTTTCTTCCACTTTTGGTGGCGTAATAGTCCGCTTCGGTATCTTCTCCATCTTTAGCTATCATGCTTACATGGGCATCTTGTGCATGGAAAAAGGTTATTGTTTACCACGAGAGGGCATCTTTCAGTGAATGACTCCTCTTGATTAACTCCTCTATTTTGTCCTTGAGTGTATAACAATTTGCGATGTCGTGCCCTCGACAGGAGTGGTATGCCTGATGTTTGGTTTCATCGTGCCTCGGGATATAGGCACGAGGTATTTAGGAATTGGCTGGAGTATTCCTGCGGCTCAGCTTTTCATACACTTGGGCTATATGTTCGGCTAAAGGTGTATAGGTTCTGGTTGGCTTTCTTTCAGCATTTATGCGGGGTTTGGGTCCGTTTGGTGTACGGGTTCGTGATTGTGGTGAGTATTTTGGATATGCTTGTTGGGTATGGTAAATAGGATATGGGGTAGCACATTGCTGATAGTATGACTGTGAATTTTGAGTGTTTTGGTTATGGTAAGAAGGCGGTGGGCTTTGATACACTGGAAGTTGTTCTGGCCTATGCTCCTGAATGACCATGATAGAGGGTGATGCATCTCTTCTCCTCTGTGAGGTACCTCCTATGGAATTTGGTGCCTTTGCTCTTTGGTTGTTTGTAGAAATTTGTCAAGTTTGTAATCTGCTGTCTTAATGCCTCTTCCACGAAGTCGCCCGTTCTTACGACCTGAAAACTTCGCCCAATTATCACGATCATCCTTTCATAATATGTCGCGTCTTTTATACTTGCGAACAAGGTGGTCATTTCGCTCTCTGCCGTTGGAGGTTGGACCTTTCTTACGATGCGCCACCGGGCGTATTCCTGAAAGTTTACGTGGATTTCTTTTCAAGTTTCATAAGATAAAATCTGTCGGGGCGATTGTCGGTGTTGAACTGAATCTATCCGTGAAATCTCGTGCCATGGCATTCCAATGTCCCATTTTAGAGTCTTGGCATGTGTACGATCCGGTAACCGCGGTTAGACTCTGATGAATAGTTTCACGATGATTGCTTGATTTTTACCAACTCCGATCAATTTATCGCAATATGACCTTAGATGAGCTCGAGGATTCCCATTTCCATGAGCATGTCAAATTTGGCGTCTTGTACCCATGCGGTAATTCAATGTCGAGTGCATACATAAGTTTTCATATTCTAAACCTTATCCCCTTTGTTCGTTTGAATGCTTTTGAGTGCCTCTTTCAGACTCAATTTCTTTTGCCACATTTTCATCGACTCTGGCTGGTGCATCGCTCAGCTTCCGTCTTGATCTGTCTCTTGAGAGGATCGTGCCCTGATAAATGGTTGGCTTTTGGTCGGATGTGCTAATCCCCCATATTGTTTGTTAGGACTAGTGATGTGTGTCATCTGCTCGTATTGGGTGGCTTGGCAATTTGGGTTGAGTGGGGAGATATAAGTAGGTGGAGGTTGAGATGTGTATGTAGTGAACGGATCATTTTGGAGGTCGGTTTGCAAATTGACCGGGCGAGTGACATTTTGGTGTGAGCTGGTATGTTGCGGCCTCTGCGGGGAGCTTTGGGGAAGTAGAGGCTCAAGGGCTTGTGACACGATTGCATTTGTCCCCTGCTCTGGGAGTGGTTCATTCAAGCTAATAAACGGGTTTGTGATATTTGAGCCTTTCTATTTTGGCTTGCGTGATTTCCATTTCTTTGCGATAGTTTGGCGAGTGTTGATCATCGGTGTTTCTCCTTTCGGCGCCTCTGCATCATCTGCGAGGCGAGGATGAGTCTAAGTTGTTTCGTTACGGTGCCTCTGGATTAGTCATTTATTGGATGATTGTGCTTACGATCAGCGAATCAACCTTTTGGGGATAAGCTAGGCAAAAATAACCCTTTAACAAATGAAGCAAACCAAGTTAGTATAATATGCAAAAAGTTGCAGACAATATATACTAATAAACAAATTGCAAATCAGGTGCGTGTTCTAACATGTTTGGGGACCCCTTTATGCCATAGGTAGGCCTAAACGCCAGATATGCGAGATTATGATAAATAGGTCCAAGCCGTCAAACTGCAATGTTTTTGTTGGAAATGGCGACCAAATGACGGTGCACTTTTCCCAATTTCAGCATGACATGATTAGGTTTGGATTTGTCTATCATTGTCACGCTACACATAGTATGCTGGTTGGTCGTTGGGTTGAGAAACCCGTCGACAAGTTTGGTGTCTTCCTAATTGTGGCGTCGATACGAGGCCAGACCAGCAAGGTAAATGCATGCGTGCCTTAAAATAAAGGGTGGTATAGCTTTATCACGAGTTTCTAAGATTTGGCTTTACTAGGCCTTGAGGTTCAGGAGTGGACTACTCGAGTGAGAAGGCTCTGCGACCAGGTTGGGCCAGTTCTCCGCGCAAAATGCCAACTCTCTTAAATGTGGGTGTTTGAAAGAAATTTGCAGGTGCGCAAAGCACACCCGCGTGTTGTGTGTGATAGTGTGAATTTTCCAGAGTGGAAGAAATATGAGCGGAATGCCAGTTTAAGGAAAGCGGTAACAAATAGCAGTTAAGACAATATGCAAAAAATATTTATATGTAAATCAGAATAATTTAGGCAAAACAATAAAAGCAAATAAGTGTAAAACATAATGGAAGCAATTTAAGCAAAAATAAAGAAAATAAAGCACAATAAATTAACCTATGTTTGTTGTGGTTAAGAAAACTCATCCCCAGTGGAGTCGCCATTTCTGTAACGCCCCATTTCGACCGGAGTCGGAAACGGGATTACTGCTACACATGGTTGGATTCCTGAAATTGCATTTAAAGGAGTCGCCACCTAATTATTATAGTGAATTAGGACACTAAAAATGTAGCATAAAATACTACGAATGATCTCCATTTTTAAGGTCTGCGAAACTATGTGAGATTCTAGGTAAGGGTTCTTTATTATCCTAAAGGGAAGGGGTTAGGCACCCTAAAGGATCCGCTAACTTGCGGTTATCCGTTCAAACTTAGGGTTAATTACTATATGTAAAAATGCATGTTTTGGAAAGCATAAAATTTAAGAAAAGATGTTGCAGATATTTATTTGAAAGATGTATGCATATATTTGATAAAATTGCATGAGGTTTATTAAAAATGCACAAAAATAGTTTATTGGGAATTTATATGTTGCATGTAAAAATTAATCTTTTTATGAAAATACCTATTTGAATAACTTGATTTAAAAATGGGTTTTGCACTTGATAATAAAGAGGATTTTTATTGCAAAAATTGATTATTTTTAGGAGTTTAATGAAAATTGAAATCATATTATTTTGTAATGCTCATGATGCATAAGAAAATAACTAAATTGTTTTGAGAGCTTAGGCATGCATATGAGCCTAATATAAGCTAGCGTTGGGTTTAGATTTTAGAACTACCCTTTCTAAGTTATTAATCCTAAGTCTACCTATTCTAAACAAATTATAGAAGTGCAATAAATTAAATTACGACCAAAGTAAATGGCGGAATTAAGGAATAATAATAAAGAAGCGACTCGGAACAGATTGACATTGTCATCCATTGCGTTTGTTTGAAAATCACGAGCGGAAGAATGAGAGGCACAGGCGGGTCTTCGTTTGGCGAGTGAGGATAAGTCTCATGCGGGACTCTTACGTTGCTCCGATGCATTTCATGTAAATCAAAGAAAGAAAAGGATCGATCGACGGACATGTAAATATATACATAAGAAAAATGTAAATAAAATATTTCTGACGAAATGTCGCCATATAGCCTAAAGGACTTTCTCGTATTGCACGGAGGCACTTTTACCTAGCGGATATGGGAAGCCTATAGTCAATTTGCTAAACCAATCATACGTATTCATATCCGTATTATTTGTTAGGCGTGATGACCTTCACATAAGAAACAATTTGGATGGTTATTAAACATGCTGAAGTCGATGACTAATAAATAACATAGAAGATATGTGACTAGTCGCGCAGACATATATCGAGTTCAAATAATTAAAGCTTTATGACTACTTAACACGAATTCAAGCGGATCGAAGACTAAAGTACAAGAATATCCACAATTGAACTATATATAACATGATGCTAAAAATAAGATAAAATATTATACTAATTCTTTATATCGTGATCTTTAAAACCGATATTGAAATTTGCGTATCGTCACGTAACTCAAATATAAACTCGGCATCACATCTTGGGCATAGCGGTCAATTAACAAGAAATGCGATTAACGATACTTAACTAATCAGCGTTACAATCCGCTTTAAAAGGCTTGAAACTTAGCTAACTATGCATTGTAATCTCTATGAAAAAAGTATCAAGATATATGATATTGATAGTCAAATCGGATACATTGATAAAGCGACTAATACCAATTACTTGATCTAATCAAGCGTCTAATTCTTTCAAACAACAATAATAATCCATCAAAGCATTTCTAAGTATAAATAAACTAACAAATTCAAGCGACAACACTAAACACAATGGCGTAAAAATAAGCTACATTATGACTAAACCAAATAACAAGGCAGAGAAAAATAGAAAAATGAGAAGGCTTTGAGTTTCACGGACCTTCTGGTGTAGCGAAGGCGTGTTTTGAATCGTCGAATCCGCTCGGAGAAGTTTATTATCAAAGATGTTGATTTCTGATTTATTTTTTCGGAATTTCAGACCAAGAAATCTGGAAGCAGACCCGAACCGGATTTTAAAAAAAAAATGCAAAAGAAGTGAGGAACAAAGTCTGATTTTTAGATTGCGATTTGGAAACAAAAGAAGTGTTTTGGATTTTTGATCAGGCGAAATATGCGAACAACAAGAGATTTTCAAGCTTGAGATTAAAATGATATTTTGATTTGAGAATTAGAGGACAAAGAAGAGTATATATTTTCTATTTGATTTGGACTTCACTTTGAAGAATGAAGAACAAGGAATGTAATGCAAGAATCAAGGGTCAAATTTCGGACCTCTTTAAAATGAAGAACAAATAGGTGATATGCAAAATCAATTATTGAAAAATCGGGTCCCCTCCAATGAAGAACGAATGGGTTTTTATAGATGAAATCTTGTGGTTTGAATCGAAAAATAGTTGTTAAGTGATTTCTTGGGCGATTTGTTGGTTCAAATCGCGGGTTTTAGGGAGATCACGAGGGTATGGGTTGTGTCGTGTGTGAGAGGAGTTGTTTGGGACAGGTATGGGTATGGCGGATTTGGGGGTGATGGAGCGAGGAGAGGGGCTGATTTGCGGCGAGAGGGTTGGGTTTATAGGTTCTTTTTTTATTTCTTTGAAATTTTGTGTGATGGGGAGAGGGAAAGGTATAAAGGGTTATGTTGAGTTTGCGGGTTAGGGGCTAGGCGGTTTGGGGTGGCGACGGAGTAATTGGGCGCGTGCGTGGTGAAATTTGAGTAGTTATTTAGGTTGTGGGTTGTGGGCTGATAAATTATGTAATTAGGTATTAGTTTTAGGAGTTTGTTTTAGGCAAAAATTAATTAGTGGTAAATTAGGAATTCAAAATTGTGATTAAATTATTTAGGTGTTTTTATTAATCTAAATTATTACAAAAACGGACGTGCTATTTAATTAGGGCATAATATTTATAATGCGATGCCGTTATTAAAACTTATTTGTGCATGTGTTAATGTATTATTGATGCATTTTATTATAAAAATTGTTAAAATTATTCTAAAAATTAGTGTAATTTTATAGTTAAGAACTGAACGGGAGGGTCAAAATTGGGTGTCAACAGTCTCATCTTAGCTTCTATGCAGATGGAGGTTTCTACTGGTTTTAATAATACTTTATTAGTCAATACATTTTCCTTTATTAGCGTTGCTGTGGTTTGTTCGATACTATTACGATTTAGAAATCGATAAAACATTATTCCTTTTAAAACCAAGTACTCATTACTCATGAATGAGGTTTCACACTTTTAACAAAATTGATTAATTCATTTTAAGTCAGTCTCTTATCTTTTAAGATCAAGTCTCTTAACTTCTAAAATCAATAAACCATTCTTTTATCTCTCTTAAGTCGTTATACCTAACTTCCCGTAAAGCTAGCATAACTCTTAGCTTTTAAAACTAAGTATTACTCTTCTTTCAAAAGGTTTCTTAATTCTTTTGAAATACTTGATTCTTATTATTAGGGCTTAAGTCAAAAGACATTGTAGTAAAACTACGTTCGATTAACACGCGTCGTCTGGTACTATATATATATTCTTTTAAAATATCATGCTCGAAAGGATAGGAAGAATCACGTACCTCGCGGCGATTATCGACTATTAGCAAAAGCGCTCGCGGTTATAACGGCTAGCCTTGTCCACCTTTCAAGTAGAACATGCTACTCATGAGAACTTTCAACCTATAAAGGTTATACAAGTCTATCAGCGTCTAGACTACTCGGTAGAATAAATCTAGAATCTGATTCTACGGAAAATTGGGCGACTTCCTGCCGTCAAACTTCACAAGTCTCTTGTAAATCTGATCCTATGTAATCTGATTCAATTCCCTTCTTGTATACCTTCACGGTATATAACATACTTAATTCTTATACTTGATAGTATGTAAACTCAATTCTGATAGGAGACAAGATATTTACCTCGATAAGCCCAAAATTATCAAGTTTAAATGTCGATCACGAGCAACGTTTAGCTCTGCTCTGGCGCTCGACCAGCTCAAACAACCCTTAGAAGTTCTCGCAACCACTTAACACTCAATGACTATGAAGATTTGCCTTAGGGTTTCGTTTTGAGACAAAAGGACAAAGGTAGTATTTAGGACTCTACGTATAGAGGTAACTTTTGGAATACTACAAGGTATAAGGCTAAGGTATTTTGGAATAGTAGCAATACTTGGAGAATACTTTCTACCAAGAGGGGGTATTTTACGAGAACCCATTAGGCAAGGGGGTGTGTCTCGGCCACCACTAGGAGGAGAGAGATCTCTCGTCGAGGGCCTCGCGAAAGGGGAGGGGAGGCTTGGGCGAAACCATAGAGAGGGAGGGAGAGGATTTCAAGACTTAGAGATTTGTGGAGTGGATGAAGAAGTCTTCAAGGGGTATTTATAGGAAACCAATGGCCATGATCAAGCCAAGTGGGGCAAGTGGAGGGCGAGATTTGCCCAAGTGCCCTATCCCTACTCGCGATTCCCTGCAAGCGTTGACCGTGGATTAGGCCACGCGACATGACCTGGCGTGCAAATCGGCCGTGAGGCGCTGCTTGAGGTGACAAGTGTCGCCTCTCGTTGGTCAAATATTTCATCTCTCGGAAAAATCCGCAAAAATAATAAATGACATAGTCGTAATTTTCCTCTGACTTTGGAAAGCGTTTAGTGAGCGATTCTTTTCGGGGTTGTGCACAAAATTTTGGTCTATGCCTAACTTAAGGCTCAAACTTTAAATGCGTGCGTCATACGTACATACTGCAAATACGAGGTATAACGATGCGCAAATGCCTCTCCGTGGACAAGGTTCACATACTGTACCAGATCTAGTACATGGTCAAATTAACCCTATGACGGGGGAATTGATGACCCTAAATATGATAAACATAAAGATAAGGAAGCATTATCAAAATTAATTGATGTGGAGGGTTTGCCTTTTTCATTTCCTTCATCTCCTGGTTTTATTCATTATATTAGAGAAATGTATAATCCCGCTTTTAAAGGTTTTCTAGATCAAATGTTAAGAGAGATGTATTTAAATTTGCACATGAATATCAACAATATTTACGTTATTCATTATATCATTTTAATGACAAAGTGGCTCTCACTTCTGATATAGACCGTAGTACTAACGATCATGATTATTTAACAGTAACCTGTCATTGGATATAATATAAATGGTCTATGCAAAAACGCATTTTAGCGTATAGATATATAGATAGTAGGCACACTGGTGATTTTATTTCAGAAAATATTTATTTAGTTTGCGATTATTACGAAATAACTGATAAAATTACGAGTATTACATTAGATAATGCATATTCTAATAATTCTGCTATTACAGTTTTAAAAGATGTTTTAACTCCATCTTTTTCAAATAATTTTCATATAAAATGTGTGTGTCATATTTATAACTTAGTTGTAAAGGATGACCTATTACTTTTCTAAGATATTCTTGAAAAATACAATTTTCTATACACTTTATTTTAAAAATAATAGAATACAACGAAAAAAAGATTATAAAAATATTTGTCACGATTGCCAACTATCTTATAGAAAAATTCTCGAAGAAGTACCCACAAGGTGAAATTCTTTATATTAACAACTACTTGTTGCTTATGATTATAGAAAATCTATAACTTTATTTTTTAACGCCCATAATCAAAATTCAACTGATATGATTATAGATAACGATTGGAAAAAAAATTAAAGAACTTATTGTATTTCTAGAGAATTTTTTTCAAGCAACAAAAGAATTTTCCGGTATATATTATTCTACTATTTCAACTATGTTGTTTTATATAGCTATAATATTTTTACCAAATTAGCGAGTTTTGTTTTTGCAGTCTTTCTGGTACCAAGCAGTTGTCGATGAAGAAGAAATGAAGACTTCTTTGAAATCTTTGGAGGAATGATAAGACATTTCCGACACTTTCAATGATGACCCGAGATATTTTGAACATTCAAGCGTCATCAACGGCGTCTGAAAGCGCTTTCTTTGCCGACAAATTTCAAATAGGAGAGTATATACATTCATTAGCCGGAGACAACTTGGAGATAATAGTATTATTAAGAGATTGAATACTAGCGGAGCGGAGAAGGTGCGGTCAATCGGAGATCAACGAAGAAGAAGACGAAAACTACAACGACATCTTATCTGAAGGTGAGTAGCGACGTGGATCAATTTGACCAACAAATACCAATTCCAACCGAAGAACCACAAGACATTGTGAAGAAATTAGAAAACGTGTTTTCAAATTGGTAATTTATTTAATTGCAATTTTACTATGTCAATTACAACTTTTGAACAACACCACAAAGTTGTAATTTTGACAATTGTATATGTATTAAGAAAAAATCATATTTCTATGAAATAATATAAGAGACACAAAAACAACATTGTGATGTTTTTATTACACTATCTTGTTCAATTATTGAGTTGTTCATATATTTAATATATGTTATTTTTTAAAATTAAGTGCAAAAAAAAAATGAAAATTTCGATCCCGACCCCATCCCGGCCCGGTTCCTTTTCCAGACGGGACCGGTATCGGGACAGGACATCGACCAAGCCCGATAGTCCTGACCCGCCAATCCCGCCCCACCCCGTTCCCACCCAAACCCGCCCCGCCAGTCCCGTTGGCCACCCATAGTTCAAAGGAAAAGTTGTCTCATTTCTCCTTATTTTGGAGAATGGAAGGATATTTTTAAATAAATAGCATAACAGACAAAAAAATGTAAGGGTAAATTTGACTTATTTGAAATAGTTGAGTAGTGTTTTGGAAAACAGAAATGAAGGGGGAATGGAAAAAGAATAACTCATCGAAAAATACCTAGGATTCCAAACACGGCCTTACATAGAGGGCTTCTATATAAAAAATATCAGCCGATGAACTAGGTTAGCCATTTCTGATATATAGAGAGAGAAAGAGAGCTGCTTAGCTTAATAGCTTAGCCATTTCTCTCTCCTTATTGCCTCAGTCTTCCACTTTTGGCCATAATGAGCAACGCAAAGGACAACTTCAGTGTTGCCGATCTCAGTGCTGGTAAAAAAACCCCTTATTTCTATGTGTGTATATACTTATTTAGATGTATATGGCTCTCTGTAAAAGCTCTAATTTCTATGTGAGTTATCTGTCTCGGTTGTATGTTGCGCTCCGCTTGCCCCATACATTTCTGTAAAAGAGGATGTTTACACCCAGGATGGAGTTGCGCCTCTATGTGGGTCTGTGTTTCTCACGGTGTGTTTGGTACCATGGTTGGAAAATAAGTGGTTTCTTACTTATTTTCTTGTGTTCCGTACGTAAGCAAAAAATGTTATCACTTGTATATATCTAGACAAATACTATGTGAGGGGTGTATGTGGTGGGGGTGTGGGGGTGGTGTGCGTCGGGGTAGAGTTGGTGGGGTGTGGGGATGGGTATAAGGTGTGCTGGAGGGCAGGGAGAAGATAATCAATGTGGAATGCCCTTGGTGTAACTTGTTTTCCCTACTAGGGAAGTCATTTTCCTCATTTTAAGGAATTTGTTTTCCTAGAAAAAATGCTTTCCAAAAATTTTGATCAACCGAACATGGTAAAATTTGATAACTTTGTTCCTCAATACCGAACACCCCCTCAATCCCAAGCTATTTAGGGTTGGCTATGAGTATGCTCACTTACTATTAATCAAGGTTTATGTGAGCGCAATTTTTTATGGGGTCTAATCAGTCCCTAGTTGTTCTTTTTTGTTATTATTGTTCTTGGTATATGGGGTTTGGGTTTAATATCTCTAATTAAAATCTCGTGTAGCTTTGAATGCCGGGGACCGAGCAGACCTTGTCAATGCACTCAAAGTGAGTCTTTTAATATGTTTTATGTGTCATTTTTGTTGTAAGTTGATGAGTTTTGGCTGATTTTGCGGTTTGTTTTTGCAGAATAAACTTCAGGATCTTACTGGGAAGCACATAGATGTGCTTGAAAATTTGTCGCCCAATGTGAGAAAACGTGTTGAGGTTCTGAGGGAGATTCAGGCATGTGCATCTTATACCAATTGTTCAATTTTTTTTTCTTTTATAGCACTTAACTGTTTCTAGCAAATCATCCTATATTTGTTTTATTGAGTTCTCTAAGCATGCATTGTTATCTCTGGCCAATCATGATATATATATATATATATATATATATATATATATTTATATGAATGGTGTCAGAACCTTGAAGGCAATGGGGATTTAGGTTACTTGATGGAGATCATTAATTATGTTGCAAATTGTTTGTGGCCGGTGGTGGAAATAGAAAATTTATCACGGGGACTCGAAAATATGTACGAATGTCACATCTAGGTTTCAAACCTGCAATCTAGAGCAACAATAACCAATTTTACCACGACACCAGAAGTCTCCCTTATGTCAAAGGGATTTAACAAAAATACCTTTTCTATTTTTGTGCACAATGATTTTCCGATCCTTCATGCAACGTAGCCCTCCTGGTTGTAACCCTAGTTCAAAAACCATTGTAATTGAGGGGTTTACCGGAAAGAAAAGATCTACACTTGGTTTCTGTAGAACTTATTTACTCTTTGACATTTTGAGTGTCATACATGGTGCATGATACAGCTTGAGAGCTTGTTTATTTGAACAAGCATCCATGAAATGTTGTATCAAGTCAAAAGACCTGAATAATCATGAAGAATTTAATAAAACTTGGAAGGAATTGGATTTCTTAGTTAGATTCTTGCTCTGCTATCTTTCATTGGCTAGTTTTGTTTCTGATGTCATACCAAAAGTTTGTTTTTTGTTTTCCCTTCATAAAAAATGTTTGTGTTTTTTCTTGGAAGAGCGCATGCATGGCAAGCTTGGAGTGATGGATGAAGTTGTTTAACGTTATTTATAAGACATCGAGAATGTCCGAAGAATGGAGGTGGAGTACAATGATTCCTTTGTACAAGAACAAATGTGATATCCAGAGTTGCAACAACTATAGGAGTATCAAGCTGCTAAGCCACACCATGAAAGTTTGGAAAAGTGTCGTGGAGATGAAGGTGAGAAGAGGCGTGTCTATCTCTAAGAACCAGTTTGGATTCATGCCGGGACGTTTAACTACAGAAGTCATCTATCTTATTAGGAGGTTGATGGAGCAATATAGAGAGAGGAAGAGAGACTTACATATGATTTTCATCGACCTCGAGAAGCATACGACAAAACCCTTAGAAAGTTCGATGGAGATGTTTGAAGGTTAGAGGTGTACCTGTGGCGTACACTAGTGCGCTCAAAGATATGTATGATGGTACCAAGACCAGAGTACAGACAATAGGAGGAGACTCGAAGCACTTACCAGTGATGATGTGGTTGCACCAGAGATCAACTCTTAGACCATTTCTATTTGCCTTGGTGATGGATGGATTGACGCGACAAATTCAAGGGGAGGTGACATGATGTATGTTATTCGCAGACAACATAGTCTTGATTGATGAGATTCACAACTGAGTGAATGCTAAGCTGGAGGTTTGGAGACCGACTCTGAAGTCTAAAGGGTTCAGGCTAGGTAGGACCAAGACAAAATACTTGGACTGCAAGATCAGTAACGAGAGCTACCTTGAGACATGCGTGGATGTGAGGCTTGATACTCGGGCCATTCCAAAAAAATGAAGATTCAAGTACCTCGGGTCTATTATTCAAGGGAATAGAGAGATTGATGACGATGTCACACATCGTATTGAGGTAGAGTGAATGAAATGAAGGCTCGCATATGGAGTCTTGTACGATAAAAAGGTGCCACAAAAACTTAAAAGATAAATTTTATAGGGTTATGGTTAGATCGACTATGTTGTATGAGGCGGAATGTTGGACGGTGATGAAAATTGCAGAGACGAGGATGCTAAGATGGATGTGTGGACATACAAGGAACGAGAGATAGAATTAGAAATGATGATATCCAGGACAGAGTGAGAGTGACCTCGGTAGAAGATAAGATGTGTGAAGCGAGGTTGAGATGACTCAGGCACGTGCAGAGGAGAGACACAAATGCTCAAGTGCGGAGGTTGGATATGAACGAGTATAAGGAGGGGTAGAGAGGTAGACTGAAGAAGTATTGAGGAGAAGTGATTAGACGTGATATGGGGCGGGTGCAACTCACTTAGTACATGACCTTAGATAGACGGTTATGGAGGACACATATTAGGGTAGAAGGATAGTAGGTAGTCCAACGTAGTCCTACCTACGCTTACAAACTGGTAGTTGTAATGTTATTATTGTAGACTCGCTTAGCCTATCATACTAGTAGACACATTATTGCTTTATAGTCCCATGTCGTTTGATTTATATTGCTATGTGTATTTTGTTCGTCTTATTTACATGCATTAGTTATTGCGTCTTTTTCAGAATTCACTATGATGGCTTAGTCGCTTTGTTTGTCTTACTTTGCTTGTGTTTTGTCTTGAGCCGAGTGTCTTTCGAAAACAACCGTTCCATCTACCAAGGTAGAGTTAAGGTCTTCGTACACTCTACCCTCCCCAGACCCCACATTGTGGGATTTCACTGGGTATGTTGTTGTTTGTTCTTTGAGTTACATAGATTGAAACACAAATTTTGCATCTTATTGTCAAGTGGTTATCCAAGGTTGATGGTTTCTAATACTACTGTTGGATTTAAAGTAAACTTTGTAGCCTGCTCTTAAAATATGACATGTATTACTAACCTCTTATAGAGGACTATTTGACTGCAATGCGGATAATACAGAACACTTGGATTAGTCATAACGTGTACTTTAGTATCTCCTTAGTTTACCGTGTATTATGTTCATTAGTTTCCAAGTTAAGTTCAACTTATAACTGAATGTGGATACACTGTATTTTATGTTGCCTGTTATTTATGGAAGCAATCTCCTTGATGCTCAAACTATATCTGTGACCCTGAGTGTGAGTTCTTTTTTAATTGTGCAGACTCAACATGACGACTTGGAGGCAATTTTTTTTGAAGAGAGATCTGCACTCGAAGCCAAATATCAGAAGTTATATCAACCACTTTACACAAAGGTCTGTGACACAGGCTATACATCTAGCACTAGTACATCATATGCATTGATTCTGTAGCACGGTGATGTATAGCTAATGTTGTTAAATACACATTTGCAGAGATATGAAATTGTGAATGGGGTTGTTGAAGTCGAAGGTGCAACAACTGAGGCTACAACAGCAGACCAGCAAGTGGATAAAGATGCAGTGGGTATGTTAACTATCAATTTTGAGTTGATTGTTACTTTGGTATGGTCACAATATTAATGCAGTTGGCTTTTAATAGAAAGGAGTCCCTGATTTTTGGCTCACTGCTATGAAGAATAATGAAGTGCTAGCTGAGGAGGTAATTGTTTGTTTTAGGTGCTTTACTGTAGTTACTACAACAGTTCCGTTAATTGTTAGTTCACTTATGTCAATCTGGTCTCTTCTGTAAATGCAGATTACCGGCGAGGCGAAGAAGCTCTCAAATTCCTCAGGGATATAAAGTGGTCCAAGATTGATGATCCAAAGGGTTTCAAGCTTGAATTGTTCTTCGAGACCAATCCTTACTTCAAAAACACTGTGCTGACTAAAACATATCACATGATTGATGAAGATGAACCAATTCTGGAAAAGGCATTAGGGTATGCCACAATGTCATTATCTGCAACCAAAGTTTTTTTTATTGATTTGACATAGTTATTTTCCCCCACCAGTTCTCATGTTTTCTCGACAATCTATAGGACTGAGATAGAATGGTATCCAGGAAAATGCTTGACACACAAGATTCTTAAAAAGAAGCCAAAGAAGGGGTCAAAGAATGTCAAGCCTGTCACTAAAACAGAACAATGTGAAAGTTTCTTCAACTTCTTTAGTCCACCTCAAGTGCCAGAGGATGAAGAGGATATTGATGAAGATGCTGTAAGTACTATATTTTCTTTGTACTGTTTGTCCTTTGTTTTTCAATTGATCTATATAACAATATCCTTTTACTTATTGACAGGCTGAAGAACTTCAGAATTTGATGGAACAAGACTATGATGTTGGGTAAGTCTATCTGATGTCAATTTACACAAGCATACATCATGACCGAAAGAAGATGGTGTTGATGATCTTCGTTTTGCTCCTGATTGTCTATGAAGGTCAACAATTCGAGATAAAATCATTCCACATGCGGTTTCATGGTTCACTGGGGAAGCTGCTGAGGATGATTATGCTGACTTGGAAGATGATGAGGGCGAAGATGATGATGAAGAGGACGAAGATGAGGAGGATGAAGAAGATGAGGACGAGGAGGATGAAGAAGATGATGCCAAGACCAAGAAGAAGGTACCTAGTTTCACTTTTCCTGCTTCAATTTTTAGCAACTAAATTTATATTTTGGAGATGAAATGACTAGAAAAGCTAACTCCTTTTCCCCTTTGTTTGAAACATCACTACAGTCATCTGCTGCCCGCAAGGTATGTTCTCATCTTTGTTTCTGAATTTCATTTAAGAATGCATACCTTAATAGTACCTAATTGTTGACATTCCATCAGAGGAGCGGAAGAGCCCCCGCAGGAGATGGTCAGTCTGGTGAGAGGCCACCAGAGTGCAAGCAACAGTAGCTTCTTATTGAGACTGGTTCAATGTGACAGCGTCTTGAAAAGTTGGATGATGAGATAGAATTTTGTGCAATTTGGTTGGTTGGCTTGTTATATATGGAGTTATGCTAGAAGAACATGTTAGAATCATTTTTCTTCCTTTCAATATTGTCTTCTATTCATTCCCTGTCTTTTTTGGCCTTCTTTTTTCAATTTTTTCAGGGAGATAGAAACGTGATGAGAATAGCGAGACATGTTTTGTGATTCGTTAATGATTCTTGGATTTGGATAACTCAAATTTTCCTAAGGTTTTATATATCTTTCTTGGTTTTAAATTCTAATTCAATAAATTCTACTAGTATCTGTTCAGAAACAACGTCAATTGACATTTTTAGAAAGGAAAGGTATCAGCCATGGAAAGAAAAGAAAGTGCAAAAAGTTAATTGTCAGGCCTAAAACTAAATTTACTCAGCTAGCTAGATGTGAGATGCCCGTGCTTTGCACGGCAAATTTAGCATAACTTGTTGCGGGACAGCACATTAACCAAAAACACAACATTGCAACCTACAACAATAGAAACAAAAGTTAATAAACAACATGTACTCTAAAGAAAAAAAATGGAAATTTTATTTCAGAACCAAGGTAAAACAAAAACTTAAAGAGCATATGTTAAGTCTAGTTTTTTTACGTATAACAGTTTAAAATTCTCTTATCAGTGCAGAAAGTATTTTTCATATTAGTGCAGATAATACATGTCAGAACCTTGACCAATCTGTACATTTACAAAAGTAAAACCAAAGCTTCAAAGCAGATCCACATGTTCAACTACCCTAACTTTTTCATTGAGTTATAACAGGAGTTAGTAACACATTTAACTATTAGTATGGGGTCGTTTGGTTGTAAACAAGTTATCCCAAAATTAATTATTCTATTCTCCGACCAAGATAAAAAAACACTACAATCCCGAGATAACTAATCACCTAATTACGCATGAAGTAGCAGAGTTAGTGTTGATGAAGCGCGGGGCCATGAGTCGCGAGTTGATCCTGCATCGCGTGGTTGGCATCGCGCATGGCTTGCCAAGTGTAGTTTACATGGTGGCGTGGTTTCGCGATCTGCTGCGTCGGGGTTTACCGTCTTGTATTTCGAAAGAGTAGCGGCTGCGGGTTCCTTCGTCAACAAAAAAACTAATCACCTAATTAGTTGTATCGCAATTTTATGTCAACCAAACGTGAGATAAATTTATCTCAAATTTAATTTCGGGATTAATTATCTCTTATCCTCGTATCAAATGAGCCCTAAGTTTTTCATTAAGCTACGTTAGGAGATAGTACTATCAGCTATCATGGGCGTTTGGGACCATAATAAGGATCTTTGAGGGCAATGTCCAAGTGTCCATCTTGTGCTAATTGAAGACAAATAGGAAAACTTAATACCATTATCATTCAACGCCTTGCGAATAATGATAAAATCTAGGAGAGCAATGCCCATATTTTCATTCTATACCAATTGAAAATGTAGACAAATTATCGACGTCATTCAGGAGTTTCATCCACAAATAACTTTAGAATTCAATAATAGGTGTACCACAAATTCCTTCTGTAACGATCCGCTACACTGAGTTGAACTTTTGAATCATTTTTCTCTAAATACCTTTCTCGTAGCTTTAAAATAATATTCTTGACTTGGAGGAGCGGGTGGCGCCACTCCTGAGACAACCAGATCAGTATAAGAGATAAATTAGCAAAATTAGAATTTCTTAAGTTAAGAAAATGAGAAAATCAGTATAAGAGATAAATTAGCAAAATTAGAATTTCATAAGTTAAGAAAATGAGAAAGTTTGATCAAAGTCAACACCAGAGGTTAACAAAGTCAAATCGGACTTTTGTCTGTTCCATGAGGCCCGTAACATGTTTATGACATAGTTTGATGGCTGGGACGAATCCCGAGGGGTTCGGGAATGATTTGTGTACTTGGAGGAGAAACTAGTTAATTTAGAATTTTGGTTTAGCCTTTATGTGAAACTATACTAATCGATCTCGAATCAGTTGTTTAGCAGTTGAGTAGGTTAGTATGATGATTTTGGACTTGTCCACAAGTTTTGGTTATATTCTTATGAGTTTCAAATAGATTTGGTGTTGTGGCACGGTCGTATTGGATGTTTCAACGTTGTTTCTTTGACAATAAATGGTACAACATTGAGAAAATGAGCTCTAAATTATATTTTGATTGAACCATTAGATCTGTGTCGCTATTACGAAATCATAGCAAAAAGAATCATCGAATTTTGAGGCCGTATGAGGTACTTATGGTCATTTTAGTGTCCGAGAAAATTATTGTGTTTGGTGTGGTCGCAAAAGTGGTAAAAGGGTTGCAGAAGTGGAAATTCCACGTGGAAGTCTGTGACGGAGTTTTGGGCGCAGGCGAAGTCAGATTACAAAATTTGGACTTTGTTCATTTGGTATGTTCATCATATCTTGAATTCTATACCTCTGATTTTGGTGATTTTTGTGGAATTTTTGAAGATGGTAAGATTATAATTTTTTTCTATGAGTTCCACGATTACTTTAGTTTATTAGCATTTATTTCATGATTTGATCGGAGAAAATTGAGGTTATTGAGCTCCAAGGATAAGAGAATGGAAATCTTGGTTTGAAGATTGATTCATGGATGAAATTGAGTGATTTTCTAGATATAGGGTATATAAGTTATGGGTAAATTGATTTTCTAACAAAATTTCAGTTGGGGACTCAGGGGTTACCTTTTTGGGTTCGCCTTTTGAGTTCTGAATTAAAGTATAGCAACATGGGTATCATTAGACTTGTTTAACCTTGTAGAGTATTATTTTGACTAGATTGAGCTCGTTTAGTGAATTCAAAGGCGATAGGGCTTTCGAAAGACTTAAGCTTCACTCGGATCGAAATTGTGAGCGTTCAGAGGCACTCCCGAAAGAAAAAAGAAAATTTTAAGGTTTATGACACGTTTGCTCGACATTCGAGGTATGTTAAGACTTTCTAGAAGTCGTTGAGGGATATTTTTGCTATGTAAAAAGTAAAGATAAAAATAATAATGGTAAGGCGAAAGAGGAGGGTATTGAATCTGTGGTGTGACGGACGTTGGTACGAGTACCGATGTTATGAATGAGAAAGTATATGACTATGTAGTTATGGGTTGTAATCCGAGAATGCCAAAGCATATGGGCATTGCATTAACTAATGAATTGTTGACTTGGTTTCTTATTTGTGCTCATATTATTTCATTGAACCCGATATTTGTGTAATTGAATTAGTTGAGTCATTTCATATATTATGAGGATATGACTACTTGGCATGGACATTCATTTATATATTGTCCATTTATTTTGGTGGTATTGAGGTATTTGAATTGGATTGTACGCCGCAACATGTATTTGAATCAGTTGCACCCATGATGAGTATTTGGATTGGATTGCACACCTGATAAGTATATGGATCGGGTTGCGTGTCGCAACATGTATATGGATCGCGAATCCCATCATGAACTCTTACAAATTTCTGAGTGTCATGTGTATAGAGGTAATGGAGAGGATTGAATAATGATGCATCTCACTAGCGTTGCATTGCATCTTTCATTCTTATCTGATTATGTGCTTATTTGATTATTTGGTTGTCCTTGACAATTGATTATCCTTTATACGGTGAGGACTTGACTATTGAGTGTAATGTATACTTGTAAAGTTGAAAGAAAATTTTCTCATAAAATTCCGTCACTACTTCTTTGTTGTCGATCTCTGAGATATATTGGGTACATATGATTCCATACTCATACTGCACTTGCTGTACTTTTTGTGGTGCAATTATTTTATGAATATGAGTGCAAATTGGAGCTGGATGATCTGCAACGTCAATCCCTTTCTACCTTTATTTATTTATGTTTCTTTTACATTATAGATAGTGAATTTAGTCGATTCAGAGTTGTATTGGTGTTCTTAATAGCTCTTGTATACATGACACTAGTCTTGGATGATATAGTGGGTTGTTTCCGCATTTAAATTTTATATAGACTTGATTATGAATATTTTGTGTTTTCCATTTTATTTTTCTCTTATTTAAATTTAAATGAATCGGCTATTAATCTTTTGGCTTACCTATCAGGTTGGAAATAGGTGTCATCACCGCTTTAGATTTTGAATTGCGACACCTTCCGGAGCATATTTATCTAAAAGCCCAATTTAATAAGATGGAAAAGGAGAAAAACATAAAATGTCTATCTAGTGGCAAAGATAGACGTTTGTAGTGACGATGGAGGTTATGAGGTAAATGCTAGTGGTAGAGGTAGGTTGATAGTTGTGTGCTGAATGCTAGTGGATGGTTGTATTGTGAAGATGAATGATGGTAATTTTATTTTACAACGGCAAGGGATAGATTAGTGTTCGAAAATTATCTTCATTTTTTTAAAGCAAATGATATCTTGATAATCTTAAGACATGTATGAGTTTTCTTAATGAATAAGACCTATTTAGAGAAAAAAATGATTATTTGAATTCATACATTATTAAGTAAACATAAATCAAGCGAAAAATGCTAAATTGTCGAACTTTTTATTGGCCAACAGGAATATACCTGAGAAAAAGACAAACTTAAAAGGTGTAGGTGTTTTGTCGGGTTCGTACACGCAGCGAAATTTGAAAAATTTATGTTTCAAACCCGACATGGCGGTCAAACTGTAGTATGATTATATAAAAGTACAATAACACAAAGCAAAAATGTAATACTTCTAGTTAGCAATATGAACTTGAAGCTTTGTGTAGTCCGAGGGTGTGCACGCAAATGTCCATCGATTTGCAAGTCAAAACTTTGATGTAATTTTCTAACTCTTGGAATGCTAGGGATTTTAGCAGAGCTTTAGAATAGATTAGTCTTTTATTTTTGGTGTATAAAATATGTGAGAACCTGTATTTATAACTAAAAAGGCTAGGGTTCCCCCGAATGGGTGACCCATAAAACCTCGTGACCCAGGCGGCTCGGACCCTTGAGGACATTTAAGCGCGACCACTGAGTAAGTGGCCTTGTAGCGCGCTCTGGCGCCGCGGCCTTGAGCCTTAGGCACCGCGACCTTGTTCCATTTTCTGTCTTGTTTTATATTTCTTTCTAATGTCTCGATCATCAACAGAACATATATATATATATATATAAATATAATCTCTTCTCTAATTACATCCTTCAATCGACGGAACATGTCACGACCGAGCCTACGGGCGCGGTAGTGCCCTACATGGGCCCCCTTCATCCATCGTCACATAAGACCGGTAGCTAATAAAACAACTCATCATCATATAACAAAGGATCCTGTCCCTAGCGTAATGACAAACTCTTATGATAAAGCGAAGCTGGCGCAAGTGACACTATATATAGAAATATCCAAATAACTCAGTACATATGTCCAACCGCGCATGACTACGGACCTCAAGAGTATAACAAGAACTATGATGGGACAAGGCCCCGTACTCACGAATATACATAAGCTTGCGAAAGAAAGCGTACCAAAATGATAAGCTCGAAACAATGGAGCTATCCAAGCGAGCAATGATCCTAAGCACGCGGATCACGAAATGAGTACCTGCATGCGGGCATGACGCATTGCGGAGAAGTCGATACAACAAGTACTAAGTATATAAACATAAATGCTGATAAATAAGATCATGGTCGCCAAAAGATGGCGAGACAAGTATGAAAATCAAATACCGAGATCCAACCGTGTCGTATAAAATAAGAGCCAAGCAGATTGTAAACATAGAGAGTCAACTGTGCCTTTTTAAAACTGAGTGTCATACCAAAATCATGAATGTCTGCCATATAATCATGTACTGTTATGGTTATCTATACCCGCATCATGGATGCTTGTCCATGGAATCAAATGCCTATACTGCCCGGTCCTCAAGTGAAAGACGCGGTGAACATGTACATATACCCAGGCCGCTGCGGGACACAAGAACATCTACATATACTGCCCGACCCTTTCTAGGACACAGTAAAGTCATATTCATATACTGCCCGGTCCTTTCTGGGACACAGTAAAATAAATTACTACCACTTGCATGTATAGCTATCATAGGCAATTTAATCATCTTTTGACTCTCAATACATCTTTAAAATGAACTTTCATTTTAGAAAAACTCAAGGCACTATCATGTCATGCATCATAAACCATTAAAATGATCTTTCATTTTAGAACTACCAAGACACTATCACATCTTGTATAAATCATTAAAATGAGCTTTTATTTTAGAACTACCAAGACACTATCACATCTTGTATAAATCATTTTAGGATTAAGATCCAATAAAACTATGTACGTGCATCGTAGATTCACTTCATATAAATCATGCCAAAAGAAGAAGGATAGTTCACATACCTTATCGGCTATACCAACACGATAAGTAGAATACGTCTCAAGTAGGTACTTCAACCTATAATAAAAATAACACTTCTATCAAATTCATGAATACTAGTATACGTAGTATATACTATACCACATAAAGACTCTCCTTTCATATAAAAATTCGGGCATCACTTTCCCTATTTATACATACTTTTCCACCTTATAAATAAGACCAATAACATCAATAACCAAGCACCACTTAAGGGCACAACCAAAACAGCAACCATGGTGATTCACACACCTACTTCTCATGTTAATCCGACCTCTTAATCCACATAAAAACAGTCCATAAAAACAGTCCACACTTCTACAACAATGAGGATAAAATGTGAAGCTTACAATACCCTTGTTCCTTTAGGACTTACGTTAGCGATTTACCACATTAAACATGAATAATTGTGACTAAAATTACAACATTATAACCTCACAAAACAGTCCCTAAAACAGCGCAACAACGTCCCACAATTTCATGCTGTTTTCGGCCAACATCAATTACCAAAGCCCTTTTCACAATTCCTTATAATCCAATTCACATTTCAACATGTTTATATAAACAATTTCAACTTGTAATAACATGATTTCCTTCATTTTAACATGCAAGTAGTGACGATTACAACAACAATAACCAACGAATCCAACACCACAAAACTGTCAAGTTTTCGGCTAACATGCCCAAAACTGTCACATGTATTTCTTATTATTCTTTTTACTTAACACAAGTTCATCCCTTATCTATAACATCATATAACTTCTAATCATTTCAAGAGGAAGAATAAATCTTACCTTAATTTATATCCAAAACAGTCCACTATGTCTCGGCCAAACCGTGACCCTGCTTCATTTTTTGCACTACTTCTTCAAGTTACAATCACACACACGTATCCTCTACAAGCTTGTAACCATATTGCTTTCATGTTTTACTTCCAAAAAGTTCATCAACAAGCTTAGGGTTTCAACAACTATTTTCGGCCATGTACCGTGACCCACTGTTTTGTGTGTTAAACTTGACTTAGAACTTAGTCTAGGTGCTTAATCTAGGAAATCAAATAAGTTGATCTTGTTCTTCTCTTTGGCTATGGAGTTTTCGAACTTGAAGGAGAAGGAGAGATGAGAGTTTGAAGATGAAGATATAATGCTCTAAGTCTTGCAAGACTTGTAATGCCCTTGCATATTTATAATGTGTATACCTCACAAGTGGAGAGGGACCCATGGACTCCCACTTGTCTGTCTTCCCTTAACACAAAATATCTCACACTTAGCCATATTTTCTTGTAATTTTCGATGGACATGTACAACATAATACCAAGACTTAATAATTTCACTAAGTCCATAATTCTATTGGAAATAATCCAATTATTGGAAATTGATTCTTGTCATCACATTAATCTCAAAAATTTTCCATATAAGAAAATGTAAAAATCCTTTCCTTTCAACATTCAAATCTAATTTCCATAATCATGTTCTCACTTAGTAGCCATGAAATTACGGGGTGTAATAGAACATTTGACTTAGTGTTACCCTTCAGGCCTTTATATATCGACACTAACAACATTATGGTCTTCACGGAACTCCTAGACTGCGCCAGAAGACGAACTCAATATGTAAAGTTTAGCTACATGAAACATGTGAACTGAACCTCTATGTGAGAAGATAAAATCCTTTTATTCACGACACACTCAATCAAGCTTAGGATTTGTCAAGCGTCTATCCAAATGACTTGATTATTATACCTCATTTATATTAGTTGACAACAGGACCATATCAAAGACATGTCCATTGCGTTGACCAACGACTTAGTCAACCTAATACCATATGAGAATTTGAGTGCTCTCTCGAAGATACATTCGAGGAATGAATCCTAATCTTGGTTCAACTACCACCTTTAATCTACTTCGTAACGTACCCAAAATAAGCCGTGTCTCAACCTATAAGGCATTTGAGCTTAGGACAGGATCAAAGTATATTACTCCGTAAATAAGGTGATATCGACCTCAAGTCTAAGGACTTCTATCTCCCACACGCCGATGACATCATAGACATATAACAAAACAATACATCAGCAGGGTATACCAATACTTCAACAAGTATCCATGTGTCAATCACGAGTTGCCATAACTCGTAGCAAGTGAGACATACTACATCCCCTAAGGATATGATGCAGACCACATGTCGACGTATCGCATATCATCGATATCCCAATCTCGATGATCATTAGTCGAGGCTATTTAAGAGTTACGTTATAATATTAATCCTCACACCATTAATAACCATGTATACTCTAGGGATGCATTTATAGAATATTATAAACAATCAACTAATAATTCAACAAATGCAAATACCATAATATTAATCATCACTAATATAAATACGAATGTGTATAAAGTATATTTTGTCCTAATACAGATTGTCTCTAGGACATACATATACTTTCAATAATCCGAACTCCTAAAACTGGGTTAGGGTCAGATTTTCAGATCTAGCACTTGCAAAGCCATCACCATTAAACAATATGTTCATTGACCATCATTCTAATTTTCTTCTTGTTCTTTGTTTCAATGCACCATGCTCGAAACGAACCGGATAACGCAAATCAACTTAGAAGAGTTATATATTGGAATGACTTCCTCGATTACATCATTGTTTTAACGGATCCGGGTGCAAGGACTATGCGTTCTAAAGATTTAGGATTTTAAAGCCTTTAACGACATAAAATTAGATCTAAACAAATACTAACACATATTATCATTAATATTCATCATCTAATCACACAAAATAGCCCATGTGTTTGAATGTGATGCATTTAAATTATTAGCATAGCGTCCGCAATTATTTTCTTGGTAGGTGGCGCCCAGTAATTGTTTACTTTCAATGACCGCAATAAATGTCTGGGTAGACGGCACCCAGTATTTGATTAAAACTATCTAGATGCCTAATGGGTTTGATGGTTTCCCATCTAAATTGTTATACCCCGTATTTCCAGAGTATGTACGTAAGGGAATACGTACAAAAAGTTTAGCCTTAAAGTTTAGGCTTGGACGATTTTTTTGGGCACAACTCACAAAAAAAATAGTTTTCCGACGAAACGTTTCCACAGCTTTCGTAGGGTAAATTCCGGCTATGCCATTTCTAATTTTTGCGGATTTTTCCGAGAGACGAAACATTTTGGACCAACGGGAGGGCGACACTTGTCACCCTCCAATTGATGGACTTGAAATCGTCCATTTGGACGAATTGGACAAAGGTGAGCACGTTTTTTGTGCCTTGTGCACAAGTCAAGGAGTTGGTAGGATATTTGTGTGGAGTAAATCTTCACCCTACACTTGCCTTGCACTTGTCTTAATCTTGGCCATTGGTTGGCCACTTCTTGACCTATAAATACCCCCCTTAAGATGAAGAGTTCTTCATCCACAAATCTTTCCAAGTCTTGAAAATCCTCTCCTCTCCCTTTGTAGCTCTTTCGTCAACACTCCCCACTCCACTTGTGAAGTTTGGCCGAGGCCTACCCCACTAGCCTAGCCAAAACCTACCCCCTCATGGTAGAAAAGTTGCCTTCTTGTATTGTTATAATGCCCAAAGTACCCTAGCCCAAATACCTTAGTACTTAGTAGAAGTTGTGAAGAACTTCTAAGGTTTCCTTGGAGCATACAACTTAGGAGCAAAACCTTGCTCAGACGCGACTTTTTCTAGGATATTATTGGGCTTACTGAGGTAACTAATCCTAACCCTCTTTTGAATTAGAGAATACATACTGTAGTAGTATTAGAATAAGTATTAAATACTTAGAAGAATATCACAGAATAGAATTGAACTGTTACCACAGTAGAAGAGTTTAAAAGAAGAATAATCAAACTGTCATGTCTTTTGGGTTGACCAATGCTCTGGCGGTATTCATGGATTTGATGAACCGAGTGTTCAAACCATTTTTGGACACGTTTGTGATAGTGTTCATTGATGATATCTTGGTTTATTCGCTCGGAAGCGAGGCATCGCGGGCATTGAGAGGCTGTCTTGTGATTCTCGAGACGGCGGTTATGCGCCAAGTTTTCCAAATGTGAGTTTTGGTTGACTTGATGGCGTTTCTTGGGCATATTGTCGGGTGATGGCATTCAGTGGATCTGGCCAAGATCGAAGCGATCGGGACTTGCTGAACTACTACTCCGAGAGGTTCGCGATTTTACGGGCCTTGCGAGGATATTATCGGTTCGTGGAGAAGTTTGCTTCTATCTCTGCACCATTGACTAGGTGACTCGGAAAGCGACCAAGTTTGATGGTGATGCTTGTGGCGGGGTTTCCGATTCTTTGAAAAGAGGCGACGGCGCCCCGTTCTTACTCTTCCGGAGGTCCGGATGGTTATGTCGTGTATTGTGATCGTCGAGCATCGGGTTGGGATGTGTGTTGATGCGGCATGGCGGGGTTATAGCATATGCATCCGGCGGTGAAGAAACACGAGGAACTACCCATCCATGATTTGGAGTTAGCGGTGTGATTTACGCTTTGAAGATCTGGAGGCACTATTTGTATGGGGTTCACGTGGATATTTTACAGACCACAAGAGCCTCGGTATATCTTGACGGAGGAGCGAACTTATAGCGAGAGCGGTGGTTAGAGTTGCTTAAGGATTACGATGTTGATATCTGTACCACGGGAAGGCGATGTTGTGGCGGATGCTCTTAATCGTAGGTCGATGGGAGCCTATCGGATGTGCGGCTAGAGAGGAGGACATGGTTCGTGATTTGCATCGATTAGCGAGCCTTGGTGTCCGTTTGATTGATTACGATAGCGATGGGGTTAGAGTTCGTGAGGTTGCCGAGTCTTCCATCGTTGGCGAGGTGAAGAGGCAACGATTCGAGGATCGGCTTTGGTTCGATATCGTGATACTGACTCTTACGTGAGGCAAGGGTCCTTTTGAGGTAGCACGATGGGGTGCTAAGGTTTGAGGCGGTGTGTGTTCCGGATGTTTGAGACTTGGCGGTGAGTTCTTGGGGAAGCACACGCGGCGCGTTACTCTATCCATCCGAAGTCGACCAAGATGTACCACGACCTTAGATCGTGTATTGGTGGGATGGCGAAGAGGGCGTTGCGAGTTCGTAGCTCGGTGCGTGTTGTCGGCGGTGAAGGTAGAGCACGGAGGCACGGTGGTTTATTCTGACGATTGAGATCCCGACACGGAAGTGGGAGGTAATCAACGGACTTCATCACGGGATTACCTCGCACTCGGAGGAGACATGATTCTATATGGGTTATCATCGGCGGTGTGAAATCAGCCCACTTTCTTCCGTCGGGGCGACTTTTGGTGAGATTATGCGGACTTTACATCAGAGATCGTCGGTGCATGGAGTCCCTACTTCGATCATATCGACAGAGAGCGGTTCGGCTAGCACGGAGGTCGCTTCCGAAGGGTTTAGGGGCGGTGAGCACGTCTGCATTTCATCCTGAGCAGGCGGACGAGCGAGCGCGCTATCCGAACTCTTGAGATATCTTTGCGAGCTGTGTTATTGACTTCAGTGGTAGTTGGAAGGATCATTAGCCTCTAGTTGAGTTCGCGTATAATAATAGCTACCACTCCAGTATTCAGATGGCGCCTTATGAGGCCTTGTATGGGAGGAAGTGCAGATCGCCTATAGGTTGGTTCGATATGGGCGAGAGTGCGGCTAGTGGGACGGTTTGCATACAGCGATGGATAAGGTGAAGCTTATCCGAGGCGGCTATTAATGACTCGAGTCGGCGAAGTCGTATGCAGATCATCGTCGTCGACATCTTGAGTTCGAGGTTCATGATTGGGTTTTCCTAAAGGTGTCACCCATGAAGGTATGATGAGATTCGGAAGAAGAAACTGGCCCAGTACATTGGGCTGTTTCAGATGTCGCGAGGTAGGCAAGGTTGCCTATGAGTTGGATCTGCCGTCCGATCTGGAGAAGCGGTGCATCCGGTTTTCACGTATCTTTCTTTGAGGAGATGTATCGGGGATCCATCTAGGTACACCCGATTGCGATGTCCAGTGGCCAGGGGTTATCGTATGAGGAGATTCCATGCGATAGTCGATCGTCGAGTTAGGCGTCTGCGGACGGGGCGTGGCTTCGTCAAAGTCTTGTGGCGGAACGAGCTTAGGGAGGAGATGACGTGGGAAGCTGAGGAGGACATGAGGCAGAAGTATCCTCACCTGTTCCCCACACCTCCAGGTAATTCACTTTCCTACTTGTAAATTTTCATTATCGTTTATGCCTAAGTGTTGTTTTGTGGCCGTGTGTGGCATTTGCAACTGTTTAAGTTATGAAGAACCTTATCGTTAACTGTCTTGGAAAGGAACATTCGGGACGAATGTTTCTAAGGAGGGGAGAATGTTATACCCCGTATTTCCAGAGTACGTACGTGAGGAATACGTCAAAGTTTAGCCTTAAAGTTTAGGCTTGGGCGATTTTTGGGCACAACTCACAAAAGCGAATAGTTTCAGGCGAAAGCGTTTCCACAGCTTTCGTAGGGTAAATTCCGGCTATGCCATTTCTAATTTTTGCGGATTTTTCCGAGAGACGAAACATTTTGGACCAACGGGAGGGCGACACTTGTCACCCTCCAATTGATGGACTTGAAATCGTCCATTTGGACGAATTGGACAAAGGTGAGCACGTTTTTTGTGCCTTGTGCACAAGTCAAGGAGTTGGTAGGATATTTGTGTGGAGTAAATCTTCACCCTACACTTGCCTTGCACTTGTCTTAATCTTGGCCATTGGTTGGCCACTTCTTGACCTATAAATACCCCCCTTAAGATGAAGAGTTCTTCATCCACAAATCTTTCCAAGTCTTGAAAATCCTCTCCTCTCCCTTTGTAGCTCTTTCGTCCAACACTCCCCCCCCTCCCCTTGTGAAGTTTGGCCGAGGGCCTACCCCCCCTAGCCTAGCCAAAACCTACCCCCCTCCCTTGGTAGAAAAGTTGCCTTCTTGTATTGTTATAATGCCCAAAGTACCCTAGCCCAAATACCTTAGTACTTAGTAGAAGTTGTGAAGAACTTCTAAGGTTTCCTTGGAGCATACAACTTAGGAGCAAAACCTTGCTCAGGCGCGACTTTTTCTAGGATATTATTGGACTTCTTGAGGTAACTAATCCTAACCTCTTTTGAATTAGAGAATACATCTGTAGTAGTATTAGAATAAGTATTAAATACTTAGAAGAATATCACGAATAGAATTGATTTACCACAGTAGAAGGGTTTAAAAAGAATAATCAAAGCTGTACTTACATAGAATTTGTTTTCACGATGAACTTATATAGCTCGCGGGTAGGAAGTGCTGTGACTTTCCATAGAATTGTGAACCCTCTGTTTAGAATGACCTTGAGTAGTCTTTGATAGATGTGCTGACTATTATGGTGACTCTGCGCGCGACATATTGACTTGGCGGTGGTTTTATTTGAGAAGGTATGTGATTCTTCCTAAAGCATGATATTTTACAATATATATGTAGTACGGTAGGCGTCGTGTGTTAAGCGAATAATAACTACGGCAATGTCTTTGACTTAAGCACGAATAACACTTACGACAATGCCTCACGGCTTAAGCTGAATAACACTACAGCGATGCCTCACGGCTTAAGCTGAATAATAAAGAAGCAAAACATTTCAAAAGAATCCGAATCATTTTTATGAAGAGAACTAATTGGTTTTAAGCGAAACTTAAGAGTTATACTAGCTTTATGGGAAGTTAAGTATAACCACTTAAGATTGATAAAAGAAGCAGGTTGCCTATGTGTTTATAACAGACTTATATTGAATCGTGAAAAGAATAATAAGATGGTTTGATAAGTAGACATGATATGATGCTATGCGTGTTAGTGTCTTGTAACGTTAGTGTAAAGAGTATTCTTGTTGTGCTTATGTTGTTTAACGATAATTTGTTAGGTTAGTGTAACATCACTCACCTCTTGACATATTACCGGGTTAAGGCGCCTCCGTCGCGGGGTAGACTCGAGCGATGCAGGACCATGATTCGAGAATACCTCATGCGGGTCCAGGACTATCTTGCGAGCTACGGAGTTCGAGGTTAGTGTGCGGGGTTATACCTCATGCGGTCTATGTGGCCATGCGGACTACGAGTCGGGGCGATGCAGGAGTAGCTACCCTCGATGCGGGGTTATATACCCTATGCGGGCCTATGTGATTGGCCTATGCGGACTCGAGTCGAGTTAGGCTTGCATGGTGATACCACGCAATTGGCCTGCCGATCATTCGCGGCCTAGAAAAGACTCATTACGATTTACCTATTGCTGCTCTTGTTTGTGATGTGGCACTATATGCGGTTTCCTTGGTTGTTTCATACATACTTGCAAAGCTTTTAAAATGATATGTTTCATTTAAGTATTTTACTGATTTCATATACTTAGTACCTGTTATCTTGACCTCCTTGAGGCTGCGTTCATCTGTGGTAAGAAGTGCTAGATCCACATTCTTAGGATCTACGTTGGTGTCGAGCTCCATCTTTTAGGAGGCTCTACTTTTGGGTATGATCTCACTGTTGTAGATAGTTTTGTATAGTCGGGTATGGCGGGGCCTGTCCGCCATAGTTGTATATTTCCTTAGAAGTGCATAGTCATGTTATGCGATTGTCGGATGTAACTGCTGAACCATGTATATATATATATGCCGAAAGGCGATGTTTTCTCACATAAACTGTGTCTTATTTTATAAACTGTTTCATGTCTTGCTTTATATTTCCGCTGATTACTCTGATGTATGACTACTTGGGTGCCCCGGTAAGGCACCAGTCACGGGCCCCGGAACGGGTCGTGACATAAATGTGTTTAGAAATTACATGATAGGATATCATATGATGTATGACATGTTTATTGATCTTGATTGAAATCTCCGAAAATTGAAAATGTTCCCAAACATTAAATAAAAGTCTAAATTAAAACGTGTCGTCCATTATAATTGTTAGAGTGCAAAATCCTTTTCGGCGATATAAGTATTTATGCCAAAGCATTTTCTCTAAGTCTACGAGGACTCAGGTCCTTTCATAGATGTGTTAAAATAAAAGTAGATAATAAACTTTTGTGGGTATTTACACCAAAGTGTTTGCTCGCAAAGGCTAAATTTACTCAAAAGTCTGAATAATGTAATTCCAGCTGAAAGGTTGCATTTTTCACTCCAAACATCAAAATGATGTAATTATGGCCAAAATATTGCTATCTTCTTTCAAAAGTCTGAGTAATGCAATTCCTGCTGAAAGGTTGTAGTCTTCACTCCAAGCGTCAAAATGATGTAATTAAAGAAGAAAGGTTGTAGTCTTCATTCAAAAGTTAGAGGTGATGTAATTTTAGCCGAAAGGTTGCAATATTCACTCCGAGCATCAGAATGATGTAAGTTTGACGGAAAGGCTGCAGTCTTCATTCAAAAGTATGAGTGATGTAATTCTCGCCGAAAGATTGCAGTCTTCATTTCAAGAGTCAGAATAATTAAATTACAGCCAAAAGGATGTAGTCTTCACTCCAAGTGTCAGAATGATGTAATTTCGACCAATATTCTACAGTCGTCATTCAAAAGTCTGAGTGATTTAATTTCGGCCGAAAGGCTATAGTTTTCACTCCAATTGTCAATATAATGGATTTTCTCTCAAAAGGCTTCAGACATCATTTAAAAGTTCGAGTGACGTAATTTCGGCTAAAATGTTGTAGTCTTCACTCCAAGTGTCAGAATGAAGTATTTCTGGCTGCAAGGTTGCAGTATACACTCCAAGCATCAAAATGTTGTATGTTTGACCGAATGGCTGCAGTCTTCATTCAAAATTCCAAGTGACGTAATTTCGTTCGAAAGGCTGCAGTCTTAACTCAAGGATTTTGAATGATATAATTATGGCCGAAAGGTTGTAGTCTTCACTCCAAGTGTCAGAATGATGTATTCCTAGCCAAAAGGTAGTAGTCTTCATTCAAAAGTGTGATGTAAATTCGGCCAAAATGCTACAGTCTTCACTCTAAAAGTCATAATGATGTTATTCTGGCAAAAAGGTTGTAGTCTTTATTCAAAAGTTCGAGTGATATATTTTCGTTCGAAAAGTTGTAGTATTCACTCCAAGAGTCTAAATGATGTAATTTCTGCTGAAAGACTGCAGTCTTCATTTAAAAGTCTGAGTGATGTAATTTCCGCAGAAAGGTTGCACTCATTGTCAGAATGATGTAATTGCGGTTGAAATGCAACAATATTCATTCAGAATTTGGAGTGATGTAATTATATTCGAAAAGATACAGTCTTCACTACAAGAGTCTGAATGATGTAATTTCGGCTGAAAAGTTGTAGTCTTAATTACAAATTCATAGTGATATAATTTTGGCTGAAAGGCTGCAGTCTTTATTCAAAAGTCATAGTGATGTAATTACGCTAAAACGCTTCTGATCTTTATTCAAATGTCAGAATGATGTAATTCCGGCCAAATGGCTGCGGTCTTCACTCCAAGAGTCATAATGATGTTATTCTGGCCAAAAGGCTGCAGTCTTTATTCAAAAGTCTGAATGATGTAATTCCAGCTGAAAGGCTGCATTTTTCACTCCAAGCATCAAAATGATGTAATTATGGCCAAAAGATTGCTATCATCATTCAAAAGTCTAAGTAATGTAATTCCTGCTGAAAGGTTGTAGTCTTCACTCCAAGCGTCAGAATGATGTAATTAAAGAAGAAAGGTTGTAGTCTTCATTCAAAAGTTAGAGGTGATGTAATTTCGTAGAAAGGTTGCAATATTCACTCAAGCATCGAATGATGTAAGTTTGTGGAAAGGCTGCGATCTTCATTCAAAATGTGAGTGATGTAATTACGCCGAAAGATTGTAGTCTTCACCCAAGAGTCGAATAATTAAATTACAACCAAAAGGTTGTAGTATTCACTCAGTGTCGAATGATGTAATTAACCGAAATGCTACAATCGTCATTCAAAAGTCTGAGTGATTTAATTCCGACCGAAAGCCTATAGTTTTCACTCCAATTATCAAAATAATGGATTTTCGGTCTAAAGGCTTCAGACATCATTCAAAAGTTCAAGTGATGTAATTTTGGCTGAAATTTTATAGTCTTCACTCCAAGTGTCAAAATGATGTATTTCTGGCTGCAAGGTTGCAGTATACACTCCAAGCATAAAAATGATGTATGTTCTACCGAAAGGTTGTAGTCTTCATTCAAAATTCCAAGTGATGTAATTTTGTTCGACATGCTGCAGCCTTAACTCAAGGATTTTGAATGATATAATTATGGTCGAAAGGTTGTAGTCTTCACTCCAAGTGTCAGAATGATGTATTCCTAGCCGAAAGGTAGTAGTCTTCATTCAAAAGTAAGAGTGATGTAAATTCGGCCAAAATGCTACAGTCTTCACTCCAAAAGTCATAATGATGTTATTCTGGAAAAAAGGTTGTAGTCTTTATTCAAAAGTCCGAGTGATATATTTTCGTTCGAAAAGTTGTAGTATTCACTCCAAGAGTCTAAATGATGTAATTTCTGCTGAAAGGCTGCAGTCTTCATTTAAAAGTCTGAATGATGTAATTTCGGCAGAAAGGTTGCACTCATTGTCAAAATGATGTAATTGCGGTTGAAATACATCAGTATTCATTCAGAATTTGGAGTGATGTAATTATATTAGAAAAGATACAGTCTTCACTACAAGAGCCTGAATGATGTAATTTCAGCTGAAAAGTTGCAGTCTTCATTACAAATTCATAGTGATATAATTTTGGCCGAAAGGCTGCAGTCTTTATTCAAAATTCATAGTGATGTAATTCTGGCTAAAAGGTTACAGTCTTTATTCAAATGTCATAATGATGTAATTCCGGCCAAATGGCTGCAGTCTTCACTCCAAGAGTCATAATGATGTTATTCTGGCCAAAAGGCTGCAGTCTTTATTCAAAAGTCTGAATGATGTAATTCCGGTGAAAAGATCGCATTTTTCACTCCAAGCATCAAAATGATGTAATTATGGCCAAAAGATTGCTATCATCATTCAAAAGTCTGAGTAATGTAATTCTTGCTGAAAGGTTGTAGTCTTCACTCCAAGCGTCAGAATGATGTAATTAAAGAAGAAAGGTTGTAGTCTTAATTCAAAAGTTAGAGGTGATATAATTTCGGCCGAAAGGTTGCAATATTCACTCCAAGCATCAGAATGATGTAAGTTTGACGGAAAGGCTGCAGTCTTCATTCAAAAGTGTGAGTGATGTAATTCTGGCCGAAAGATTGTAGTCTTCACTCCAAGAGTCAGAACAATTAAATTACAACCAAAAGGTTGTAGTATTCACTCCAAGTGTCAGAATGATGTAATTCGACCAAATGCTACGATGCGTCATTCAAATGTCTGAGTGATTTAATTCCGACCGAAAGCCTATTGTTTTCACTCCAATTATCAAAATAATGGATTTTCGGTCTAAAGGCTTCAAACATCATTCAAAAGTTCAAGTGATGTAATTTTGGCTGAAATTTTATAGTCTTCACTCCAAGTGTCAGAATGATGTATTTCTGGCTGCAAGGTTGCAGTATACACTCCAAGAATAAAAATGATGTATGTTCTACTGAAAGGTTGTAGTCTCATTCAAAATTCCAAGTGATGTAATTTTGTTCGAAATGTTGCAGCCTTAACTCAAGGATTTTGAATGATATAATTATGGTCGAAAGGTTGTAGTCTTCACTCCAAGTGTTAGAATGATGTATTCCTAGCCGAAAGGTAGTAGTCTTCATTCAAAAGTAAGAGTGATGTAAATTCGGCCAAAATGCTACAGTCTTCACTCCAAAAGTCATAATGATGTTATTCTGGCAAAAAAGTTGTAGTCTTTATTCAAAAGTCCGAGTGATATATTTTCGTTTGAAAAGTTGTAGTATTCACTCCAAGAGTCTAAATGACGTAATTCCTGGTGAAAGGCTGCTGTCTTCATTTAAAAGTCTGAGTGATGTAATTTCGGCAGAAAGGTTGCACTCATCGTCAGAATGATGTAATTGCGGTTGAAATGCAGCAGTCTTCATTCAGAATTTGGAGTGATGTAATTATATTTGAAAAGATACAGTCTTCACTACAAGAGTCTGAATGATGTAATTTCGGATGAAAAGTTGTAGTCTTCATTACAAATTCATAGTGATATAATTCTGGCCGAAAGACTGCAGTCTTTATTCAAAAGTCATAGTGATGTAATTCTGGCCAAAAGGTTACAGTCTTTATTCAAATGTCAGAATGATGTAATTCCGGCCAAATGGCTGCAGTCTTCACTCCAAGAGTCATAATGATGTTATTCTGGCCAAAAGGCTGCAATCTTTATTCCAAAGTCTGAATGATGTAATTCCAGTTGAAAGGCTGCACTTTTCACTCCAAGCATCAAATGATGTAATTCTGGCCAAAAGATTGCTATCATCATTCAAAAGTCTGAGTAATGTAATTTCTGCTGAAAGGTTGTAGTCTTCACTCCAAGCGTTAGAATGATGTAATTAAAGAAGAAAGGTTGTAGTCTTCATTCAAAAGTTAGAGGTGATGTAATTTCGGCAGAAAGGTTGCAATATTCACTCCAAACATCAGAATGATGTAAGTTTGATGGAAAGGCTACAGTCTTCATTCAAAAGTGTGAGTGATGTAATTCTGGCCGAAAGATTGTAGTCTTCACTCCAAGAGTCAGAATAATTAAATTACAACCAAAAGGTTGTAGTATTCACTCCAAGTGTCATAATTATGTAATTAACCAAATGCTCGATCGTCATTCAAAAGTCTGAGTGATTTAATTCCGGCCGAAAGGCTATAGTTTTCACTCCAAATATCAAAATAATGGATTTTCGGTCTAAAGGCTTCAAACATCATTCAAAAGTTCAAGTGATGTAATTTCGGCTGAAATTTTATATTCTTCACTCCAAGTGTCAGAATGATGTATTTCTGGCTGCAAGGTTGCAGTATACACTCCAAGCATAAAAATGATGTATGTTTGACCGAAAGGTTGTAGTCTTCATTCAAAATTCCAAGTGATGTAATTTCGTTCGAAAGGCTGCAGCCTTAACTCAAGGAGTCTGAATGATATCATTATGGCCGAAAGGTTGTAGTCTTCACTCCAAGTGTCAGAATGATGTATTTCTAGCTGAAAGGTAGTAGTATTCATTCAAAAGTAAGAGTGATGTAAATTCGGCCAAAATGCTACAGTCTTCACTCCAAGAGTCATAATGATGTTATTTTGGCAAAAAGGCTGTAGTCTTTATTCAGAAGTCCGAGTGATATAATTTCATTCGAAAAGTTGTAGTATTCACTCCAAGAGTCTAAATGATGTAATTCCTGCCGAAAGGCTGCAATCTTCATTTAAAAGTCTGAGTGATGTAATTTCGGCAGAAAGGTTGCACTCATCGTTATAATGATGTAATTCCGGTTGAAAGGCTGCAGTCTTCATTCAGAAGTTGGAGTGATGTAATTATATCCGAAAAGATGCAATCCTCACTCCAAGAGTCTGAATGATGTAATTTTGGCTGAAAGGTTGTAGTCTTCATTATAAATTCATAGTGATATAATTCTGGTCGAAAGGTTGTAGTCTTTATTCAAAAGTCATAGTGATATAATTCCGTTCGAAAGGTTGTAGTATTCACTCCAAGAGTCTAAATGATGTAATTCCTGCAAAAAGGTTGCATTCTTCATTTAAAAGTCTGAGTGATGTAATTTAGGCAGAAAAGTTGCACTTATTGTTAGAATGATGTAATTCCGGTTGAAAGGAAGCAGTCTTCATTCAGAAGTTGGAGTGATGTAATTATATCCAAAAAGTTGAAGTCCTCACTCCAAGAGTCTGTGATGTAATTTTGGCTGAAAGGTTGTAGTCTTCATTATAAATTCCTAGTGATATAATTCTGCCGAAAGACTGCAGTCTTTATTCAAAAGTCATAGTGATTTAATTCTGACCAAAAGGTTGCAGTGTTTATTCAAAAGTCAGAGTGATATAATTCCGGCCAAAAGGTTGCAGTCTTTATTCAAAAGTCTGAATAATGTAATTCCAGCTGAAAGGTTGCATTTTTCACTCCAAGCATCAAAATGATATAATTATGTCCAAAAGATTGCTATCTTCATTCAAAAGTCTGAGTAATGTAATTCCTGTTGAAAGGTTGTAGTCTTCAGTCCAAGCGTCAGAATGATGTAATTAAAGAAGAAAGGATGTAGTATGCATTCAAAATTTAGAGGTGATGTAGTTTCGACTGAAAGGTTGCAATATTCACTCCAAGCATCAGAATGATATAAGTTTGACTAAAGGTCGATCTTCATTCAAATGTGTGAGTGATGTAATTCTGGCCGAAAGATTACAGTCTTCACTCCAAGAGTCAAAATAATTAAATTACAGCCAAAAGGTTGAAGTCTTCACTCCAAGTGTCAGAATGATGTAATTCCGACCGAAATGCTACAGTCGTCTTTCAAAAGTCTGGGTGATTTAATTCCAACCGAAAGGCTATAGTTTTCACTCCAATTATTAAAATAATGGATTTTTACGTCACGACCAGATCGGGACGATCGGTGCCCTACCCGGCACCCACAAGTATACATCCTAGATAATCAGCGGAACATACATGAAACTTATAAAATAAAACAACAGTGAAACAACAGTTAGCCGATGTGGCTACCTTCCCGACATACATATATACAACCAAGCGCTTGCCTTTCTTTACAAACCGACCCACAAAATGTAACTTCAGCACTTAAGAGTTTTTAACATAACAACAAGTGGACAGGCCCCGCCATACCCCAATATACATGAATCTACTACTTGGAAAACTGCACAAGAGATAAAGCCTCCGAGCAAATGGAGCTTTTTCCCAACAATCAACCGAGATCCCAAGAGCGATCACCAACCTGGTACCTAAAACTCATGGCATGAACGCACTTCAAGCGGGCCGCATAACAAAAATTCGAATATGGAATGTAAATAACGTCAAGAAATGCAGATCATAATCAGATAAAAGAATGACAAGGACAAGTATAAAACAATACATACCGATCCTCGCCGTGTCATTACCCCTTATGAACTTAATCGCACTCCTATTATCTTTTTCATTCTTAATAAAATTTATGACCACATTCTACGCACATTATTAGAAAAAGAATCATTAAGTTCATTACTATATAACTCACTTATCTTTCATAAGCATAATCCGATCTTTTGGCGAGGGGCACCTATACTACCCGCCCAATCTAGACGCGATCAAGGTCACATAGTCCGCCCGTGAAGGTATCGCCCGCCCAACTCGGGTCGATAACGCCATCTAGTCCGCCCAGATAGTATAACGCCCGCCCATTCTCGGTCGAGCACGTCATATAGTCCGCCCAGATAGTATACCGCCTACCATTCCTCGGTCGAGCACGTTATATAGTCCGCCTGATAGTATACCGCCCGCCATTCTCGGGTCGAGCATGTCATATAGTCGCCCAGATAGGTATACCGCCTTACCATTCTCGGTCGATAATGTCATATAGTCCGCCTCAGATAGTATACCGCCTACCATTCCTCGGTCGATAATGTCATATAGTCCGCCTCAGATAGTATATCGCCCGCCATTCCCGGTCGAGCATGTCATATAGTCCGCCTGTGATAGATATCGCCCACCCATTCCTCGGGTCGATAATGTCATCTAGAATCCGAATTTAACCCAACGTATCACGCGCTTCTACTCCTTTAGAAAGACTCTTTTTCAATTACAACTTCCTGCATACTAACAACTATAGTATCAAGTCCTATCCGCTTTCAAGACAAGTCACAATACATTTTTAGAAATACAATTACCATTTCTAAAAACAAGTGACTTCTTTTCTTATAAAACCTTAGGCAAGCGACGCCAGAAAATCAAGTTGCCTTTTCACTAAAGTCAAGTCATTTATCTTTCCATAAGGCAAATATAACTAACTTCCCATAAAGCCGTTATATTCACTTTATACCTTAGCCATAAACAATTTCCTATCCAATGGACTTATACGCTTAAAACTAACAAGTATCACATACTTTAAAACTCTTCAAGTCCCTTAACTTTAAAATCAACTTAAGACATCCTTACTATTTTCAAAGAAGTTGAGTTAATCTCCTAACCCACCCGACTTGGCATTTCATAAAACAAGTAAAGAATGTCATAGTCTCAGACGCCTACCGCACTACATACGCAACTAGTCATGCTCAAAAGATAGGAAAAGTTCTACATGTAGTAATTCACATAACTACCTCTTAACTTCTAAGAGTAAGGAAACATGAAATGATACCACAAGTATATTCCATACATAGAATCATGCCAAAGGAAGGAAGAGGTTCACATACCTCGCGACGATCATCGACAAGTAGCAAAATGCTCCAAAGTACTTCAATCTTGATAGCTATTCCACTCTCCAAGTAGGATACGCTATACTTAGTACTTCAACCTATAATGGTCACAATACGCCCATTAACCTCTCACTTCATAATAGAATTATTCTAAGTGCTAAGTCACCAATTCTACTAAAATCTGACAGAACCTCCTTTGTTTCTACTAACTTTGCCACCTTTTCAAGGCCGAATACAATAACCAAACAGCCCCAATTGGCTCACAATTATATGTATGTAGTCCAATACAAATGACTAACTAAACAGCCCCAATTGGCTCACAATTATATGTAGGTAGTCCAATACAAATGACTAACTAAACAGCCCCAATTGGCTCACAATTATATGTATGTAGTCCAATACAAATGAATAACCAACTAATACAAACTACAAGTCCAAAATCGCACCTCGAGTTCAACAAACCAATTCTTATCCAACTTCCATTTCAATCCATATTGGTAGCATAACATGATATCAAGTCGCATTTGATTATAACAACCATAATCTTTAAGTAAGTAACATGCGACGATTTCTAAAAACGACCAATTAGTAATCCAATTTCCAAGTGGCTTGTATAACATTTCAGATTTAGCTACAAGAAATCCATAATACTTATAACTTCAACCTATCAACTTCATGCTAGCAACAAGTAAAGCTAACAACAACAATAATAATATGTAATCTTGTAACACCTTTAAAAGACAAGATTATACCTTAACGATTCTTAATCCAACTCCAATCCGAAGTCGCTCCTTAGTAGTTTAGAGCCTCTCCAAGATACTTTAATCCGCTTGTTGAGACCCTTAGAACAACACCAACTATTATCCTTCAAAACTCAAACACAAAACCTAGAAAGACCATTAGGTTTTCGTTTGCGACTAACCCGTAAACAACCTTTTTCCAAGATTTTTCTATTGAGATGTGTTTACAATACACCTAAGAACCTTGGTTTAAAGTGGAAACAAATGGACAAGAAACGAAATTCTTTCTTCTTTCCCTAGTGAACCCGAGACCCCCAACGTGCTCTTCAAATTTTGTGTAAAATTTTCTAAGTGTTAAACTCTCTCTCTACTAGTAGTAATATAAAGCACCTTGAGGTTATGATAAAAACACACGGGTGGTTTAGATGAAGTCTTTTAAAATATCAAGACCAAAGTGGGACCTTTGACTTTGGTCAAGAAACTCAAGCTCATTAAACGGAAGACTTTGTCATCTAAGACTACGGTCACCGACCATATCGCTATGCCTATTTTCGCCCAAGGCATCTATAAGGGGGTGACACGTGTCGCCTCCCATTCGTCACAATAAAACGCTTTCCGACAATTCCATAAATATACTAAAAAAATTCAAGTCTCAAATCTTAACACTTATGAAGTTCTACGCACGCTCTAAAACACGTCCCGTAAATACGGTGTAACATTCTTCCCCTTAGAAACATTCGCCCTCGAATGTTCTTTCTGAGTCAAACTTAAAATTAACAACATAGTTTCCTTTTACCACCCCGACATACCAACAATGCCACACATGGCCTTAATACTCGCACTCCACATATCTGTCCGTCATAAGCCCAAAAGGGATTATCTTTCGCATTTCCAACTCCTTCTAACATATACATAGTCTCAATATAACTGGTCATAAAACTTAAACATACCATGACTTATCATGTAAACAAGTTTCTAAAGGCCAAAGACATACTGAAATCATATAGGCGGTTCAAGGACCGCTAAAATCGAACTCCCACCACGACCTTCTCGCCACGCCGCGCATGAACATCCCGCCTAGCTAATAAGGCGAAGAACCCGCAATCGATCCAAAGAGTCGTGTTGTCCCACCAGAAACCTCTATATGACACTCTTTAACATATGGCCTGTGACGACCACAAGAAAAACAAGCACCGCATCGCCGACATACCCCGTAATGTAACCTACCACACCGGGCACATTGAGGCAAAGCGTGGCTCGATCGATCGAACCCCATCTCCCCGAGACTCAAGCTCTGTGAGACCGACCGCCTCGATTCCCGGGTTGTGAAAACCCCGCTGAAAATCGCGAGGTGCACTCGGTTTCCGCCGAATCAGACCTAGCTCGCCGCCGAGGCTCTCCGCCGAATATCACCCCAACCCTCGCTGCCTCGCCTCTGGCCGGCCTCGTCTGGTCCGGCCCTCTCTCCCCGCCCTCAATCCCTCGTATATGTCCGTATCTCCGGCAATATCCATTCCTCGGTCAAGGGCTACTCCTGTGCAAGCAGTGATCATATAACGGCCTAGTCCCATAACATAGCGATGGACTCTATCGCCATGTTAGCCACAATAGGTGCGATACCTAGCCAACGAGTCAAACTCTGTGGTGTACTCGATGGTCCTCCCATTCGCCTCAATGATAAGAACCTATCAACACGGGCTCTCCTCATCTCGTGAGGCAAAAGTGACCAAGAAAGGCCTCTCGTGAACTCATCCCAAACCGCCGACGAGCATCATCACCTCTCGAAGCAACCACGACTAAACCGCTTCAACGCGACGTCGCAGAACCCCAGGAGGCTAGCGTAATGCACTGGCCTCAAGCCCTAAGAACTCGCGTGGTCCAGAGTCGCCGAATGAACTCCGCGATCCTCATCGACTTCGAACCATAAAACTCAAAGTGGATCACATCCTAGAAAATCCCTAATCCGCAAACCGCCGGCTCGTGGGTTGCCGCTCGCTCGCTTGCCGCTCGACTACTATACTGTCAATAATCGGACCGCCTCGTAGTTCTATACTCAAAGACCCGGCGGAATCGAGGCTCGCACGAACCTCGAGCTACCGCCGCCTTGGCCTCTATCGCCGGCGTGGTCGAACTCGCCACCCGCCTACTACCTCGTGCATAGTCTGTGCCCGACTCTCGTAACTCTCACAGACTACCGCGCCTCGCCGCTGCCTTGCCCTTCCGGGCCTCGTCGCTTCCGCGAGGCATAGCTGTTTCATAAGAATAGGTCGAGGATTCAACCTAATAAGACATTTCATCGCACGATCTCGCAGAGAGAAGAATGGAAACCAATCCTAAATGTCCTCGCACTGATTATAGATGTGGTGCACAACACACCGATAATCAAGACTTACTAGACACGGTCATAGACACTTTCCGAGGACTAATCGCTCGATACCACTTTTGTCACGACCACCCCGATCGCGATCGTGCCCTACCCGGCACCCTTACATGTATACATCGAGATAATCAATGAACATACATGAAACTTTATAAAATAAAACAACAGTGTGAAACAACAGTTAGCCGATGTGGCTACCTTCCCCGACATACATATATACAACCAAGCAGCTTGCCTCCTTTCTTTACAAATCGACCCACAAAATGTAATTCATGCACTCTAAGAGTTTTTAATATAACAACAAGTGGATGGACAGGCCCGCCATACCCCGAATATACATGAATCTACTACTGTGGAAAACTGCATCAAGAGATAAAGCCTCCGAGCAAATGAGCTTTGTCCCAACAATCAACCGAGATCCTAAGAGCAAGGATCACCAACCTGGTACCTAAACTCGCGGCATTTAACGCAGCTTCGGCGGGTCGCATAACAAAATTTAATATGGAACAGTAAATAACGTGACAAGAAATGATCATAATCAGATAAAAGAATGACAAGGACAAGTATAAAACAATACATACCGATCCCGCCGTGTCATTACCCCTTATGAACTTAATCGCACCTTATTATCTTTTCATTCTTAATAAAATTTACCCACATTCTTACGCATATTATTAGAAAAGAATCATTAAGTTCATTACTATATAACTCACTTATCTTTCATAAGCATAATCCGCCTTTGGCGAGGGGCACCTATACTACCCTACCAATCTAGACGCGATCAAGGTCACATAGTCCGCCCGAAGGTATACCGCCTGCCCAACTCGGTCGATAACGCCATCTAGTCCGCTCAGATAGGTATACCGCTCGCCATTCTCGGTCGATAATGTCATATAGTCCGCCTCAGATAGGTATATCGCCCGCCCATTCTCGGTCGAGCACGTCATATACCGCTCAGATAGTATACCGCCTGCCCATTCTCGGTCGAGCACGTCATATAGTCCGCCTCGTATAGGTATACGCCTGCCCATTCTCGGTCGATAACGTCATATAGTCCGCTCAGATAGTATACCGCCTGCCCATTCTCGGTCGATAATGTCATATAGTCTCGCCTGTGATAGGTATACGCCCGCCCATTCCTCGGTCGATAATGTCATATAGTCCGCCAGATAGGTATACCGCCTACCATTCCCGGTCGATAATGTCATCTAGAATCCGAATTTAACCCAACGTACTACGCGCTCTACTCCTTTAGAAAGACTCTTTTTCAATTACAACTTCCTGATACTAAGAACTATAGTATCAAGTCCTATCCGCTTTTCAAGACAAGTCACAATACATTTTTAGAAATACAATTACCGCTTTCTAAAAACAAGTGACTTTTTCTTATAAAACCTTAGGCAAGCGACGCCAGAAATCAAGTTGCCTTTTCACTAAAGTCAAGTCATTTATCTTTCCATAAGGCAAATATAACTAACTTCCCATAAAGCCGTTATATTCACTTTATACCTTATCCATAAACAATTTCCTATCCAAGGGACTTATACGCTTAAAACGAACAAGTATCACATACTTTAAAACTCTTCAAGTCCCTTAACTTTAAAATCAACTTAAGACATCCTTACTATTTTCAAAGAAGTGAGTTAATCTCCTAACCCACCCGACTTGGCATTTCATAAAACAAGTAAAGAATGTCATAGTTCAGACGCTCACCGCACTACATACGTGCAACTAGTCATGCTCAAAAGATAGGAAAAGTTCTACATAGAGTAATTCACATAACTACCTCTTAACTTCTAAGAGTAGAAGGAAACATGAAATGATACCACAAGTATATTCCATACATAGAATCATGCCAAAGGAAGGAAGAGGTTCACATACCTCGCGACGATTGTCGACAAGAGCAAAATGCTCCAAAGTACTTCAATCTTGATAGCTATTCCACTCTCCAAGTAGGATACGCTATACTTAGTACTTCAACCTATAATGGTCACAATACGCCCATTAACCTCTCACTTCATACGTAGAATTATTCTAAGTGCTAAGTCACCAATTCTACTAAAATCGGACAGAACCTCCTTTGTTTCTACTAACTTTGCCACCTTTTCAAGGCCGAATACAATAACCAAACAGCCCCAATTGGCTCACAATTATATGTATGTAGTCCAATACAAATGACTAACTAAACAAATTTCCAATTGGCTCACAATTATATGTAAGGTAGTCCAATACAAATGACTAACTAAAATTTCCCAATTGGCTCACAATTATATGTATGTAGTCCAATACAAATGAATAACCAACTAATACAAACTACAAGTCCAAAATCGCACCTTGAGTTCAACAAAACCAATTCTTATCCAACTTCCATTTCAATCCATATTGGTAGCATAACATGATATCAAGTCGCATTTGATTATAACAACCATAATCTTTAAGTAAGTAACATGCGACGATTTCTAAAAACGACCAATTAGTAATCCAATTTCCAAGTGGCTTGTATAACATTTCAGATTTAGCTACAAGAAATCCATAATACTTATAACTTCAACCTATCAACTTCATGCTAGCAACAAGTAAAGCTAACAACAACAATAATAATATGTAATCTTGTAACACCTTTAAAAGACAAGATTATACCTTAACGATTCTTAATCCAACTCCAACCAAGTCGCTTCCTTAGTAGTTTGAGCCTCCAAGATACTTTAATCCGCTGTTGAGACCCTTAGAACAACACCAACTATTATCCTTCAAAACTCAAACACAAAACCTAGAAAGACCATTAGGTTTTCGCTATGACTAACCCGTAAACAACCTTTTTCCAAGATTTTTCTATTGAGACGTGTTTACAATACACCTAAGAACCTCGTTTAAAGTGGAAACAAATGGACAAGAAATGAAAATTCTTTCTTCTTTCCCCTAGGTGAACCCGAGACCTTAACGTGCTCTTCAAATTTTGTGTAAAATTTTCTAAGTGTTAAACTCCTCTCTCTACTAGTAGTAATATAAAGCACCTCGAGGGTTATGATAAAACACACGGGTGGTTTAGATGAAGTCTTCTAAAATATCAAGACCAAAGTGGACCTTTGACTTTGGTCAAGAAACTCAAGCTCATTAAATGGAAGACTTTGTCATCTAAGACTACGGTCACCCACTATATCGCTATGCCTATTTTCGCCCAAGGTATCTATAAGGGGGGGTGACACGTGTCACCCTCCCATTCGTCACAATAAAACGTTTTCCGACAATTCCATAAATATACTAAAAAAAAATTCAAGTCTCAAATCTTAACACTTATGAGTTCTTACGTACGTTCTTAAAACATGTCCTGTAAATACGGGGTGTAACATTTTCGCTCGAAAGGCTTTAGACATCATTCAAATGTTCGAGTGACGTAATTTCGGCTGTAATGTTGTAGTCTTCACTCCAAGTGTCAGAATGAAGTATTTCTGGCTGCAAGGTTGCAGTATATACTCCAAGCATCAAAATGACGATGTTTGATCAAAGGTCGCAGCCTTCATTCAAAATTCCAAGTGATGTAATTTCGTTCGAAAGGCTGCAGTCTTAACTCAAGGATTGTTAATGATATAATTATGGCCGAAAGGTTGTAGTTGTCACGACCAATTCTGCTCACGATCGGTGCCCTACATGGGCACTTAAAGGTATACATCGAGAAAATCAATAACATACATGAAACTCATAACGACATTTACAGAAATAAACAATGACTAGCCGATAAGACTACCTCCCTGTACATATATATATATATATATATATATATACATATATATATATATACGAAGCCAAAAGCAGTTATATCTTTTTTCTTTACAAACCGACCCACAAGATATGACTACAGACCTCTAAGAATTTTGAAATAATCACTGTGACGGGACAGGTCCCCGACATACCCCTGAATATACATAAATCTACATCAACAGGGATCCATACCAAAAGATAAGCCTCCAGAGTAAATGAAGCCTTTTCCCAAAAACTGAACAGAGATCCTAAGAGAAAGGATCACCAACCTGTGTACCTAATACCTGCGGGCATTAACGCAGCCTCCCGGGCTGGGTCATAACAAAAATTTAGTATGGAAAGGAAATAAGGTACAGTAAACAAATCATAAATATACAAAAGAATGACAGGGGCAAGTATAAAAAGTAAATACTAGATCCTACCGTGCCATTACAACTCATGAACTTAATCGCACGTTATTATCTTTTCTCATTTTCAATAAGAGTTATAATCAAATTCTTACATACATACTTATAAAAAATCATCAAGTTCATAAACATATAACTTACGTATCTTGCATAACATAATCCGCCCTTTATGGCGGACGCCTCATTTTGAAGTTCACTCGATTATCCATACGTGATAACGAATCTACCATTTACGGACACCTGAAATCATAAGAAGTCTTCCCACGGCGTATATCGCCTGACCCATTCGGGACGCCAGAAAGCCACATAAGTCTATCCATAAAGGTATATCGCCTTACCATTCTCGGGACGCGTAAAGTCGCATAAGTCCGCCATAAAGGTATCGCCCGCCATTCTCGGGATGCGATAAAGTCACATAAGTCCGCCATAAAGGTATCGTCCACCATTCTGGGACGCGTAAAGTCACATAAGTCCGCCCATAAAGAGCATCGCCCGGCCCATTCGGGACGCGTAAAGTCACATATGTCCGCCATAAAGGCATCGCCTACCATTCTCGGGACGCGTAAAGTAACATAAGTCTGCCCATAAAGGTATATCGCCCACCCATTCGGGACGCGTAAATTCACATAAGTCCGCCCATAAAGGCATCGCCTACCATTCTCGGGACGCGAAAGTCACATAAGTATGCCCATAAGGTATCGCCTACCATTCTGGGACGCGGTATATCGTATCCATAACATTTTAAACCATCTTTTCTTACTTCTTCTTAAGTCGTTATAACAACTTCCCATAAAGCTATCATAACAACCTTTCATTTTGGAGAACTTAAGGCACTTTCATTTCTTACAACATTAGGGAAAACTAAACCCAAAAGTACTACGTACATGCATACTTATAAAAGATTCATGCCACACCTTCTCTTTTAAATCAATAAATTTCTTCTTTTGAATACTCAAGTTACATCCTCTTTTGAAATCAAGTCTCTTAACTTTTGAAATAAATCATGGAAACCATACTTTTTAAATCAAGTCATTCCTTTCTTTAAGAATCAAGTCCCATAACTTGAAAAATAAAGTCATAACATTTTAAGAAATCAAGGTTCATAGTCTTAAAACTTCATAACATAAACTCTTTAAATTAAGTAACATATACTTTTGTGAGCTGTGAATAGGTTATACCCGTTTATAATGATCTCATTAAAGCAGCCATGATCTAGAAAATGTAATACAATTTTGTCTTATTTTAGTTTCTATGCAAATGGAGAATTCTACTGATTTCAATATAATTGATTGTCGATACATTTTTTTTATTAACGCTGCAATGGCTTGTTCGATACCTATTCTCATTAGTGCAGTAAATTAGCAAAGTCAACTCAACTCCAAATACTTCCTAACGACTCTTACCAACATCCCCCATAAGACTTGGTAAGAACTTAGGATAACTTAGAAACACCTTTTACATAGAGTAAATCAACATACGTACCTCTTAACTTCTAAGAGCAGAAGGAATCATGAAATAAAACCACATGTATATTTCATACGTAGAACATGCCAAAAGAAGGAAGAGGTTCACATACCTCGCGACGACTATCGACAAGTAGAAAAATGCTCCAAAGTACTTCAACCTTGTTAGCTTTTCCACCCTTCAAGTAGAATACACTACACGTAGTACTTCAACCTATAATAACCATAACATGTCTATCAACTCCTAGCTTATCAACGTGGAATAATACTAAGTGCTAGGTCTCTTATTCTACAGAAATTTGGGCAACACTTCCTTTGTTTCTACCTTTTTGAAGGCCTGAAATCAACAACCAACATGCCATATTCAAGGCGCAACAAACCAGCAATTCAAAGGGGATTATACATCTAACATGACGTATAAAATTCTGCCCCACAATTAAAGTAAAACTGTCCAATAACTTGAGCAATTTTCGGCAATCACAAGGATAACACCACATCTATTCTTTTCCAATTCATTTTCAATCCAAGTTGTTATTCTAACATGTTATATAGTCGCAATCAATTATAACAAATATAATCCTTTTCTTATACAACATGCGACGATTATAACTATCGACCAAATTGATTTCCAATTTTAATGGCTAACATGCCAATCTCGGATTTAAGCTTCCAAATTCCATAACATTTATCAATCTTCATTCTAAATATCACATGCTTATCTATCAACTACTACAACATGAAATCTTGAATTACAATAGCAAGACAGAGATTATTACCTCTTTTAAGCCCGAATACAATCCAAAATCTAAAGTCGATCCTTAGCAACTTTAGCTCCTCTTCATGACGTTTCAATCCACTCCAAGCAAGCCTTAGAAGTTCATAAACAACTTCTCTTCAATTTCCAACTTCAAAGTTGAAGAACACCTTAGGTTTTCATCTATACTAACGAAAAACATAGTTTTTCCGGGATTTTTGTGTTGCGATATCCTTAGAATACCTTTAGGGATATTAGGTTTGAATATTGGGATTTATCAACAACAAATGAAGAATTTTCTTGTTCCTTGCTAAGCTTGGCCGAGAGCACCTCAAGTGCACAACAAGTTTTCTTGATTTTTTTCTAAGTATGGAATTCTAGTCTTGCACTAGTAGTATGTAGATATATATAATACAACCAATGGCTAGGATTAAAACATATGGATGACTAAGATTGGGTCAATTATATCAAGCTCCCACTTGTCTAGTTGACTTGGTCCATTTCTTTTCATCCAACAATCCCATGTGGAGGGTGACACGTGTCGCCCTCCCATTGGTCTAAAATATTTCATTTTCTGAAATTTCCATAATTGGTCAAAATATCAAAAACCTTGTGGGCCCCACAGAAACGTAAAATTTCCCGAGTGGGCCCCACGTGACCAAATCCGAAAATAAAAAATTCCATAATTCCGATAAATTCCATAAGTCTCAAATAACGAATTTGAGAACCCAATTCTCATTAACAACCATTTTTCCTTCCCGAGGTTCGGAAGGATTTTCCTTGAAAATAACAATTCTTTCATTCGTTCAAATTTTCAAGTCTTGTTTCCTTACATACATTCTTATATACTCATCCTGTAATTACGGGATGTAATAGTAGTCTTAACTCCAAGTGTCAGAATGATGTATTTCTAGCCGAAAACTAGTAGTCTTCCTTCAAAAGTAAGAGTGATGTAAATTCGGCCAAAATGCTACAGTCTTCACTCCAAAAGTCATAATGATGTTATTCTGGCAAAAAGGCTGCAGTCTTTATTCAAAAGTTCGAGTGATATAATTTTGTTCGAAAAGTTGTAGTGTTCACTCCATGAGTCTATATGATATAATTCCTGCCGAAAGGCTGCAGTATTCCTTTAAAAGTCTAAGTGATGTAATTTCAGCAGAAAGGTTGCACTCATCATCAGAATGATGTAATTCCAGTTGAAATGCTGTAGTCTTCATTCAGAAGTTTGAGTGATGTAATTATATTCGAAAAGATGCAGTCCTCACTCCAAGATTCTGAATGATGTAATTTCGGCTAAAAAGTTGTAGTCTTCATTACAAATTCATAGTGATATAATTCTGGCCGAAAGGCTGTTGTCTTTATTCAAAAGTCATAGTGATGTAATTCTGGCCAAAAGTTTACAGTCTTTATTCAAAAGTCAGGGTGATCTAATTCTGGACAAATGGCTGCAGTCTTCACTCCAAGAGTCATAATGATGTTATTCTGGCCAAAAGGTTGCAGTCTTTATTCAAAAGTCTGAATGATGTAATTCCAGCTGAAAGGCTGCATTTTTCACTCCAAGCATCAAAATGATGTAATTATGGCCAAAAGATTGTTATATTCATTCAAAAGCCTGAGTAATGTATTTCCTGCTGAAAGGTTGTAGTCTTCACTCCAAGCGTCATAATGATGTAATTAAAGAAGAAAGGTTGTAGTCTTCATTCAAGAGTTAGAGGTGATATAATTTCGACCAAAAGGTTGCAATATTCACTCCAAGCATCAGAATGATGTAAGTTTGACGGAAAGGATGCAGTCTTCATTCAAAAGTGTGAGTGATGTAATTCTGGCCGAAAGATTGCAGTCTTCACTTCAAGAGTCAAAATAATTAAATTACAGCCTAAAGGTTGTTGTATTCACTCCAAGTGTAAGAATGATGTAATTCCGATCGAAATGCTACAGTCGTCATTCAAAAGTATGAGTGATTTAATTACGGCCGAAAGGCTATAGTTTTCACTTCAATTGTCAAATAATGGATTTTCGGTCGAAAGGCTTCAGACATCATTAAAAAGTTCCAGTGATGTAATTTCGGCTAAAATGTTGTATTCTTCACTCCAATTATCAGAATAATGTATTTCTGACTGAAAGGTTGCAGTATACACTCCAAGAATCAAATTGATCAATGTTTGACCGAAAGGCTGCAGTCTTCATTCAAAAGTCCGAGTGATGTAATTCTATTTCAAAGGCTGCAGTCTTAACTCAAGTAGTCTGAATGATGTAATTACGAGCGAAAGGTTGTAGTCTTCACTCCAAGTGTCAGAATGATGTATTTCTAGCAGAAAACTAGTAGTCTTCCTTCAAAAGTCAGAGTGATGTAAATTCGGCCAAAATGTTGCAGTCTTCACTCCAAGAGTCAAAATGATATTATTCTGGAAAAAGGGTTGCAGTATTTATTCAAAAGTTCGTGTGATATAATTTCGTTCGATAATTGTAGTATTCACTCCAAGAGTCTAAATGATGTAATTCCCGCTGAAAGGCTGCAGTCTTCATTTAAAAGTCTAAGTGATGTAATTTCGACAGAAAGGTTGCAATATTCATTCCAAGCATCAGAATGATGTAAGTTTGACGGAAAGGCTGCAGTCTTCATTCAAAAGTGTGAGTGATGTAATTCTGGCCGAAAGATTGTAGTCTTCACTCCAAGAGTCAGAATAATTAAATTATAGCCAAAAGGTTGTAGTATTCACTCCAAGTGTCAGAATGATGTATTTCCGACCGAAATGCTACAATCATCTTTCAAAAGTCTGAGTGATTTAATTTCGACCGAAAGGCTATTGTTATACCCCGTATTTCCAGAGTATGTACGTAAGGACGTACGTAGAAAAGTTTGAAGCTTAAAGTAGGCTTGACCGATTTTATTTTGTGCACAACACCCGATTAGAGTCGTTTTTTGACGAAACGTTTTACACAACTTGCGAAGGGAAAATTCCGGCTATGTCATTTTTATTTTTTGCGGATTTTTCCGAGAGACGAAACATTTTGATTAACGGAGGGTGACAAGTGTCACCTCATATCAAGGCCAGGGTGGGCTTGGACGATTGGTCTTGGCTTCTTTAGTCAATAGTTGGTAGGATATTTGCAGGGTTTTAAGGAGTAGGACTAGGCACACGGGCACATCTTCGCCTCCACTTTCCCCTACTGCTAGATCACGGCCCTTAATTTCCCTATAAATACCCCTCCCCTCAAGACTTCTTCATCCAAAAACTTTCCTAAGTCTAAAAATCCTCCCCTCTCCTCGTGTTCTCGCCCCAGTCTTCCCTCCCCTTTGTGAGGCCCTCGCCGAGTCCTCCCTCGTCGAGAGTACCCTCCTAGCTGGGTCGCCGAGGTACACCCCCTCGTGGTGTTGTCTCGTATAAATACACCCTCTTGGTAGAAATACTCCAAAGTATTACATTATACCCAAATTACCTTAGTCAGATACCTTGTAGTATTCCAAAGATACCTCTATACGTAGAGTCTTAAATACTACCTTATGTCCTTTTTGTCTCAAACCGAAACCCTAGGGAAAATCTTCACAGCTTGGTTGAAGATTTAAGAAGAAGTTGCGTAGAACTTCTAAGGGTTGTTTGGAGCGGTCGAGCACCCGAGTAGAGCTAAGCGCTGCCCAGATCGACATTTAACTCGATAATTACGGGCTTATCGAGGTAATTATCTTGCCTCCTATCAGAATTGAGTTTACATACTATTCATGTATAAGAATAAGTATAAGTATATACAAGGAAAGTATATAAGAAGGGAAATGAATCAGATTTACATAGATCAGACATGAGAATTGTGAAGTTTGACTGCAGTAAGATCGCCCAATTTTTCCGTAGACCAGATTCAGATTTATTCTACCGAGTAGTCTAGGCTTTGATAGACTCGTATAACCTTTATAGGTTGAATGTTCGCGAGTAGTACGTGCTACTTGAAAGGTGGACAAGGCTAGCTGTTATACCGTGGATCATTTTGCTAATAATGATAATCGTCGCGAGGTATGTGAATTCTTCCTATCCTCTCGAGCATGATATTTTAAAAGAATATATATATAGTACTAGACGTCACGTGTTAATCGAACGTAGTTGTACGGCAATGTCTTTTGACTTAAGCCCTAATAATAAGAATCTTGAAGATTTCAAAATAATTAAGAAACTTTTTGAAAGTTAAGAGTAATACTTGGTTTTAAAAGCTTAATAGTTATACTAGCTTTACGGAAGTTAGGTATAACTACTTAAGAGATGAAATGAATGATTTATTGATTTTAGAAGTTAAGAGACTTGATCTTAAAAGATAAGAGACTTGACTTAATTAAATTAATATGAATTTTGTGTGAAACCTCATTCATGAGTAATGAGTACTTGGTTTTTAAGGAATAATGTTTTACCGATTTCGAAATCGTAATGAGTATCGACAAACCACAAAGAAATTAATAAAGGAAAATGTATTGACTAATAAAATATTATTCAAACCAAGAGAAACTTCCATCCGCATGAAGCTAAGATGAGACAAAATGATATTTCCTAGATCATGGTCGCTTTAATAAGATTGTTATAAACAAGAATAACCTACTCACATATAAGGCATATGTTTCTCAAATCGCTTTAAAGGAGAATTATATCATTAAGTGATTAAAACTATGAACTACGTAAACCTTTCAAAATGAGAAACCGAGCATCCAAATTAGGCAAACTTGAACGCTTGGAAAATAATGTTGTTACTTGAATTTTATAAAGGGAAGTGTTCGTTTACTTAAAAAGATAGTCACTCTATTTTATATCATGTATCAGGTGACTTCGTGAAAGAAACGGATCTTTTAAAGAGTTAATGATGAAGTACTTTGGGGATAAATACCCAACTTGTTAGCATAAAGCACTCGTGGAATAACTTGATCGTGTTGGTTCGTGATAGCATTGTAATACTTTCTTGTTGATTTAATAAGTAAACATGTTAGATGCTACGTGTGTTAGTATCTTGTGATTGTTGTAAAGGGTCATTCTTGTTGTGCTTACGTTGTTAAACGTTAAGCCCGTTACTATTATTGTATCACATACCCTCGACTTATTATACCGAGGGCTTACCACCCTTGATGCGGTCTATACTACCTACGCGGTCCATGAGACTACGCGAGCAAATGGTATGCTCCAGATTGATTATTCGGTGTTTAGCCCGACGCGGACGCCCTACGCGTCCACGGGACTACGCGTCTATCGAGACTATGCGGCCGCGTAGTCCGGTGAGGTACCGGGGTTACCGCTCGACGCGAGGAATACCTCACGCGGGCCTATGCGGCCTATGCGAGCGGTATGTTCCAGACTAGACGCGCACATTGATACCGAGGGCGAGCGCCGCCTTCGATTACGTGCGCGCCAGAAAGACCTCGTGATACGCTTTATGGCATTGCTGGTACCGCTGGTCTTAGTAGCTATGCCTTCGCATTTACCCCGCATCGCTCTATCGTGATGACTTCGGCGCGAGTCCCCGACTTGACACGATCGCTATTTATTGTGAATCGTAGTTTCGTTATCATACGTGTCTCGCTTTATATAGACTACTATGATTTCATTTACGTGATTTATTTTCGCCACATACTTGGTACCTATTGATCGACCTCCTTCGGGATGCTCACGCCGCAGTAAAGGTACACCGTTGTTAATCCTCGCCTAGGTCACCGCTCAGATGGGAAGCTCCGCTTCTCCGAGGCTTATCGTATAGTCCGCCGTTGTAGGTTCTTACATTCGTGGTATGGCGGGCCCCGTCCCGCCATTGTTGTCATATCATTCTTAGGTCCAGTAATCGCTGCGGCGTAGTTGTAGCCGATGTAAATCGTCGGATTAAAGTTTCATATATGTATGCCGAAGGCAAGTTTTCTCAGATAACTGTTTTACACTTCTTGATATTTCATGTCTTGTTTTATGTTCCGCTGATTTTCTCTGATGTTGTATCACTAGGGTGCCCGGGGTAAGGCACCAGTCACGGGCCCGGGTTCGGGTCGTGACAAAAGTGGTATCGTGAGCGCTTAATCTCTGAAAGTGTCTACGCATCAGATCCAAGAGAGTCTTGATTATCGGTATGTTGTGCACCACACCAATAATCGTGAGGCTATAGGATATTTAGGATTCGTTTCTATTCTTCTCACTCGAGATCGTGCCTTAGAGTCAGCCGTAAGTCGACCTCTAACGATTTCTTTCCCTTACCGCTATGCCTCCGCGCAGGGCAAACCCGCCCAGAGGCAAGGCAGCCGAGGAGCCGCGAGTAGAGTACAGAGGGTTACGAGGCACAGCCCAATCATCACCTAGGGTGCGCGTCATTCGGGAGTTTGGCGACGCCACCCCAAAGCAGGTTTAGCACGGCAGCTAGCCTACCGCGATCATGATATTTGAATCTTCGCCCACGACCGAACAGAGAATATAGATCGCAAAGAGGCGACCACATTAGCTATGGATTTGGCTACCGAGAGTATACCGATGTACCGCGAGTCTTGATGACTATCTAAGAGAGGTTGTGCAAGAGTAATTCTTCGCTTAGGCTTCGAGCATGGCTCGTACGGCTTATGCGCGCAGCAGCCGAGAAACGTAGATCGACGCGTTAACCAAGGACGCTGGTAAGAGGCCGTGCAATAAAGCGTCCTTTGGTAACTATCGAGGCGCACCTTTTAGCGCCAGAGATTGACATGCCTCCGCCAACACGTAATGGTCCTCCATGGTTCGTGACGCCGGTAAGCCGAGTTGGTCGAGCTCGAGCTTCCGGTTCACGCTACACGTAGTTCCAAACACCGATTCGCTTTTTCCCAAGATTCACAGGCGTACGCCATCCCGGATGTCGCTTTTTTGTCAGCTCGCTTTACCAGCCGTGGCCATGTGTCGAAAGGATGTCCTAGTAGAGGATGCAAGCAGGAGGACTCACCTTCAGATCGTGGTAGTTCATCATCTTCCTAATGCGCGCTCACGGCAGTTTGATTAGAACGACTAAGCGGAGCGGTAGATATAGATATATCCTTAACCTCTGTAGATTAGTACGCATGATGAGACGAGTATATCTTAAGTGCTATGTTCGATAGCAGGTGTTAATTGTGATTAGAAATCATGGTTAGTAAATCGAAAGATCGGGGGATAGGAAAAGTGAGGCTTAGAGCTTTATACGCAGACCTTAGAGGTAAGGCCATATCTGTAAAGACGTATTGTTATGTTTGATCCTTATCGAGTGCATAGTGCACGTGAGATATGTTTGCGTGATAAGTCCCCGAGTAGCGGGAAGGAAAGAGGGTAGTTGAGCTAAGAAGACCGCCAGGTTTTCGTAACGCGATTAGCGAGATTGTTCCGAATCGGGAGCAAGTGTCAGACGCGAGCTGGTCGGGTTGAGGCTACGCGCGTCAACCCGCGACCTGTTTTACGGTGGGGTCAGTTCGGTGGTCCCGCCAGGTGGTAGGTCACGGGGTGTTAGGCCCAAGTTTAGTTAACCAACAGACGAGTTCGTGGACGCGTCGACCGCAAGCCCGCCGGCGAGGTCACCCGCCTCGTCTTCTAGTAAAGACCGCTTACTCGCAGCAGGTTACGCGAGACGTTATATCGTAAAGGTTGTAAGGCTGCACGGTGCCTACCTTCACCTTATAATGCATGCCGGAGCCTGTGTTACTACTGCTTTTTCTCGAAGTTTTACCAGCAGGTTAGAACTCGCGAGAGTCTCCGTGATCGTATTCGCCCCGCCGTTGTTTTGATTTCGCGGTAGTTGCGAGGATTGTTGTCTCCTCGCTGAGGAGTGTTTTAGCTACCATTTCGTTGTTCGGTTTTTGCCTTACGAAGCCTTAGAGGCGGAAGTGTAAGTCACGGCCGATTGGTTCGATGCTGGCGCGTTCAGATAGTCGTTCAGCTTGTTCCAACCGACCGATAGCGGCTTGTCTAGAAGAGGTTATTGGCAGCTCGTAGAAATCGTGCGGATAAGCCGCGACGACGCCAGAGTTCGTGCCGACGGCCGGTCTTCAAGGTACCACCCCTGATAGGTGTGACGAGTTTTGGAAAAGCAAGAATGTAAATGTGGTAAGTTATGAGAAAGAGTTCGAGTGCTATGGTACGACACGTAAGTGGAAGAAGCGAGCACGTATGTCGAGCATAGATGTGATCATTTCTTTGTAAAGAGAAGCGGCGAAGTATATTTTAGACCTCGTAAGGGCTGTGGTGATGTTAGAGGTGTTTCTCGTGACTGGACGTAAGTAATCGCAGTGTTTCGTGGCAAAGCGTGGCAGATCGCTCGTAAGTATAGTAGTGAAGACTATACCGACGCATGTTTGTTTTGAGATCAAGGAACATTCGAACTAATGTTTCTGGCGAGGAGAATGTTATACCGTATTTCGCAGTATGTACGTAAGGACGCACGAGAAAAGTTTGAAGCTTAAAGTAGGCTCGCCGATTTTATTTTGCGCACAACACCCGATTAGAGTCGCTTTTCGACGAAACGCTTTACACAACTTCATGCGGCGGAAAATTCCGCTATGTCATTTTTATTTTTTATGGATTTTTCCGAGAGACGCAAACATTTTGGATCACGGAGGGTGACAAGTGTCACCTCATATCAAGGGCGCCAATGGGCGGTTTGGACGATTGGTCTCGCTTCTCTTAGTCAATAGCTGGTAGGATATTTGCAGGGTTTTGGGCGAGTAGGACTAGGGCACACGGGCACATCTTGGCCCTCCACTTTCCCACTTGGCTAGATCATGGCCCTTAATTTCCTATAAATACCCTCCCCATTTCAAGACTTCTTCATCCAAAAACTTTCCTAAGTCTAAAAATCCTCCCCTCTCCTCGTGTTCTCGCCCCAGTCTTCCTCCCCTTGTGAGGCCCTCGCCGAGAGTCCTCCCTCGCCGAGTACCTCCTAGCTGGGTTGGCCGAGGGTACACCCCCTCGTGGTGTTGTCTCGTATAAATACACCCCCTCTTGGTAGAAATACTCTCCAAAGTATTGTTATACCCAAATTACCTTAGCCGTATACCTTGTAGTATTCCAAAGATACCTCTATACGTAGAGCCCGGAAATACTACCTTATGTCCTTTTTGTCTCAAACCGAAACCCTAGGGAAAATCTTCACAGTTGGTTGAAGTATTTAAGAAGAAGTTGCGAGAACTTCTAAGGGTTGCTCGAGCGGTCGAGCAATCTTGATAGAGCTAAGCCGCTGCCTGTGATCGACATTTAACTTGGATAATTATGGGCTTATCGAGGTAATTATCTTGTCTCCCTATTGTAATTGAGTTTACATACTATTGATGTATAAGAATAAGTATAAGTATATACAAGGAAAGTATATAAGAAGGGAAATGAATCAGATTTACATGTGATCAGACATGTGAGAATTGTGAAGTTTGACTGCAGTAAAGATCGCCCAATTTTTCCGTAGAATCTTGTATCTAGATTTATTCTACCGAGTAGTCTAGGCTTTGATAGACTCGTATAACCTTTATAGGTTGAATGTTCTGTGAGTAGCATGTGCTACTTGAAAGGTGGACAAGGCTAGCCGGGTTATAGCCGTGGATCATTTTGCTAATAGTCGATAATCGTCGCGAGGTACGTGATTCTTCCTATCCTCGAGCATGATTGTCAAGACCAACTCCGCCCGTGATCGTGCCTTACCCGCACCCTAGTGATACAACATCGAGAAAACCAGGAAATAAAAACTTAAACATGCAAAATAGATATGGATCATGATGAATAAAATAGGCCAACCAAAACTGCCTTTCAACATATATATATAAAGACATTTGAACAAGCATAATCCTTACAACCCCGCCCACAATAAAGGCTGCACTTCTAAGATTTATATTAACAACTATGACGACAGGCCCCGCCATACCCCGAACGCATAAGAACTTACTGCACTGTGGTAACATACCAAAGATAAGCCTCCGACGGAACTGAGCTTCCCAAAACGCTGAAATGAGATCCTAAACGCTGGATCGACAAATGATGCATTTCTACCGCGCAGATGAACGCAGCCTCGGGCGAGGTCAAGATAACAGTACTAAGTATGTGAAATCAGAATATCAGAAATGAAATCATAATAGTCTATAAAAGTAGAGACATGTATGATAACCAAACTACAAGCATACACACATAATAGCTTATATCAAGTCGTGGTCTCACGCCACAACATCAATCCCGCCTGAGTACCTTTCCTCATCACGGCAATTATGATATGATAACAACAAGACAAAGAATCCAAATGGAGCATACCCGCGCGCTACGATCGTGTCGTGATGTCCAAAGGGAACAAGTAAGACAACATTCCAAACGGAAGATACCCGCGCGCCACGATCGTGTCGAGGGTCCAGCGGAAACAATAAGACAACATTCCAAATGGAAGATACCCGCGCGCTACGATCGTGTCAAGATGTCCAAAGGGAAACAATAAGACAACAAGGCGGTAATCAAAATGAAGATACCCGCAGCGCTACGATCGTGTCGGTGATGTCCAAAGCGACAACAAAAGTAACACTATCAGAACGCACTGCGGAATTTATCCACACCCGGCCACGCCCAAGTAAGTTCTCAACAAGTCAACCGACCTCCATCGAGAGACGCCAGAGTATAGAAACACAATTTTTGCACAACAAAGGTTATCACAACAAAGATAGGCAAGTTTCACAACAACAAGCATAGGTAAGTTTATACACAACTCAAGTACTTTCATTTTACGCCCAAGTCCGGTTTTAACTCCTAAAGTACTACGACGCCAAATTCCTTTTAAAGAGATCCATTCCTTTTATAAAAGTCACCCGATATTCGTAGTAAAATGGAGTGACTCACATTTTTAAGAAAACCAAAACACTTCTCTTTTTAAAGCCAAGTTATCACATTAAAACTAATGATAAAACCCTTCTTTGTTTTCATACAAGTTATAACCAACTTCCCATAAAGTCGTTATAACACTTTATGTTTTAAACCATTTTAAGACAACACAATGCCTTTCTTTTCCCTAAAGTTCCAGTTTGCCTAATTTCCATTACTCAAGTCTCTTTTCAGAAAAGTTTCATAGTTCAATGTATTAATCTCTTTTTAAAACAATCGAGTAACATATGCCATAAAGTAGTGGGTTATTCTTGTTCATAAATCTTATTAAGCACCATGATCTAGAAATGTAATATCATTTTGTCTCATCTTAGCTTCTATGTGATGGAGGTTTCTACCGGTTTTAATAATACTTCATTATTCAATACATTTTCCTTTATTAACGCCGCAGTTGATTTGTCGATACACATTCGATTTCCAAATCAAGAAACATTACTCCCTTTAAAACCACGACTCATTACTCACGAATGAGGTTTCACACAAAACTCATTTTAATTCACTTAAGTTAAGTCTCTTATCTTATAAGATTAAGTCTCTAACTTCTAACATCAAGAAACCATTTTCTTTTCCTCTCTTAAGACGTTATACCTAACTCCCATAAAGCTAGTATAACTCTTTTTAAAACCTTTTAAAACCAAGTGTTACTCTTCTTTAAAAATGGTTTCTTAGCATTTGAAATACATTCAAGGTTCTTATTATTCAGCTTAAGTCAAAGACATTGCCGCATAACCACGCTCAATTAGCACACGCACGCCCACCGTACTATATATTATTCAGCTTAAGTCAAAGACATTGCCGCATAACCACGCTCAATTAGCACACGACGCTCACCGTACTATATATTATTCGTGCTTAAGTCAAAAGACATTGCCGCATTATATATATATCTTCCTTTAAAATATCATGCTCAAGAGTATGTAGAATCACATACCTCGCGATGATTATCGACTATAAGCAAACGCCCACTCGCCATAACCCTACTAGCCTGTCCACCTTCTAAGAGCCCATGCTACTTGCGTAACATTCAACCAATAAAGGTTATCACCATCAGATATACAAATTCTATGTAAGTACAGCTTTAACTTCTACTTATTTTCTTCTCAAGTGATTTCTTCAAGTTTTTCAGAATATCCTTCTATTACAGCTTCAATTCTCTTCTTATGAATCTTATATTCATTTCTATATTACTACAGATGTAATTTCCAATTACACTAGAAGGACAAGAGTATTTACCTCGATAAGCCCAAAATTATCCGAGTTTAATGTCGCCTCCCGAGCAATGTTTAGCTCCTACTCCGAGTGCTCCAACTGGCTCCAACAACCCTTAGAAGTTCTACGTAACTTACTTAACACTTCAACCGACTGAAGGTTTTCCTTAGGGTTTCGTTTTGTGGATCGAGGAAGTATAATAGTATTTTATGGGCTTTTGTATACGTGTAACCTGGGAATACTACAAGGTATTTGGGCCAAGGTATTTGGACATAATAACAATACTGTGAGAGTATTTCTATACCACAACAAGGGTATTTATACGAGACAACTAGGCTAGTGTGGTACCCTGGCTAGAGCACCACAAAGTGAGGGGAGGCTCTCGCCAAGGGCCTTTCTCCTGGCGTGGGAGTGGGCTTTGATGATAGCAAAACAAGAGGAGGAGTATTTGAGACTTAGATAGATTGCCAAGTTTTGATGAAGAAAGTCTTCAACAAGGAGTATTTATAAAGCAACCAAAGGCCAACCAACGGCCAAGATTTAAGACAAGCGTGGTGCAAGTGTAGGCTAGATGTTAACCATGTGGACCTTATCCATCTACCACACAACTTGCACAAAAATATCCTACCAACTAAAGTAGCCCAAATCGCCCAAGCTTGCCCCTAAGTTTCCAATGTTGTGTGACACATGTCACCTCCCGCTGGTCCAAAATGTTTCGCCTCTAAAAATCCGCAAAAATTAAAATGACATAGCCGAATTTTCCTTCGCAAGTTTAGTAAAACGCTTTTAAAAACGATTCTTTTCGGCACTTGTGCCCAAATTTCGAACTTGCCAAATCTTTAAGGCTTAAATTATAATACGTACGCCCTCACGTACATACTCTGGAAATACGGGGTATAACATTCTCCCCTCCTTAGAAACATTCGTCCCGAATGTTCCTTCTCAAGGTGGATTACGAAGAAGATCTTCTAACAAGTTGCCAACGCCACGCCTGGCCACGAACTAACACACGTTCTCATCCTTCCTCACTCGTCGTGCCCTCCTCGAACACTTGAACTCTTCTAGTATACGCACCATACTTCAGTCATTGCTTCAGTTTCCAATACTTTGGAGTCACCACCTCCAAACTTGGTCATCTTACTAGCCTCAATCTTCCTTAAGGCCATTCCCGGCCTTCACGATCCGCTTATGGTCGAGCATATCCACGAACTCATACGATGGTCATCTAAACCTGGGCCTAACACCCTCGTGATCTTACCACCGCGTGACCACCCAGAGCTGACCCCACTCGAACAGCCGCTGGTTGGCCCTCAACATGGCCCCAACCCGACCCACTTAACGCATCACGCCTGTTCCCGATCCGAACAATCTTACCTCTACAGTCATGAAAGCTACCACTTCCATCAGACACTACCTGTGGACTTTATCACACAAAACGCTCTAGGCATAAAATGCACTCCGACAAGGATCACTTGCAAAACTGTACTCAAGACTACTTTACATCTAAGGTCTCAATCTGAATATTCTAAGGTTCATCATTTTCACCCTCAAGCTTACCCTTCTCACAACCTGTGTTCTACATCACATTTTAGCACAAAGCTATCCGAACATAACACTAAACACATCATCACAACATCAATATATAAAAACTCTAGAGGGTTAAGGATATACTCAAAAATAGTGTTCAGAGGACCGCTAAAATCGAACTTCCACCGCGACTTCTACCGTGGGCCACGGTATGAACATCCCGCTCAAGCATGGAAGGTGAAGAACCCGCAATCGATCCCGTAGTCAGGCTATTCTACCAGCCACCTCGGTCGGACAGCTCCTAAATGGCCTCGCCGCCGCATGTAAAACAAACTCCTGACTAGCACGACACTCCCCATCGCGAGTCTACCACAATGGCCACAACGAGGTAGGTGGCTTCACCGTTAACACCCCGCTTCTCCCGAAATCAACCTCGAGCCCGACCGCCTCAAAACTCGACGCTCAAGATTGTAGAGACCACTTCAGATCGGGCGAGGCGCATAACTAGTTCGGCCGCTGAGGCGTCGCCTAAAATCACCAGCGACTCGCAGCTTCGCCCTCTTCACGACTCGTCATTCCGCCGATTTCTCCGCCTCACCTCCAAGTGCATAAGCTCGCATGCGGCAATGTCCATGCCCGCCAAGAGCTACACCCAACAACTCTCTAGGTAATCATCGAGCCTCAGAATATATCGGTGACTCGATCCTCCATACTAGCTACTAACGCGGACGCATCGCCAATGAGTCGAACTCACATTGTACTCCCGCATCAGACGCTCGCTCACCGCAACACCAAAAATTGGCTTACCGAGCCTCCTCATCTCGCGGCAAGAAGTGTGCAAGAAATGCCTTGAGAACTCGCCCCATAAAGCCGGCGCATTCTCTCCCGACAGCTCCCACGATCGAACCAATCGATCGCGGTATCACGCACCGATGCGAACCTGTGACCATCGACTCGCCTCCGAGGCCTCGATCACTTACGATCCGCCAGAATCGCCGGATGAACTCTCGCGATCATCTCGTGCCTCACCCATAAAACTCGCGTTACACTCGTAAAATCCCGTAGTCTCAAATCGCTCGCCGGTGAACTACGGTGCATTGGATCGAATCGCTGGCCCAGCTTATCTCAAGTTCGCCACAACCTCGCCATTAATCGCCATCTCCTTGTAACTCATTCTCTCTCGCCCTACTGTAGGATCGAGGCTCAGTATCGTGGTCTTCAGAGATCGCCGCTTCTACTCAGATCTCCTCTCGCCGCTTTGCTCTTCGCCCGGCTTTCGCGGAGGCATAACTGGAAAACGAGATACGCCGCAGGGTCCAACTTACAACACAAATTTCTAAGGCACGATCTCGTAATGAGAAGAATGGAAACTAATCCTAAATGTCCTATAGCCTCCTCGACATAGATGTGGTGCACAACACACCGAGCAATCAAGACTTACTAGACACGGTTCAGACACTTTCCGAGGACTAATCGCTTCGATACCACTTTGTCAAGACCAACCTGCCCGTGATCGTGCCTTACCCCGCACCCTAGTGATACAACATCGTAGAAAACCAATGAAATAAAAACTTAAACATGCAAAATAGACATGGATCATGATGAATAAAATAGGCCAACCAAAACTGGCCTTTCAACATATATATATAAAGACATTTGAATAAGCATAATCCTTACAACCCCGCCCACAACAAAGGCATGCACTTAAGATTTATACAACAACTATGACGGACAGGGCCCCGCCATACCCCGAACGCATAAGAACTTACAGACTGTGGTAACATACCAAAGATAAGCCTCCGACGGAACGAGCTTCCCAAAACGCTGAAATGAGATCCTAAACGCGGATCGACAACCGATGTACTTTCTACCGCGCAGATGAACGCACTTCAAGGAGGTCAAGATAACAGTACCAAGTATGTGAAATCAGAAATATCAGAAATGAAATCATAATAGTCTATAAAAGTAGGAGACATGATGATAACCAAACTACGACACACACATAACGCTTATATCAAGTCGTGGTCTCACGCCACAACATCAATCCCGCCCGCGAGTACCTTCCTCATCGCCGATACCATGATATGATAACAACAAGACATCAATCCAAATGGGAGCATACCCGCGCCACGATCGTGTCGAGATGTCCAAAGTGGAACAAGTAAGACAACATTCCAAATGGAAGATACCCGCAGCGCCACGATCGTGTCAAGAGGTCCAAAGTGGAAACAATAAGACAAAGATTCCAAATGGAAGATACCCGCGCGCCACGACGTGGTCAAGATGTCCAAAGGGAAACAATAAGACAACAAGGCGGTAATCAAATGGAAGCATACCCGCGCGCCACACATCGTGGTCAGATGTCCAAAGCGATTAACAAAAGTAACACTATCAACAGAACGCATCTGCGGAATTTATCCGCCACCGCCACGCCCAAGTAAGTTCTCAACAAGTCAACCGACCTCCATCGAGACGCCAGAGTATAGAAACACAATTTTGCACAACAAAGGTTATCACAACAAGCATAGGCAAGTTTCACAACAACAAGCAAGTTTATACACAACTCAAGTACTTTCATTTTATGCCCAAGTCCGGGTTTTAACCCTAAAGTACTACGTACGTCAAATTCCATTTAAAGAGATCCATTCCTTTTATAAAAGTCACCCGATACCCGTAGTAAAAATGGAGTGACTCACATTTTTAAGAAAACCAAAACACTTCTCTTTTTAAAGCCAAGTTATCACATTAAAACTAATGATAAAACCCTTCTTTTGTTTTCATACAAATGTTATAACCAACTTCCCATAAAGCTGTTATAACACTTTATGTTTTAAACCATTTTAAGACAACACAATGCCTTTCTTTTCCCTAAAGTTCCAGTTTGCCTAATTTCCATTACTCAAGTCTCTTTTCAGAAAAGTTTCATAGTTCAATGTATTAATCTCTTTTTAAAACAATTGAGTAACATATGCCATAAAGTGAATGGTTATTCTTGTTCATAAATCTTATTAAGCACCATGATCTAGAAATGTAATATCATTTTGTCTCATCTTAGCTTCTATGCAGATGGAGGTTTCTACCGGTTTTAATAATACTTCATTATTCAATACATTTTCCTTTATTAACGCCGCAGTTGATTTGTCGATACACATTCTCGATTCAAATCAAGAAACATTACTCCTTTAAAAACCACGCACTATTACTCACGAATGAGGTTTCACACAAAACTCATTTTAATTCACTTAAGTTAAGTCTCTTATCTTATAAGATTAAGTCTCTTAACTTCTAACATCAAGAAACCATTTTCTTTACCTTCTTAAGACGTTATACCTAACTCCCCATAAAGCTAGTATAACTCTTTTTAAAACCTTTAAAACCAAGCGCTACTCTTCTTTTAAAAATGGTTTCTTAGCATTTGAAATACATTCAAGGTTCTTATTATTCAGCTTAAGTCAAAGACATTGCCGCATAACCACGCTCAATTAGCACACGACGCCTACCGTACTATATATTATTCAGCTTAAGTCAAAGACATTGCCGCATAACCACGCTCAATTAGCACACGACGCTTACCGCATTATATATTATTCGTGCTTAAGTCAAAAGACATCGCCGCATTTATATATATATCTTCCTTTAAAATATCATGCTCAAGAGTATGGAAGAATCACATACCTCGCGACGATTATCGACTATAAGCAAAACGCCCACTCGCTTATAACCGCTACCGTCCACCTTCTAAGTATCCCATGCTACTTGCGTAACATTCAACCAATAAAGGTTATCACCATCAGATATACAAATTCTATGTAAGTACAATTTAACTTCTACTTATTTTCTTCTCAAGTGATTTCGCCAAGTCTTTTCTGTAATATCCTTCTATTACGCTCAATTCTCTTCTTATGAATCTTATATTCATTTCTATATTACTACAAGATGTAATTTCCAATTACACTAGAAGGACAAGAGTATTTACCTCGATAAGCCCAAAATTATCCGAGTTTAACGTCGCTTCCCGAGCAATGTTTAGCTCCTACCCGAGTGCCCAATCCGCCTCCAAACAACCCTTAGAAGTTCTACGCAACTTCTACTTAACACTTCAACCGACTATGAAGGTTTTCCTTAGGGTTTCGCTTTTTGTGATCGAGGAAGTATAATAGTATTTTATGGGCTTTTGATACGTGTAACCTGGGAATACTACAAGGTATTTGGGCTAAGGTATTTGGACATAATAACAATACTAGGAGAGTATTTCTATACCACAACAAGGGTATTTATACGAGACAACTAGGCTAGGGGTACCTCTGCTAGTGGCACCACAAAGGGAGGGGGAGGCTCTCGCCATGGCCTTTCTCCTATGGGGAGGGGCTTTGGATGATAGCAAAACAAGAGGAGGGAGTATTTGAGACTTAGATAGATTGCCAAGTTTTGATGAAGAAAGTCTTCAACAAGGAGTATTTATAGGCAACCAAAGGCCAACCAACGGCCAAGATGAAGACAAGTGTGGTGCAAGTGTAGGCTAGATGTTAACCATGGACCTTATCCATCTACCACACAACTTGCACAAAAATATCCTACCAACTAAAGTAGCCCAAATCGCCCAAGCTTGCCGCCCCTAAGCTTCAATGTTGGGTGACACATGTCACCCTCCCGCTGGTCCAAAATGTTTCGCCTCTAAAAATCCGCAAAAATTAAAAATGACATAGCCGAATTTTCCTTCGCAAGTTTAGTAAAACGCTTCGCCGAAAACGATTCTTTTCGCACTTGTGCCCAAATTTCGAACTTGCCAAATCTTTAAGGCTTAAATTATAATACGACGCCTCACGCATATACTGAAATACGGTATAACATTCTCCCCTCCTTAGAAACATTCGTCCCGAATGTTCCTTCTCAAGGTGGATTACGAAGAAGATCTTCTAACAAGTTGCCAACGCCACGCCTGGCCACGAACTAACACACGTTCTCATCCTTCCTCACTCGTCGTGCCCTCCTCGAACACTTGAACTCTTCTAGTATACGCACCATACTTCAGTCATTGCTTCAGTTTCCAATACTTTGGAGTCACCACCTCCAAACTTGGTCATCTTCCTAGCCTCAATCTTCCTTAAGGCCAGTCCCGGCCTTCCCGATCCGCTTATGGTCGAGCATATCCACGAACTCATACGATGGTCATCTAAACTCGCCTAACACCCTCGTGACTTACCACCGGGCGGACCACCCAGCTGACCCCACCTCGAACAGCCGCGGTTGGGCTCCTCAACACGGCCCCAACCCGACCCACTTAACGCATCACGCCTTGTTCCTCGATCCTAACAATCTTACCTCTACAGTCATGAAAGCTACCACTTCCATTGCACACTACCTGTGGACTTTATCACACAAAACGCTCTAGGCATAAAATGCACTCCGACAAGGATCACTTGCAAAACTGTACTCAAGACGGCCTTACATCTAAGGTCTCAACTGTAATATTCTAAGGTTCATCATTTTCACCCTCAAGCTTACCCTTCTCACAACCGTGTTCTACATCACATTTTAGCACAAAGCTATCCGAACATAACACTAAACACATCATCACAACATCAATATATAAAAACTCTGTAGGTTAAGGATATACTGAAAATAGGCGCTCGCAGGACCGCTAAAATCGGGAACTTCCACCGCGACTTACCGTGGGCCACGGTATGAACATCCCGCTCAAGCTATGGAAGGTGAAGAACCCGCAATCGATCCCGTAGTCAGGCTATTCTACCACTACTCGGCTCCGACAGCTCCTAAATGGCCCCGCTGGCCGCATGTAAACAAACTCCCGACTAGCACGACACTCCCATCGCGAGTCTACCACAATGCCATAACGAGGTAGGTGGCTTCACCGTTAACACCTCGCTTCTCCGAAATCTGAACCTCGAGCCCCGACCGCCTCAAAACTCGACGCTCAAGATTGTAGACCACTCAGATCGGGCGAGGCGCATAACTAGTTCGCCGAGGCGGTCCGCTCAAAATCACCAAAGCGACCTCGCAGCTCGCCTCTTCACGACTCGTCATTCCGCCGATTTCTCCGCCTCACCTCCAAGTGCATAAGCTCGCATGCGGCAATGTCCATGCCCCTACAAGAGCTACACCAACAACTCTCGCTAGGTAATCATCGAGCCCTCAGAACATATCGCGACTCGATCCTCCATACTAGCTACTAACGCTGGGACGCATCGCCAATGAGTCGAACTCCACATTGTACTCCCGCACCAGACTCGCTCACCGCAACACCAAAAATCTTTACCGAGCCTCCTCATCCGTGGCGGCAAGAAGTGTGCAAGAAATGCCTTGAGAACTCGCCCCATAAAGCCTGAGGCATTCTCTCCCGACAGCTCCCACGATCGAACTAATCGATCGCGGATCACGCACCGACGCGAACTCAGACCATCGACTCGCCTCCGAGGCTCGATCACTCTACGATCCGTCAGAATCGCCGATGAACTCCTCGCGATCATCCTCGTGCCTCGACCCATAAAACTCGCGTTACACTCGTAAAATCCCGTAGTCTCAAATCGCTCGCCGGGGTGAATCTACGGTGCATCGATCGAATCGCCGCTGGCCCATTTTATCTCAAGTTCGCCACAACCCTCGCCATTAATCGCCATCTCTCAGTAACCTATCTCTCTCGCCCTGACCGTAGGATCGAGGCTCGTGCATCGTGGTCTCAGAGATCGCCGCTTTACTCAGATCTCCTCTCACGCTTGCCCTTCTCGGGCCCGGCCGCTTCAAGCGAGGCATAATCGAAAAACGAGATACGCTGCAGGGTCCAACTTACAACATGCCTCTAAGGCACGATCTCGTAATGAGAAGAATGGAAACTAATCCTAAATGTCCTATAGCCTCTCGATTATAGATGTGGTGCACAACACACCGATAATCAAGACTTACTAGACACGGTTCAGAGACACTTTCCGAGGACTAATCGCTTGATACCACTTTGTCAAGACCCAACCTGCCCGTGATCGTGCCTTACCCCTGCACCCTAGTGATACAACATCGTAGAAAACCAAATGAAATAAAAACTTAAACATGCAAAATAGACATGGATCATGATGAATAAAATAGGCCAACCAAAACGTTGCCTTTCAACATATATATATAAAGACATTTGAATGCCATAATCCTTACAACCCCGCCACAACAAAGGCATGCACTTAAGATTTATATAACAACTATGACGGACAGGCCCCGCCATACCCCCGAACGCATAAGAACTTACAGCACTGTGGTAACATACCAAAGATAAGCCTCCGACGGAACTGAGCTTCCCAAAACGCTAAATGAGATCCTAAACGCGGATCGACAAATGATGATTTCTACCATGCAGATGAACGCACTTCGGGCGAGGTCAAGATAACAGTACTAAGTATGTGAAATCAGAAACATCAGAAATGAAATCATAATAGTCTATAAAAGTAGGAGACATGTATGATAACCAAACTACAAGATACACACATAACGCTTATATCAAGTCGTGGTCTCACGCCACAACATCAATCCCGCCATGAGTACCTTTCTCATCGCTGATACCATGATATGATAACAACAAGACAAAGAATCCAAATGGAGCATACCCGCGCGCTACGATCGTGGTCAAGATGTCCAAAGGGAACAAGTAAGACAACATTCCAAATGGAAGCATACCCGCGCCACGCATCGTGTCAAGAGTCCAAAGGAAACAATAAGACAAAGATTCCAAACGGAAGATACCCGCAGCGCCACGATCGTGCGTGATGTCCAAAGGGAAACAATAAGACAACAAGGCGGTAATCAAATGGAAGCATACCCGCGCGCTACACATCGTGTCAAGATGTCCAAAGCGATTAACAAAAGTAACACTATCAACAGAACGCACTGCGGAATTTATCCGCCACCGCCGGCCACGCCCAAGTAAGTTCTCAACAAGTCAACCGACCTCCATCGAGAGACGCCAGAGTATAGAAACACAATTTTTGCACAACAAAGGTTATCACAACAAGATAGGCAAGTTTCACAACAACAAGCATAGGCAAGTTTATACACAACTCAAGTACTTTCATTTTATGCCCAAGTCCTGTTTTAACTCCTAAAGTACTACGACGCCAAATTCCATTTAAAGAGATCCATTCCTTTTATAAAAGTCACCCGATAATTCGTAGTAAAAATGGAGTGACTCACATTTTTAAGAAAACCAAAACACTTCTCTTTAAAGCCAAGTTATCACATTAAAACTAATGATAAAACCCTTCTTTTGTTTTCATACAAATGTTATAACCAACTTCCCATAAAGTGTTATAACAGCTTTATGTTTTAAACCATTTTAAGACAACACAATGCCTTTCTTTTCCCTAAAGTTCCAGTTTGCCTAATTTCCATTACTCAAGTCTCTTTTCAGAAAAGTTTCATAGTTCAATGTATTAATCTCTTTTAAAACAATTGAGTAACATATGCCATAGGCGAGTGGGTTATTCTTGTTCATAAATCTTATTAAGCAGCCATGATCTAGGAAATGTAATATCATTTTGTCTCATCTTAGCTTCTATGCAGATGGAGGTTTCTACTGGTTTTAATAATACTTCATTATTCAATACATTTTCCTTTATTAACGCCGCAGTTGATTTGTCGATACACATTCCGATTTCCAAATCAAGAAACATTACTCCCTTTAAAACCACGCACTCATTACTCACGAATGAGGTTTCACACAAAACTCATTTTAATTCACTTAAGTTAAGTCTCTTATCTTATAAGATTAAGTCTCTTAACTTCTAACATCAAGAAACCATTTTCTTTACCTCTTAAGACGTTATACCTAACTCCCATAAAGCTAGTATAACTCTTTTTAAAACCTTTAAAACCAAGCGCTACTCTTCTTTTTAAAAATGGTTTCTTAGCATTTGAAATACATTCAAGGTTCTTATTATTCAGCTTAAGTCAAAGACATTGCCGCATAACCACGCTCAATTAGCACACGACGCTTACCGCATATATATTATTCAGCTTAAGTCAAAGACATTGCTGCATAACCACGCTCAATTAGCACACGACGCCTACCGCACTATATATTATTCAGCTTAAGTCAAAAGACATTGCCGCACTATATATATATCTTCCTTTAAAATATCATGCTCAAGAGTATAGGAAGAATCACATACCTCGCGACGATTATCGACTATAAGCAAAACGCCCACTCGCTATAACAGCTAGCCCGGTCCACCTTCTAAGTATCCCATGCTACTTGCGAACATTCAACCAATAAAGGTTATCACCATCAGATATACAAATTCTATGTAAGTACGCTTAACTTCTACTTATTTTCTTCTCAAGTGATTTCAGCCAAGTCTTTTCAGAATATCCTTCTATTACAGCTCAATTCTCTTCTTATGAATCTTATATTCATTTCTATATTACTACAAGATGTAATTTCCAATTACACTAGAAGGACAAGAGTATTTACCTCGATAAGCCCAAAATTATCCGAGTTTAATGTCGCTCCCGAGCAATGTTTAGCTCCTACCCGAGTGCTCCAATCCGCCTCCAAACAACCCTTAGAAGTTCTACGCAACTTCTACTTAACACTTCAACCGACTATGAAGGTTTTCCTTAGGTTTCGCTTTTGTGATCGAGGAAGTATAATAGTATTTTATGGGCTTTTGTATACGTGTAACCTGGGAATACTACAAGGTATTTGGGGCCAAGGTATTTGGACATAATAACAATACTAGAGAGTATTTCTATACCACAACAAGGGTATTTATACGAGACAACTAGGCTGTGGGTACCTGGCTAGTGGCACCACAAAGGGGAGGAGAGGCTTTCGCCAAGGGCCTTTCTCCTATGGGGAGGGGCTTTGGATGATAGCAAACAAGAGGAGGGAGTATTTGAGACTTAGATAGATTGCTCAAGTTTTGATGAAGAAAGTCTTCAACAAGGAGTATTTATAGGCAACCAAAGGCCAACCAACGGCCAAGATGAAGACAAGTGGTGCAAGTGTAGGCTAGATGTTAACCATACGGACCTTATCCATCTACCACACAACTTGCACAAAAATATCCTACCAACTAAAGTAGCCCAAATCGCCCAAGCTTGCCGCCCCTAAGCTTCCAATGTTAGGTGACACATGCCACCCTCCCGCTGGTCCAAAATGTTTCCCTCTAAAAATCCGCAAAATTAAAAATGACATAGCCGAATTTTCCTTCGCAAGTTTAGTAAAACGCTTCGCCGAAAACGATTCTTTCGCACTTGCGCCCAAATTTCGAACTTGCCAAATCTTTAAGGCTTAAATTATAATACGACGCCTCACGCATATACCGAAATACGGTATAACATTCTCCCCTCCTTAGAAACCTTCGTCCCGAATGTTCCTTCTCAAGGTGGATTAAGAAGAAGATCTTCTAACAAGTTGTCAACGCCACGCCTGGCCACTAACTAACACACGCTCATCCTTCCTCACTCGTCCGCCCTCCTCGAACACTTGAACTCTTCTAGTATACGCACCATACTTCACCATTGCTTCGCTTCCAATACTTTGGAGTCACCACCTCCAAACTTGGTCATCTTACTAGCCTCAATCTTCCTTAAGGCCATTCCCGCCTTCACGATCCGCTTATGGTCGAGCATATCCACGAACTCATACGATGGTCATCTAAACTCGGGCCTAACACCTCGTGACCTACCACCGCGACCACCCAGAGCCGACCCCACTCGAACAGGCCGCGGGTTGGCCCTCAACACGGCCCCAACCCGACCCACTTAACGCATCACGCCTGCTCCCGATCCGAACAATCTTACCTCTACAGTCATGAAAGCTACCACTTCCATTGCACACTACCTGGGGACTTTATCACACAAAACGCTCTAGGCATAAAAATGCACTCCGGCGGATCACTTGCAAAATCGTACTCAAGACGGCCTTACATCTAAGGTCTCAATCAGAATATTCTAAGGTTCATCATTTTCACCCTGCTTACCCTTCACAACCGTGTTCTACATCACATTTTAGCACAAAGCTATCCGAACATAACACTAAACACATCATCACAACATCAATATATAAAAACTCTAGAGGTTAAGGATATACTCAAAAATAAAGGCTCAGAGGACCGCTAAAATCGAACTTCCACCGCGACTTACCGCCGGTGTGTATGAACATCCCGCTCGCTATGGAAGGTGAAGAACCCGCAATCGATCCCGTAGTCAGGCTATTCTACCCGCTACCCGGCTCGGACAGCTCCTAAATGGGCCTGGCCGCATGTAAAACAAACTCCCGACTAGCACGACACTCCCATCGCGAGTCTACCACGTCACAACGAGGTAGGTGGCTTCACCGTTAACACCCTCGCTCTCCCGGTAAAATCTGAACCTCGAGCCCGACCGCCTCAAAACTCGACGCTCAAGATTGTGAGACCACTCAGATCGGGCGGAGGCGCATAACTAGTCTGGCCGAGGCGGTCCGCCTCGAAAATCACCAGGACCTCGCAGCTCGCCTCTTCTCCGACTCGTCATTCCGCCGATTTCTCCGCCTCACCTCCAAGTGCATAAGCTCGCACGCGGCAATGTCCATGCCCGCCAAGAGCTACACTAACAACTCTAGGTAATCATCGAGCCCTCAGAACATATCGGTGGACTCGATCCTCCATACTAGCTACTAACGGGACGCACGCCAACGAGTCGAACTCACATTGTACTCCCGCACCAGACGCTCGCTCACCGCAACACCAAAAATCTGGCCGAGCCCTCCTCATCCGCGCGGCAAGAAGTGTGCAAGAAATGCCTTTGAGAACTCGCCCCATAAAGCCTGTGCATTCTCTCCCGACAGCTCCCACGATCGAACCAATCGATCGCGTATCACGCACCGATGCGAACTCAGACCATCGACTCGATCTCCGAGGCCTGATCACTCTCATGATCCGTCAGAATCGCCGGATGAACTCCTCGGATCATCCTCGTGCTCGACCCATAAAACTCGCGTTACACTCGAAAATCCCGTAGTCTCAAATCGCTCGCCGGGTGAACTACGGGTGCTACTGGATCGAATCACTGCGCCCAAGCTTATCCTCAAAGCCACAACCTCGCCATTAATCGCCATCTCCTTGTAACTCGTCTCTGCCCACTGTAGGATCGAGGCTCAGTATTGTGGTCTCAGAGATCGCGCCGCTACTCGTATCTCTCGCCGCTTCTTCCGCTCTGCCGCCTGGCGCGAGGCATAATCGAAAACGAGATACGCTGGAGGGTCCAACTTACAACACCTTCTAAGGCACGATCTCGTAATGAGAAGAATGGAAACCAATCCTAAATGTCCTATAGCCTCCGATTATAGATGGGTGCACAACACACCGATAATCAAGACTCTACTAGACACGGTCAGACACTTTCCGAGGACTAATCGCTTCGATACCACTTTGTCAAGACCCAACCGGCCCGTGATCGTGCCTTACCCCGCACCCTAGTGATACAACATCGAGAAAACCAATGAAATAAAAACTTAAACATGCAAAATAGACATGGATCATGATGAATAAAATAGGCCAACCAAAACGGTTGCCTTTCAACATATATATATAAAGACATTTGAACAAGCATAATCCTTACAACCCCGCCCACAACAAAGGCATGCACTCTAATATTTATACAACAACTATGACGGGACAGGGCCCCGCCATACCCCTGAACTTACAAGAACTTACAGACTCAGGGTAACATACCCCAGATAAGACTCCGTCGGAACTGAGCTTCCCAAAACGCTGAAATGAGATCCTAAACGCGGATCGATAGATGACTTCTACCGCAGATGAACGCAGCCCCGGCGAGGTCAAGATAACAGTACTAAGTATGTGAAATCAGAAATATCAAATGAAATCATAATAGTCTATAAAAGTAGGAGACATGTATGATAACCAAACTACAAGATACACACATACGCTTATATCAAGTCGTGGTCTCACGCCACAACATCAATCCCGCCCGTGAGTACCTTCTCACCGCCAGCCTATGATATGATAACAACAAGACAAAGAATCCAAATGGGAGCATACCCGCGCTACGATCGTGTCGAGATGTCCAAAGGGAACAAGTAAGACAACATTCCAAATGGAAGCATACCCGCAGCGCTACGATCGTGTCGAGAGTCCAAAGGAAACAATAAGACAAAGATTCCAAATGGAAGCATACCCGCGCGCACGATCGTGTCGTGATGTCCAAAGGGAAACAATAAGACAACAAGGCGGTAATCAAAATGGAAGCATACCCGCAGCGCTACGATCGTGTCGGTATGTCCAAAGCGATTAACAAAAGTAACACTATCAACCGTGAACGCACTGCGGAATTTATCCACCGCCGGCCACGCCCAAGTAAGTTCTCAACAAGTCAACCGACCCTCCATCGAGAGACGCGGTAGTATAGAAACACAATTTTTGCACAACAAAGGTTATCACAACAAGCATAGGCAAGTTTCACAACAACAAGCATAGGCAAGTTTATACACAACTCGAAGTACTTTCATTTTATGCCCAAGTCCGGGTTTTAACCCTAAAGTACTACGTACGTCAAATTCCATTTAAAGAGATCCATTCCTTTTATAAAAGTCACCCGATACCCGTAGTAAAAATGGAGTGACTCACATTTTTAAGAAAACCAAAACACTTCTCTTTTTAAAGCCAAGTTATCACATTAAAACTAATGATAAAACCCTTCTTTTGTTTTCATACAGTCGTTATAACCAACTTCCCATAAAGCTGTTATAACACTTTATGTTTTAAACCATTTTAAGACAACACAATGCCTTTCTTTTCCCTAAAGTTCCAGTTTGCCTAATTTCCATTACTCAAGTCTCTTTCGTAAAAGTTTCATAGTTCAATGTATTAATCTCTTTTTAAAACAATTGAGTAACATATGCCATAGGCGAGTGGGTTATTCTTGTTCATAAATCTTATTAAGCAGCCATGATCTAGGAAATGTAATATCATTTTGTCTCATCTTAGCTTCTATGCAGATGGAGGTTTCTACTGGTTTTAATAATACTTCATTATTCAATACATTTTCCTTTATTAACGCTGCAGTGATTTGTCGATACACATTCTGATTTCCGAAATCAGTAAAACATTACTCCCTTTAAAAACCACGTACTCATTACTCACGAATGAGGTTTCACACAAAACTCATTTTAATTCACTTAAGTTAAGTCTCTTATCTTATAAGATTAAGTCTCTTAACTTCTAACATCAGTAAACCATTTTCTTTACCTCTCTTAAGACGTTATACCTAACTCCCCATAAAGCTAGTATAACTCTTTTAAAACCTTTAAAACCAAGTGTTACTCTTCTTTTAAAAATGGTTTCTTAGCATTTGAAATACATTCAAGGTTCTTATTATTCGTGCTTAAGTCAAAGACATTGCCGTACAACCACGCTCAATTAGCACACGTCGCCTACCGCACTATATATTATTCAGCTTAAGTCAAAGACATTGCCGCATAACTACGTTCAATTAGCACACGTACGTCTACCGTATTATATATTATTCAGGCTTAAGTCAAAAGACATTGCCGTACTATATATATATCTTCCTTTAAAATATCATGCTCAAGAGTATAGGAAGAATCACATACCTCGCGACGATTATCGACTATAAGCAAAACGCCCACTCGCCATAACTCGCTAGCTTGGTCCACCTTCTAAGTAGCCCATGCTACTTGCGTAATATTCAACCAATAAAGGTTATCACCATCAGATATACATCCTATGTAAGTACAGTTTAACTTCTACTTATTTTCTTCAAGTGATTTGCCAAGTCTTTTCTCAGTAATATCCTTCTATTACGCTTCAATTCTCTTCTTATGAATCTTATATTCATTTCTATATTACTACGATGTAATTTCCAATTACACTAGAAGGATGAGTATTTACCTCGATAAGCCCAAAATTATCCGAGTTTAATGTCGCTCCTGAGCAATGTTTAGCTCCTACTCCGAGTGCTCCAATCCGCTCCAAACAACCCTTAGAAGTTCTACGCAACTTCTACTTAACAGTTCAACCGACTATGAAGGTTTTCCTTAGGGTTTCGTTTTTGTGACTGAGGGAAGTATAATAGTATTTTATGGGCTTTTGTATACGTGTAACCTTGGGAATACTACAAGGTATTTGGGCCAAGGTATTTGGACATAATAACAATACTAGGAGAGTATTTCTATACCACAACAAGGGGTATTTATACGAGACAACTAGGCTAGGGGGGGGGGGTACCCCTCGGCTAGGGCACCACAAAGGGGGAGGGGGAGGCTCTCGGCCAAGGGCCTTTCTCCTAAGGGGGAGGGGCTTGGACGATAGCAAACAAGAGGAGGAGTATTTGAGACTTAGATAGATTGCTCAAGTTTTGGATGAAGAAAGTCTTCAACAAGGGGAGTATTTATAGGCTAACCAAAGGCCAACCAATGGCCAAGATGAAGACAAGTGTGGTGCAAGTGTAGGGCTAGATTTTAACCATGTGGACCTTATCCATCTACCACACAACTTGCACAAAAATATCCTACCAACTAAAGTAGCCCAAATCGTCCAAGCTTGCCGTCCCTAAGCTTCCAATGTTAGGGTGACACATGTCACCCTCCCGTTGGTCCAAAATGTTTCGTCTCTCGGAAAAATCCGCAAAAATTAAAAATGACATAGCCGGAATTTTCCCTTAGCAAGTTTAGTAAAACGTTTCGTCGAAAAACGATTCTTTTCGGCACTTGTGCCCAAATTTCGAACTTGCCAAATCTTTAAGGCTTAAATTATAATACGTACGCCCTCACGTACATACTCTGGAAATACGGGGTATAACAATGATATTTTAAAAGAATATATATATAGTACGGTAGACGTACGCGTGTTAATTGAACGTGGTTATGCGCAAATGTCTTTTGACTTAAGCCCAATAATAAGAATCTTGAAGTATTTCAAAAGAATTAAGAAACCTTTTTGAAAGAAGAGTAATACTTGGTTTTAAAAGCTTAATAGTTATACTAGCTTTATGGGAAGTTAGGTATAACGGCTTAAGAGAGATGAAATGAATGATTTATTGATTTTAGAAGTTAAGAGACTTGATCTTAAAAGATAAGAGACTTGACTTAATTAAATTAATATGAATTTTGTGTGAAACCTCATTCGTGAGTAATGAGTACTTGGTTTTTTTTAAGGAATAATGTTTTACTGATTTCGGAAATCAGAATGAGTATCGACAAACCACAAAATGTAATAAAGGAAAATGTATTGACTAATAAAATATTATTAAAACCAGTAGAAACTTCCATCTGCATAGAAGCTAAGATGAGACAAAATGATATTTCCTAGATCATGGCTGCTTTAATAAGATTGTTATAAACAAGAATAACCTACTCACATATAAGGCATATGTTTCTCAAATCGTTTTAAAGGAGAATTATATCATTAAGTGATTAAAACTATGAACTACGAAACCTTTCGAAAATGAGAAACTGGAGCATCTGAAATTAGGCAAACTTGAACGTTTGGAAAATAATGTTGTTACTTGAATTTTATAAAGGGAAGTGTTCTGGTTTACTTAAAAAGATAGTCACTCTATTTTATACTGCGGGTATTGTGTGACTTCTGTGAAAGAAACGGATCTTTTAAAGAGTTAATGTATGAAGTACTTTGGGGATAGATACCCGAACTTGTTAGCATAAAGTACCTTGTGTGAATAACTTGATTGTGTTGGTTTGTGATAGCATTGTAATACTTTCTTGTTGATTTAATAAGTAAACATGTTAGGATGCTACGTGTGTTAGTATCTTGTGATTGTTGTGTAAGGGGGTCATTCTTGTTGTGCTTACGTTGTTAAATGTTAAGCGTTAATCTTATTGTATCACATACCCTTGACTTATTATACCGGGCTTGCCACCCTTGATGCGGTCTATACGGCCTATGCGATTCATGAGACTATGCGAGCAGCGGTATGCTCCAGGATTGATTATTCCGGTGTTTAGCCCGACGCGGATGCCCACGCGTCCATGGGACTATGCGGTCTATTGAGACTATGCGGGCTGCGGTAGTCCAGGAGGGTACCGGGGGTTAGCTGCCCCCGATGCGAGGAATACCTCATGCGGGCCTATGTGTGGCCTATGCGGAGCAGCGGTATGTTCCAGGACTAGACGCGCACATTGATACTGAGGGCGAGTGGCGCCCGATCATGTGCGTCTAGAAAGACCTCGTGATACGCTTTATGGCATTGTTGGTACTGCTGGGTCTTAGTAGTCGGCTATGCCTTCGCATTTACCCCGCATTTGCCTATCGTGATGACTTTGAGGCGTGAGTCCCGACTTGACATGATCGCTATTTATCAGGAATCGTAGTTGGTTATCATACATGTCTCCTGCTTTATATAGACTACTATGATTTCATTTACAGTATTTATTTTCAGTTTCACATACTTGGTACCTGTTGTACTGACCTCCTTCGGGGGGCTGCGTTCATGCCGCAGGTAAAGGTACACCAGTGTTGATCCTCGCTCTTAGGGTCACAGTTCAGCGTATGGGAAGCTCCGTTTCTCCGGAGGCTTATCAGTGGTATAGTCCCCTGTCGTTGTAGGTTCTTACATTCAGGGGTATGGCGGGGCCCTGTCCCGCCATTGTTGTCATATCATTCTTAGAGGTCTGTAGTACTGTTGTGGGCAGAGTTGTATGGGATGTAACTGTTCGGATTAAAGTTTTATATATATATGCCGAAAGGCAAGTTTTCTCAGATAACTGTTTTACACTTCTTGATATTTCATGTCTTGTTTTATGTTCCGCTGATTTTCTCTGATGTTGTATCACTAGGGTGCCCGGGGTAAGGCACCAGTCACGGGCCCGGGTTCGGGTCGTGACAGCTATAGTTTTCACTCCAATTATCAAAATAATGGATTTTCGATCTAAAGGCTTCATACATCATTGAAAAGTTCGAGTGATGTAATTTCGGCTGAAATGTTGTAGTCTTCACTCCATGTGTCAGAATGATGTATTCATGGCTGCAAAGTTGCAGTATACACTCCTAGCATCAAAATGATGTATGTTTGACCGAAAGGCTGTAGTATTCATTCAAAATTCCAAGTGATGTAATTTCGTTCGAAAGGCTGCAGTCTTAACTCAAGGAGTCTGAATGATATCATTATGGCCGAAAGTTATAGTCTTCGCTCCAAGTGTCATAATGATGTATTTCTAGCCGAAAGGTAGTAGTATTCATTCAAAAGTAAGAGTGATGCAAATTCGGCCAAAATGCTACAGTCTTCACTCCAAGAGTCATAATGATGTTATTCTGGCAAAAAGGTTGTAGTCTTTATTCAAAAGTTCGAGTGATATAATTTCGTTCGAAAAGTTGTAGTATTCACTCCAAGAGTCTAAATGATGTAATTCCTGCTGAAAGGCTGCAGTTTTCATTTAAAAGTCTGAGTGAAGTAATTTCGACAGAAAGGTAGCACTCATCGTTAGAATGATGTAATTCCGGTTGAAAGGCTGCAGTCTTTATTCAGAAGTTGGAGTGATGTAATTATATCAAAAAAGTTGCAGTCCTCACTCGAAGAGTCTGAATGATGTAATTTAGGCTGAAAGATTGTAGTCTTCATTATAAATTCGTAGTGATATAATTCTGACCGAAAGGCTGCAGTCTTTATTCAAAAGTCATAGTAATTTAATTTTGTCCAAAAGGTTGCCTTCTTTATTCAAAAGTCAGAGTGATATAATTCCGACCAAAATGTTGCAGTCTTTATTCAAAAGTCTGAATATTGTAATTCCAGTTGAAAGGTTGCATTTTTCACTCCAAGCATCAAAATGATGTAATTATGGCCAAAAGATTGCTATATTCATTCAAAAGTCTGAGTAATGAAATTCCTGCTGAAAGGTTGTAGTCTTCAGTCCAACTGTCAGAATGATGTAATTAAAGAAGAAAGGATGCAGTCTGCATTCAAAAGTTAGAGGTGATGTAGTTTCGATTGAAAGGTTGCAATATTCACTCCAAGCATCAGAATGATGTAAGTTTTACGGAAAGGCTGCAGTCTTCATTCAAAAGTGTGAGTGATGTAATTCTGGCCGAAAGATTGTAGTCTTCACTCCAAGAGTCAGAATAATTAAATTATAGCCAAAAGGTTGTAGTATTCACTTCAAGTGTCAGAATGATGTATTTTCGACCGAAATGCTACAGTCATCTTTCAAAAGTTTGAGTGATTTAATTCCGACCGAAAGACTATAGTTTTCACTCCAATTATCAAAATAATGGATTTTCGGTCTAAAGGCTTCATACATCATTCAGAAGTTCGATTGATGTAATTTCGACTGAAACGTTGTAGTCTTCACTCCAATTGTCAGAATGATGTATTTCTGGCTGCAAGGTTGCAGTATACACTCCAAGCATCAAAATGATGTATGTTTGACCGAAAGGCTGTAGTCTTCATTCAAAATTCCAAGTGATGTAATTTTGTTCGAAAGGTTGCAGTTTTAACTCAAGGAGTCTGAATGATATCATTATGGACTAAAGGTTGTAGTCTTCACTCCAAGTGTCAGAATGATGTATTTCTAGCCGAAAGGTAGTAGTATTCATTCAAAAGTAATAGTGATATAAATTCGGCCAAAATTCTACAGTCTTCACTCCAAGAGTCATAATGAATTTATTCTGGCAAAAAGGTTGTAGTCTTTATTCAAAAGTTCGAGTGATATAATTTCGTTCGAAAAGTTGTAGTATTCACTCCAAGAGTCTAAATGATGTAATTCCTGCTGAAAGTCTACAGTCTTCATTTAAACGTCTGAGTGATGTAATTTCGACAGAAAGGTTGCACTCATCGTTAGAATGATGTAATTTCGGTTGAAAGGCTGCAGTCTTCATTCAGAAGTTGGAGTGATATAATTATATCCGAAAAGATGCAGTCCTCACTCCAAGAGTGTGAATGAAGTAATTTTGGATGAAAGGTTGTACTCTTCATTATAAATTCATAGTGATATAAATCTGGCCGAAAGGCTGCAGTCTTTATTCAAAAGTCATAGTGATATAATTACGTCCAAAAGGTTGCATTCTTTATTCAAAAGTCAAAGTGATATAATTCCGACCAAAAGGTTGCAGTCTTTATTCAAAAGTCTGAATAATGTAATTCCAGCTGAAAGGTTGCATTTTCACTCCAAGCATCAAAATGATGTATTTATGGCTAAACGATTGCTATCGTCATTCAAAAGTCTGAGTAACACAATTCCTGCTGAAAGGTTGTAGTCTTCACTCCAAGCATCAGAATGATGTAATTAAAGAAGAAAGGATCTAGTCTGCATTCAAAAGTTAGAGGTGATGTAGTTTCGATTGAAAGGTTGCAATATTCACTCCAAGAATCAGAATGATGTAAGTTTGACGGAATGGCTGCAGTCTTCATTCAAAAGTGTGAGTGATGTAATTCTGGCCGAAAGATTGCAGTCTTCACTCCAAAAGTCAGAATAATTAAATTACAGCCAAAAGGATGTAGTCTTCACTCCAAGTGTCAGAATGATAACATTCCGACCGAAATGCTACAGTCGTCATTCAAAAGTCTGAGTGATTTAATTCCGGCCGAAAAGCTATAGTTTTCACTCCAATTATCAAAATAATGGATTTTCGGTCTAAAGGCTTCATACATCATTGAAAAGTTCGAGTGATGTAATTTCGGCTGAAATGTTATAGTATTCACTCCAAGTGTCAGAATGATGTATTCTCGGCCGCAGTTGCGATATACACTCTAGCATCAAAATGATGTATGTTTGACCGAAAGGCTGTAGTCTTCATTCAAAATTCCAAGTGATGTAATTTCGTTCGAAAGGATGCAGTCTTAACTCAAGGAGTCTGAATGATATCATTATGGCCGAAAGGTTGTAGTCTTTACCCCAAGTGTCATAATGATGTATTTCTAGCCGAAAGGTAGTAGTATTCATTCAAAAGTAAGAGTGATGTAAATTCGGCCAAAATGCTACAGTCTTCACTCCAAGAGTCATAATGATGTTATTCTGGCAAAAAGGTTGTAGTCTTTATTCAAAAGTTCGAGTGATATAATTTCGTTCGAAAAGTTGTAGTATTCACTCCAAGAGTCTAAATTATGTAATTCCTGCTGAAAGGCTGCAGTTTTCATTTAAAAGTCTGAGTGAAGTAATTTCGACAGAAGGTAGCACTCATCGTTAGAATGATGTAATTCCGGTTGAAAGGCTGCAGTCTTTATTCAGAAGTTGGAGTGATGTAATTATATCAAAAAAGTTGCAGTCCTCACTATAAGAGTCTGAATGATGTTGTTATACCCCGTATTTTTCAGAGTATGTACGTGAGGGCGTACGTACGAAAGTTTAGCCTTAAAGTTTAGGCCTGTGGATTTCGACGTGAGGGCGTACGTCTGCGCGCGACATATTCGACTTGGCAGGTGGATTTCGCCGAGAAGGTATGTGATTCTTCCTATACTCTTGAGCATGATATTTTACAGAATATATATATAGTACGGTAGACGTACGTGTGTTAACTGAACGTAGTTATACGGCAATGTCTTTTGACTTAAGCCTGAATAATAAGAATCTTGAAGTATTTCAAAAGAATTAAGAACTGTTTTTGAAAGAAGAGTAATGCTTGGTTTTAAAAGCTTAAGAGTTATACTAGCTTTATGGGAAGTTAGGTATAACGGCTTAAGAGAGATAAAATGAATGATTTATTGATTTTAGAAGTTAAGAGACTTGACCTTAAAAGATAAGAGACTTAACTTAATTAAATTAATATGAATTTTGTGTGAAACCTCATTCGTGAGTAATGAGTACTTGGTTTTTAAAAGGAATAATGTTTTACTGATTTCGGAAATCAGGATGAGTATCGACAAACCACAGCAGCGTTAATAAAGGAAAATGTATTGACTAATAAAATATTATTAAAACCAGTAGAAACCTCCATCTGCATAGAAGCTAAGATGAGACAAAATGATATTTCCTAGATCATGACTGCTTTAATAAGATTGTTATAAACAAGAATAACCTACTCACATATAAGGCATATGTTTCTCAAATCTTTTTTAAAGGAGAATTATATCATTAAGTGATTAAAACTATGAACTACGAAACCTTTCGAAAATGAGAAACTTGAGCATCTAAAATTAGGCAAACTTGAACGTTTAGAAAAGAATGTTGTTACTTGATTTATAAAAAGGAAAGTGTTTTGGTTACTTAAAAATGTTAGTCACTCTATTACTATGGGTATCGAGTGACCTTTATAAAAGAAATGGACCTCTTAAAGAATTAATGTATGTAGTACTTTGGAGATAGAACTTGGTTTTGTTAACATAAACATTAAAGTACCTTGTGTGGTTAGCTTGTCTATGTTTTGCTGGTAATAGCCTTGTGATACCTTCCTGCTGGTTTGATAAGTACCCATGTTATGATACTCCGTGTGTTAGTGTCTTGTGATGTTGTTCTTGTTGCTTACGTTGTTAAGCGTTAAGACCGCAGATCTTATTATATCACATACCCTTGACTTATTATACCGAGGGCTTGCCACCCTTGATGCGGGTCTATACGCTTCGTCTGTGCGACTATGCGGAGCAGCGGTATGCTCCAGGAGTGATCATTCCGGGTGTATTAGCCCGATGCGGGGGATGCCCGATGCGGTATGTGTGACTATGCGGTCTATTGAGACTATGCGCGCGGAGTCCGGGAGGTACCGGGTTGGCTACCCCGATGCGAGAATACCTCATGCGGGTCTATGTGTGACTATGCGGTGCGGAGTCGAGGTTAGGTACGCGTAATGATACTATGGGCGATTGGCCTTGATTCGATCATTCGCGGCCTAGGAAAGACCTGTTACAGTTTACCTGTTATTGCTCTTGTTTGCGATATGACACTAAATGTTATACCCCGTAGTTCCAGGGTATATAGGTGAGGATATACGTGCGAGATTACGACAGAAATTTTGGAAAGAAAGAAAGATGTGATTTTTCGACGGAAAAGTTTCCGGTTTTTGTGAAGAAAAAGGTTCGTTAATGGGAATTGGATTCCCAGATTTGGTATTCGGACTTCTTAGAATATTTGAGAATTATGGAATTTTATTTCCGGAAATGGTCACGTGGGGCCCACGGGTGAAATTTATGGGTTTGTGGGGCCCGCTTTGTTTTGAGATTTTGGCCATTATGGATATTTTCGAAGATGAAATATTTTGGCGAGTAGGAGGCGACACGTGTCACCCCCTAGGTGGCTCTTGGCCGAAATCCTTGGACAAGTGGCAAGCAAGTGGCCTTGTCTTGCAAGATATTTTAGCTTGGACAAGTGGCTTGTGGGCCCACACACACTTGTCCCCAATCTCAACCACACACTTGCCTTCATCCTAACCCTTGGTGGTCTTATATATACACCCTTAGTTGATGAAAACTCCCACACTTAACCATTTCAAGACTTGACAAAATACTCTCTCCATTGAACATTGCTTCTCGGCAAGACCTTGTTCTTGAGCAAAGATTTGTCCAACAATTCTTAAAACTCTTAAGTGTTCTTCCCTAAAGTGTTAGGAAGATTGTGTACCAAGTGTTGGAGAAGATTTCACACCCCTAACCTATTCTTGATGCCTTGGCCGAAAGTTCCAAGTTTGGAACCCTAAGTGTTCTTCACTTTTTGGAGTTGAATCTTGAAGAGGAGTTGGTTAGGAGCTTCTATGGGTTGCTTGTAGCGGATTGGAACGTAAAGATTTGGAGCTAAGACTTGCTTGGAGCGATATTAAGTTCTTGGATAGATTTTGGGCTATTTGAGGTAGTAAATCTTAACCTCTTTGTGATTTGGTAATTTTTACATATATTATAAGTATATATGGATTATATAATATATGGAGTAAGTTTGGAAGAGTTGGATCTTGTTAACTTGTTAAAAGAAAGGATTGGCCGTTTGCCATTAAAATGGTAAAAACGTATCTTACTTGCTAAGAAGCTAATAACAAAGTAACTATAACTTATATTAAGAATGGAAATATAAGTTGGATGACTAATGAGTAAAATTGGACAAAGTTGGCCAAGGACCCCAACTCAAGGACTGTATTTACTTTGGACCGTATTTACTTTGGACTGTATTTACATTGGACTGTATTTACATTTCTGTTAAGGGGAAGATTTTTCAATCGCGTTCCGTTTGGGCGTGTGATCCCCTTTTTAATTATTGTATTGTTATGAAGGCGTGATAGTAAACCGCGTTACCGGTTGGCCGCGTAATCCCCTTTTTTTTACTTATTGTTGTTATGGAGGCGTGATAGTAAACCGCGTTACCGTTTGGGCGTGTAATCCCCTTCTTTATGTTGTTTAATTATTACGCCTTATATATATATATGGTATATATATTACGGTTATTCGGGCCTTGGTAAAAGATGGAAAAGTGAGTATAAGCGGAAGTCTTTGAAATTTCCGTAGATTTTGAGGGCTTTTTATTGGTATAAGTCTTGATGATAAGAAAGGTTTGATAGAGTACTATGACCATTTTAGGAGTGGAGTACTCGTGTGGCGTGATCTACTTGGCTTAGGAGTAGCCGACGGGTTGAAGTACTTGAGCGTTTTGCTTATTGTCGATAAATCGTCGCGAGGTATGTGAACCTCTTCCTATCTTTTCTAGCATGATTGTTGTGAACTATGTAATGCGGTAGACGCATACGTGCTAAGTGATTTGGTTGGTTTAAAACATAGGGTGTTATAATAGCTTTATGGGAAGTTAGTTATAACGACCTTATGTAGTGAAAATGGTTTCTTGATGTTAGAAGTTAAGAGACTTGATCTTATAAGATAAGAGACTTAACTTATTTGTTTTAATGTGGATGTTGTGTGAAACCTCATTCGTGAGTAATGAGTACTTGGTTTTTAAAAGGAATAATGTTTTTGATTTGAAAATCGGAATGTGTATCGACAGGACCATTGCGGCGTTAATAAAAGAAAATGTATTGAATAATGATGTGTTGTATTAAAACCGTAGAAACCTCCATCTGCATGAAGCTAAGATGAGACAAAATGATATTACATTTTCTAGGTCATGGTCAGTAATAAGAATGTTGTAAACAAGAATAACCTACTCTCACGTAAGGCATATATTACTCAATTGTTCTAAAAAGGAATTGAGTGATTAAGTTTATGAACTATGAAACCATTTGAAAATGAAGCTTGAGTAATTGAAACTAGGCAAACCGGAATTTAGGAAAGAATGTTGTTACACGATTTTGAAAAGGAATGTGGGTTGGTCATTCTAATACTACGTATCGGGTGACTTTTATAAAAGGAATGGATCTCTTTAAAAGGAATTTAACGTATGTAGTACTTTGGGGTTAAAAACCCGGACTTTGGCATAAAATGAAAGTACTTTGAGTTGTGTGAAACTTGCCTATGCTTGTTGTTGTGAAACTTGCCTATGCTTGTTGTGATAGCCTTTGTTGTGCAAAGCGTTGTATTTCTGTGTTACCGCGTCTCTCGATGGAGGGTCGGTTGACTGGTTGAGAACTTACTTGGGCGTGCGGCGTGGCGGAGAAATTTCACGCACGTTCTATTGATAGTATTATTGTGGTTAATCGCTTTGGATATCTTGACACGATCGTGGCGCACGGGTATGTTTCCATTTGATTATCGCTGGTGATTTCCTTTTGGACATACCGACACGACGCGTAGCGCCGGGTATCGTCCATTTGGAATGTTGTCTTATTGTTTCCCTTTGGACATCGCGACACGATCGCGTGGCGCGGGTATGCTTCCATTTGGATTCTTTGTCTTGTTGTTATCATATCATAGATGCCGGTGAGGAAGGTATTCCACGCATGATTGATGTTGGGCGTGAGACCACGACTTGATATAAGCATTATATGTTGTGTATCGTAGTTTGGCTATCATACATGTCTCCCGCTTTGTATAGATCGTTATGATTTCATTCTGATATTATGCAGTTTCACATACTTAGTACTGTTATGCGACCTCCTTGCCGAAAGGCGTATAAAGGCGAGCTCTACCACGAAACAGACCAACCGTAGCTCTCCGTGGCACATCACGAGAAGGCCGTAGGGCATGCCTCGAGGATCGCAGCCCGGTACCATTTGTTGGGTCGTCGGGCAAGGCTCGCGACAAAGTTACAAAAGTGGTATCGAGCGATTAATCTCTGAAAGTGTCTGAGGCCGTGTCTAGTAAGTCTTGATTATCGGTGTGTTGTGCACCACATCTATAATCGAGAGGCTATAGGACATTTAGGATTGTTTTCCATTCTTCTCCTTTTGAGATCGTGCCTTAGAGCTGTGTTGTAAGATGGACCCCTCTGACGTATCTCGTTTTTACCAGTTATGCCTCCGCCCAGGGCAACCAGAGCCCATAAGGGCAAAGCGGCGAGGAGCGCTAGTGAGATCTGAGGAGTGCGAGGCACGAGCGATGGCATGCGAGATAGTACTTCAGACGGAGAGTTTGGCGACACCGCCAGACCGCAGAGTTTAGAGCGCGGCAGAGTGCTGAGACTCTGCACTGAGCCTCAGGTCCCGGCACAGGAGCGGATGAGATGGGTACAAGGAGATGGCGATTCTTGCCGTGGTCGTGGCCGGATATGAGATAGGTGGATGTAGCGATTCGATTCGATGCACGATGGTTCACCCCGAGCGAATAGTTTGAGGCTACAGGACTTTACGAGTTAGAGCCCGCCGAGTTTTATGGGTGAGGCACGAGGATGATCGCGGGAGTTCATCAAACGATTCTGACGGATCGTGAGAGTGATCAGCTTGAGACCGAGTCGGTGGTCCTAGGTTCGCATCGGCCGTGATACCGCATGATCGGTTTGATTCGTGGAGCTCTCCGGAGAGAATGCACTTCCACCGTTTGGGACGAGTTTTGGGGCCTTCCGGCACATTTCTTGCCTCGCGGATGAGAGGGCTCGCCGTGATTTTTGATGTTGAGGCGAGAATGGGCGTGCTCTGAGTACAACGTGGAGTTCGACTCGTTGGCGGTATGTTCCGCTTTAGTAGCTTCATGGAGGATAGGGTGCGTCGCTACGTCACCGCTAGATGATTATATGGTGAGTCTTGCGGGTGTTTCTCTTGGCCGCATGGACATTGCCCGCACGCAGCTCGCACTAGGATGTGAGGCACGAGAGGTCGGCGGAATGACCGGGATCGGCGAAGAGGCCGGGGCGGCGAGGTCCTTTGGTGACTTTCGAGGCGGACCGCCTCGAAGAGCTAGTTATGTACCCCGCCAAGTCTGAGTGGTCCTCCACCGTCTTGAGGCGTCGTGGCTCGAGGTTCAATTTTGGAGAGCGGGGTGTTAACGGTGAAGCCACCCCTACCTCGTTGTGACCATTGTGGTAGACTCCATTTTGGAGAGTGTCGTGCTAAATGGGAGTTTGTTTTGCATGCGGCGAGGCCATTTTGCGGAGCTGTCAGACCAAGGAAGCACGGATGTTACGACTCGACGCCGGGATCGGTGGTGGTTCATCGCCTTCTCATAGCCTGCGCAGTGGCCTATGATTAGAGAGGCGGTAGATTCGGTATATCCTTAACCCTCTAGAGTTTTGGTATGCTTGTTATGATGGTCTCATTATTATGTGCTATGCGAATAGCGTTGTGTTAATTGTGAGTTAGAAAACATGCTTAGTTGGGAGGATACGTGGGGGCATGGAAAGTGTGAACCTTAGAGTTTTATACGTGGAGACCTTAGGCGAGGCCGTCTTGAGTGGGTGATTTTACGGTTGGTCTTTGCCGATGTACTTGGTATGCGGGGAAATATTGTGGGATAAATACATGGGTAGTGTGAGATGGAAGTGGTAGCTTTCATGGCGTGAATTAGTAAGATTGTTCCGGCTCGGGGAACAAGAGTTTAGCGATTGGGGGTCGGGTTGAGGACCATTTGCGGGTCAACCCGTAACCCGGTTTGGGGTGGGGTCGGTTCTGGGTGGTCACTTGGTGGTAGGGTCACGAGGATGCTAGGCCCAAGTTTGTATGATCATCGTATGAGTTCGTGGATGCGTTCAACCAGAATCGGATCGTGAAGGCCGGGAATGGCCTTAGAGTAAATTGAAGCTAGTGGGAGCTGTTGTAAGATTAGAAATGATTCCTCGTTGGCTTGGATTTGAGTTTTGCGCGCATGTTATATTCTGGCCATTGGTGGCATGATCGGTTTTGTAAGTATAGTAGTGAAGACTATACCGACACAAGTACGTTTGGAGACTTAGAATGAACATTCGGACGAATGTTTCTAAGAGGAAGAATGTTATACCCGTAGTTCCGGGTATATAGGTGAGGATATACGTGCGAGATTACGGCGTAAATTTTGGAAAGAAAGAAAGATGTGATTTTTAAATGGAAAAGTTTCCGGTTTTGTGAAGAAAAAGGTTCGTTAATGGGAATTGGATTCCCAGTTTGGTATTCGGACTTCTTAGAATATTTGAGAATTATGGAATTTTATTTAGGAAATGGTCACGTGGGCCCACGGGTGAAATTCTGGTTTTGTGGGCCAGCTTTGTTTTTGAGATTTTGGCCATTATGGATATTTTCTAAGATGAAATATTTTGGAGTAGGAGGGCGACACGTGTCACCCCTAGGTGGCTCTTGGCGAAATCCTTGGACAAGTGGCGAGCAAGTGGCCTTGTCTTGCAAGATATTTTTAGCTTGGACAAGTGGCTTGTGGGGCCCACACACACTTGTCCCCAATCTCAACCACACACTTGCCTTCATCCTAACCCTTGGTGGTCTTATATATACACCCTTAGTTGATGAAAACTCCCACACTTAACCATTTGAGACTTGACAAAATACTCTCTCCTTGAGCATTTCTCTCGGCGAGACCTTGTTCTTGAGCAAAGATTTGTCCAAAAATTCTTAAAACTCTTAAGTGTTCTTCCCTAAAGTGTTAGGAAGATTGTGTACCAAGTGTTGGAGAAGATTTCACACCACAACCTATTCTTGATGCCTTGGCGAAAGTTCCAAGTTTGGAACCCTAAGTGTTCTTCACTTTTTGGAGTTGAATCTTGAAGAGGAGTTGGTTAGGAGCTTCATGGGTTGCTTGTAGCGGATTGGGCGTAAAGATTTGGAGCTAAGACTTGCTTGGGCGATATTAAGTTCTTGGATAGATTTTGGGCTATTTGAGGTAGTAAATCTTAACCTCTTTGTGATTTGGTAATTTTTACATATATTATAAGTATATATGGATTATATAATATATGGAGTAAGTTTGGAAGAGTTGGATCTTGTTAACTTGTTAAAAGAAAGGATTGGCCGTTTGCCATTAAAATGGTAAAACGTATCTTACTTGCTAAGCTAATAACAAAGTAACTATAACTTATATTAAGAATGGAAATATAAGTTGGATGACTAATGAGTAAAATTGGACAAAGTTGGCCAGGACCCCAACTCAAGGATTTATTTACTTTGGGCCGTATTTACTTTGGGTATTTACATTGGTGTATTTACATTTACATTAAGGGGAAGATTTTTCAATCGCGTTCCGTTTGGGCGTGTGATCCCCTTTTTAATTATTGTATTGTTATGAAGGCGTGATAGTAAACCGCGTTACCGGTTGGCCGCGTAATCCCCTTTTTTTTTACTTATTGTTGTTATGGAGGCGTGATAGTAAACCGCGTTACCGTTTGGGCGTGTAATCCCCTTCTTTATGTTGTTTAATTATTACGCCTTATATATATATATGGTATATATATTACGGTTATTCGGGCCTTGGTAAAAGATGGAAAAGTGAGTATAAGCGGGAAGTCTTTGCGAAATTTCCGTAGATTTTGAGGGCTTTTTATTGGTATAAGTCTTCAATGATAAGAAAGGTTTGATAGGAGTACTATGACCATTTTAGGAGTGGAGTACTACGTGTGGCGTGATCTACTTGGCTTAAGGAGTAGCCGACGGGTTGAAGTACTTGGAGCGTTTTGCTTATTGTCGATAAATCGTCGCGAGGTATGTGAACCTCTTCCTATCTTTTCTAGCATGATTGTTGTGAACTATGTAGTGCGGTGACGCGTACGTGCTAAGTGATTTGGTTGGTTTAAAACATAGGGTGTTATAATAGCTTTATGGGAAGTTAGTTATAACGACCTTATGTAGTGAAAATGGTTTCTTGATGTTAGAAGTTAAGAGACTTGATCTTATAAGATAAGAGACTTAACTTATTTGTTTTAATGTGGATGTTGTGTGAAACCTCGTTCGTGAGTAATGAGTACTTGGTTTTTTTAAAAGGGATAATGTTTCTTGATTTGAATCGGAATGTGTATCGACAGACACGCAGCGTTAATAAAAGAAAATGTATTGAATAATGATGTGTTGTATTAAAACCAGTAGAAACCTCCATCTGCATAGAAGCTAAGATGAGACAAAATGATATTACATTTTCTAGGTCATGGCTGCTGTAATAAGAATGTTGTAAACAAGAATAACCTACTCTCACGTAAGACATATATTACTCAATTGTTCTAAAAAGGAATTGAGTGATTAAGTTTATGAACTATGAAACCATTTGAAAATGAAGCTTGAGTAATTGAAACTAGGCAAACTGGAATTTAGGAAAAGAATGTTGTTACCTGATTTTGAAAAGGAATGTGGGTTGGTCATTCTAATACTACGGGTATCGGGTGACTTTTATAAAAGTAATGGATCTCTTTTAAAAGAACTTAACGTATGTAGTACTTTGGGGTTAAAAACCCGAACTTTGGCATAAAATGAAAGTACTTTGAGTTGTGTGAAACTTGCCTATGCTTGTTGTTGTGAAACTTGCCTATGCTTGTTGTTGTGAAACTTGCCTATGCTTGTTGTGATAGCCTTTGTTGTGCAAAGCGTTGTATTTCTGTGTTACCGCGTCTCGATGGAGGTCGGTTGGTAGTTGAGAACTTACTTGGATGTGCCGGCAGTGACGGAGAAATTTCACGGGTACGTTCCTATTGATAGTATTATTGTGGTTAATCGCTTTGGATATACTGACACGATGCGTAGCGCACGGGTATGTTTCCATTTTGATTATCGCCTGGTGATTTCCTTTTGGACATACTGACACGATGCGTGGCGCGGGTATCGTCCATTTGGAATGTTGTCTTATTGTTTCCTTTGGACATCTCGACACGATCGTAGCCTTGCAGGTATCTTCCATTTGGATTCTTTGTCTTGTTGTTATCATATCATAAATGCCGATGAGAAAGGTATTCCACGCATGATTGATGTTGTGGCGTGAGACCCTGACTTGATATAACTGTTATATGTTGGGTACTGTAGTTTGGCTATCATACATGTCTCCTGCTTTGTATAGACTGTTATGATTTCATTTACAGTATTGTGCAGTTTCACATACTTGGTACCATGTATCTTGACCTCGCCCGAAGTGCGTTCATCTGCAGTAGAAGTACATCGATCGTGGATCCTCGCTCTTAGGACCACGCTCAGCGTATTGGGAAGCTCCGTTTCTCGGAGACTTATCTTTTGGTATGTGTTTCCACTGAGTTGTAGGTTCTTGTACATTCGAGGTATGGCGGGCCCTGTCCGTCATAGTCGTTGTAAATCTTAAGTGCTGTGAAATCTTGTTGTGGGCGGGGTTGTAAAGGATTAAAGCATTCGGGTTTTATATATATCGAAGGCAACTGTTTTGGTTGCTTTGTTTATTATTATATCTCTTGTTGCATGTCTAAGTTTTTATTTCCGTGGTTTTTCTCGATGTTGTATCACTAGGGTGCAGGGTAAGGCACGATGTGCCCCGGGCGAGCGTTACAATGTGCAAATTGAACTAATTGTATTTGCAAATGGTTTTAAATACTTTGATTTCATTTAAAGTACTTTCTGATTTCACATACTTGGTACTGTTATCTTGACCTCCTTGAAAGTGCGTTCATGCCGCGGTAGAGGTACTCCTGTTGATCCGTTCTTAGGATCACCGTTTCGTTGGAAAAGCTCGTTTCTCGGAGGCTTAGCATTTGGTATGGTCCCTGTCGTTGTAGGTATTTGCATTGGGGTATGGCGGGCCCTGTCCGCCATTGTTGTTTTAAACTCTTGAAGTGCAGTAGTCCTGTTGTAAAGTTGGGATGTAATTGTTCATTTTGGGAATTTATATATATATATGCGAAAGCAACTTTTCCCGAAGCGGTGTCTTATTTATCTTATTTCATATCTTGGTTGCTTTATATTCGATTACTCGATGTATGGCTACTGGGTGCGGGTAAGGCACGATCCACGCCGAAGCGGTCGTGACAAAAGTGGTATCGAGCGATTAATCCTCGGAAAGTGTCTACCACCGTATCGATGAGTCTTGATTATCGGTGTGTTGTGCACCACACCAATGTCGTGAGGCTATAGGATATTTAGGATTAGTTTCCATTCTTCTCACTCTGAGATCGTGCTTTAGAGCGTGTTGTAAGTTGGACCCCTCTAACGTATTCCTTTCCTTACGATTATGCCTCGCGCCGAGCGGCTCGGGCCCGAAGGCAAAGCGGTAGGAGGCGTGAGTAAATCTGAGAGTTAGAAAGGCACAGGCCAATCATCACTGAGGTGATGCTTCACTGAGGAGTTACGAGGCGTCGCCCCGCAGAGTTTGTACAGGCAACAATTCCTCTGCGGCCGTGACATACGGACCTTGTTCCACGACTAGGAAGCGAAAATATGGATTGCGAGAGGCGGCCTATTACTAGCGAGGATTTGGCAGCGAGTATTTTATGTGCCGATATATCAAGGTATTGATGATTATCTAAGAAGGGTTGTGAAGAAGTAGCTCTTGATCGAGAATGGTGGGCTTGCGTTCGAGCTTATATGCGGCGGTGAGAGATGTAGAATCGCAGATCAACGAATCAGAGAAGAGGGCGATTGGCGGGGATCATTTGGTAACTCTCGGCGAACCGCCTCGTGCGAATTAGATATGCGCCTCCGCCCGGTCGCAGTGTTCCTCGCGGGGTTCGGGGCGTTGGTATGCGAGTTGGTCGAACTCCGGGGCTTAGTTTCTGACTATCGTAAGTTCCTAGCGATCGGGTTTAGTTTTTCCTCGGTGTTCGCGATGTGGCGGCGTCGTCCGAGAATGTCGTCTTTTTGTTGCTTGTTTCTCCTGCGGCCGTCGAGGCCGTATGTCGAAAAGGTGTCCTAGTAGGAGGACTCGGTCTACGGTCGATTCTGCGGATTGATGGGTCGGAGGAAGGGTGTTAGCGGAGGCCACCCGCACCGGTGTGGCGTTGTGGTCGATGTCATTTGGGAGTGTCGTGCTTGGCGGCTTGTTATGCTTGCGGCCGGCGGGCCATTTGCGAGAATTTGTCCAACGGAGGTGGCGCGGATGTAGAGACTTCGACCTTGAGGATCGGTGGATAGTTCATCACGCTTCCCGTATCGCATGACAGGCGGGATTGATTAGAACGACCTAGGGAAGTGCAGCGTAGATCCAGGTATATTCTTAACCCTCTAGATATTAGTATGTGTGTAAAGATGAGTATATTTTAAGTATAGTGTTAGTTGTGATTAAAAATTATGGTTAGTTAATCGGGTAAGATTGGGGGGATAGAGAAAGTGGGAGCCTTAGGATATTATACGTAGAGACCTTGGAGGCGAGGCCATCTTTGGTAAAAGAATTATTTCATGTTTGACCACTTGCGAAGTGCATAGTTTCGTGAGATATATTTGTGGGATAAGTCCACGAGTAGTGGGAAATGAAAGAGGGTAGTTGAGTTAAGAAGGCCGCTAGGTTTTAAATAGCGTGATTAGTGAATTGTTCGGATCGGGAGCTAGTGTTTCGCGGCGTTCTTGGGTCGGGTTGAGGCCATGTTGCGGGTCGACCCGCACGAATGGTGGTGGTCAGCCGTCTTATCTTTTAATCAAGCGTGTACTCGGTAGTAAGTTGCGAGATGATTATTTGGGGAAGGTTGTAAGGCTACACGAGTGCCTACGCCCGCTTATAATGACAGTGGAGCCCAGTTACGGTATTTCTTTTACGGAGGTTTTACCGAGCAAGGTTAGGAACTCGGTGAGTCTCGGTGTCGCATTCACCCTCGGGCGGTGTTTGGATTTCGGGGTAGTGGAAGGACTATTAAGCCTCTTGTTGAGTATGTATTATAATAGCTACCGTTTGATGTCGGATGTCGCCGTATGAAGCCTTTTATAAGCGCTAGTGTAAGATTGCCGTCGATTGATTCGATGTAAGCAAGGTTCAGATAGTTGGTTCATACTTGTTCAGCAGGGCTTGGATAGGGTGAAGCTTATCCAGAAGAGGTTATTGGCAACTCAGTCGTGAGGCGATGCAGAAACATGGTAAGTTATGAGAAAGAGTTCGAGTGTACGAGAAGGGTACGACGAGTAAGGGAAGAGGCGAGCATGTGTAAGGACATAAATGTGATCATTTCGTTTGTAAAGAGTAGGTGCGAAGGGAGTATATTTTAGACCCCGGGTGGGAGATTTTGTGATGTTAGAGGTGATTCCTCGTGGACTTGGATGTAAGTATTTGCGCAGGTGTTTCTGTGGCCAGGTGTGGCAGGATTGTTCTCATAAGTATAGTAGTGAAGACTATACTGGCGCATGTTTGTTTTGAGACTTAGAAGGAACATTCGGGACGAATGTTTCTAAGGAGGGGAGAATGTTATACCCCGTATTTTTGAGTATATGCGTGAGGCGTGCGTCACGAAAGTTTAACCAAAGTTTAGGCCTGGGGCGTTTTTGGGCCTGACTCACAAAGCGAATGGTTTCAGCGAAACGATTAACAAGACTCGCGTAGGGTAAATTCCGGCTATGTCATTTCTAATTTTTGCGGATTTTTCCGAGAGACGAAACATTTTGGACCAACAAGAGGGCGAAACTTGTCACCCTCTAATTGGTGGGCGTTGGGGCGGCAATGGGGGACGAAAGTGTGGCTTTTTGTCAAGGAGTTGGTAGGATATTTTTTGTGTAGTAGATAGAATGGACACTTGCCTAAATCCTCACCCTACACTTGCATAGCACTTGGATTCATCTTGGCCATTGGTTGGCCATTGCTTGACCTATAAATACCCCCCTTTAGATGAAGAGTTCTTCATCCACAAAATCATTCTCCAAGTCTTGAAATTCCCTCTCCTCTCTTGTAGTATTTTCGTCGACACCTCTCCCCTCTGCCTTAGTGGCTTGGCGAGAGCCATCTAAAGCAAGCACTAGCCGAAACACCACCCACCCCATGGTTAGAACTGTTGTCTTCCAAGTATAGTTACTATTCCTAAATACCTAGCCTAATCCCTTATAGTATTTAAGTAGAAGTGGTGTAGAACTTCTAAGGGTTCTTGGAGCTATCGGAGGCGTGCATTTAGGAGCTAAACCTCGCTCGGGATCGCGTTTATACTTGGATAATATTGGGCTTATCGAGGTAAATAATCGTATCCTCCTTTTGTAATTAGAATATACATCTTTGTGAAGTATAGGAATAAGTATAAAATACTTAGAAGGATATTATAGAATAGAAATGAATTATCAGTAGAAGGGTATAAAGAAGAATATTTGAGCTGTGCTTACATGGGAATTTGTATTCTGATGAACTTGAGTAGCTTGGCGGGTAGGGAAGTGCTGCCCAATCTTCCATAGAATAGAACCCTCTGCTTAGAGCTTTATCTGATCTGATCTAGGCGTTGATAGGCGTGTTGGTATTATAGGTCGATTCTGCGTGCGACATATTCGACTTGGCGGTGGATTTCGTAGGAAGGTATGTGATTCTTCCTATACTCTTGAGCATGATATTTTCTGAATATATATATAATACGGTGAGCGTGCGTGTGTTAGCGAGCGTAGTTATCGGCAATGTCTTTTGACTTAAGCTGAATAATAAGAATCTTGAAGTATTTCAAAAGAATTAAAAGCTGTTTTGAAAGAAGAGTAATGCTTGGTTTTAAAAGCTTAAGAGTTATACTAGCTTTATGGGAAGTTAGGTATAACGACTTAAGAGAGATAAAATGAATGATTTATTGATTTTAGAAGTTAAGAGACTTGACCTTAAAAGATAAGAGACTTAGCAATTAAATTAATATGAATTTTGTGTGAAACCTCATTCGTGAGTAATGAGTACTTGGTTTTAAAAGGAATAATGTTTTACTGATTTCGGAAATCAGGATGAGTATCGACAAACCACATCAGCGTTAATAAAGGAAAATGTATTGACTAATAAAATATTATTAAAACCAGTAGAAACCTCCATCTGCATAGAAGCTAAGATGAGACAAAATGATATTTCCTAGATCATGGCTGCTTAAATAAGATTGATTATGAACAAGAATAATCTACTCCCATATAAGGCATATGTTTCTCAAATTGTTTTAAAGGAGAATTATATCATTGAGTGATTAAAACTATGAACTACGAAACCTTTCGAAAATGAGAAACTTGAACATCTAAAATTAGGCAAACTTGAACGTTTAGAAAAGAATGTTGTTACTTGATTTATAAAAAGGAAAGTGTTCTGGTTTACTTAAAAATGTTAGTCACTCTATTACTACGGGTATCGGGTGACCTTTATAAAAGAAATGGACTTCTTAAAGAATTAATGTATGTAGTACTTTGGAGATAGAACTTGGTTTTGTTAACGTAAACATTAAAGTACCTTGTGTGGTTGCCTTGTCTATGTTTTCTTTATTAATAGCCTTGTGATACCTTCCTTTGGTTTGATAAGTACCCGTGTTATGATACTCAGTGTGTTAGTGTCTTGTGATGTTGTTCTTGTTGTGCTTACGTTGTTAAGCGTTAAGACCGTTATCTTGTTATTATATCACATACCCGCGACTTATTATCACAGGGCTTGCCACCGCGATGCGGTCTATCGGCTATGCGATGCAATGCGACTATGCGGAGCGGCGGTATGCTCGAGATTGATCATTCGGTGTATTAGCCCGTCTGGGGAGATGCTTATGCGATGCAGTGTGACTATGCGAGTGCGGGAGTCGAGGAGAATGCAGGGTTGGCTACCCCGTCACGAGAATACCTCGTGTGGGTCTATGTGTGACTATGCGGACTGCGAGTCGAGGTTAGGCATGCATAATGATACTATGGGCGATTAGCCTACGATCATTCGGCCTAGGAAAGACACATTCTGATTTACATTATTGCTCTTGTTTGCGATATGGCACTATGTGCAAATTGAACTAATTGTATTTGTAAATGGTTTTAAATACTTTGATTTCATTTAAAGTACTTTCTGATTTCACATACTTGGTACTGTCTTGACCTCGCCCGGGGCTGCGTTCATCTGCGCGGTAGAAGTCTCCTCTTGTTGATCCGTTCTTAGGATCAGTTTGGCGTTGGAAAAGCTCGTTTCTCGGAGGCTTAGCATTTCGTATGGTCCCTGTCGTTGTAGGTATTTGCATTCGGGGTATGGCGGGGCCACTGTCGCCATTGTTGTTTTAAACTCTTAAGTGCGTAGTCTGTTGTAAAGTTGTGATGTATTGTTCATTTTGGGTATTTATATATATATATGCGAAAGCAACTTTTCCCAGCTGTGTCTTATTTATACTGTTTCATATCTTGGTTGCTTTATATTCCGCTGATTACTCTGATGTATGGCTACTTGGGTGCCCGGGTAAGGCACGATCCGAACGGGCAGATGCGTGGCGAATGTAATTAAATTTGAAAGGTTGTAGTCTTCATTATAAATTCGTAGTGATATAATTCTGACCGAAAGGCTGCAGTCTTGTTACACCCCGGAATTTCAGGATATGTTTATAAGAACGTACGTAAGAACTCAAAAATGTTAAGATTTGAGACATGTTATAATTTAGCGGAATTTTGGAAATTGTCGGGAAACGGAATATTGCGACGAACGGGAGGGCGACACGTATCACCCCTTAATGGTCTTGGGCGAAAATGTGATAGAGGAAATGGTCGTTTGACCATAAATTAAAAGACCAAGTCTTGCAAGACAATTTAGCTTGACATTGTTGACTTAGTCAATGACCCCACTTTAAGCGATATTTAGTGAATCTCATCCAAACCACCCAGTGTTCTAATCTATACCCTTCCTTGTGTTATATATGTACACTAGTAGGTGCAAGACCTTGTCATTCCCAGCTTAGAATTATTTTCAAGAAACTTGTTCTTGCTCTTTAGGGAGCTCACGGTTTGAGGTGTTTGAAGGAAAAATTTCCAATTTTTGTCAATAATTCCCAGCTTTAAACCAAGGTACCTAAGGGTATTGTAAGTGTTTCTCAATAGAAAGATCCGGAAAAATGGTGTTTTTCGTATTGGCCATGGCGAAAACCTAAAGGGTTATTCAACTTTGAAGTTGAAACTTGAAGATGAGTTTTCATAAGCTTAGGGTGGCTTGGGTGGATTGTAATGTCGGAAGGAGGAGCTAAAGGTGCTTGGGATCGACTTGTACTCTTGGAGCATATTTGGGCTAATTGAGGTATAATCTTCGTTTACTTTTGTAATTGAAGATTTCATGTTATGATAAGTTATAAGTGGTCATGTGATATGTGTTATGAAGTTTGATAAGTGTTATGGAATTGGAGGCTCAAAATCGAAAATGTCATATTTAGCCATTTGAAATTGAAATCAATTTGATCGATAAATTGAATTGTCGCATGTTACCTACTTGGAGAATGTAGTAGCTAGAATCAATTGCGGCGATATCTTATTATGCTACCAATTTGGATTGAAATGGAAATTGAATAAGAATCGGTATTCTATTTTATTGTGAGCCAATTGAAATTTGTTTGGTTATTCATTTTCATTGGATTACCTTATATATTATTGTGAGCCAATTGGGGCTGTTTGGTTATTTATTTGCATTGGATTACCTACATTTTGTTGTGAGCCAATTGGGGCTGTTTGGTTATTGTATTTAGGACCTTGGAAAAGGTGGCAAAGTTAGTAAAAACAAAGGAGGTCTTTGTCAGATTTTCCGTAGAATTTAGAGACTTAACAACATAATATTCTACGTTTGAAGTAAGGCCTTAATAGACGTACTATGGTCATTATAGGTTGACATACTACGTACGACGAAATGGACTTAGCAAGTGGATTAAACCGAAGAGGTATGTGGAACTTTCTTATCTCTTGAGCATGATTAAGTTGTAAATGTATAGTGCGGTAGGCGTCTGAGATTTTGACAATCTAGTCTATTTGATATCCTTGGCTTACTTTAAAGAATGTCCGAGTGGTTTGAGTTAGGGAATTAGCTCACTTGTTTAAATATTAAGGATATCTTGGTTTTCAAAAGTTAAGAGACTTTAAGTATGTTGAAAGTATTTTAATACTTGTTTTGTGGGAAAGTTTAAGTCTCTTGGTTATAAGGAAAGAATGTAATTTGCTAATGTATAAGGCTAGTATAACGACTTTATGGGAAGTTGGTTATAATAGCTTTATGGAAAGTTTAAAGAGTGGTTTACTCTAAGTAATTTAAGTATGTTAAGGGACTTGAAGAGTTTTAAAGTATGCGATACTTGTTTCGTTTTAAACGTATAAGTCCCTTGGATAGGAAATTGTACTTGACTAATGCATAAAGTGAATATAACGACTTTATGGGGAGTTGGTTATATTGGCTTTATGGAAAGATAAATGGCTTGATTTATTGAAAGGCAATTTGATTTAAGGCATCAATTGCCTAAGGTTTTAAAGGAAAGAAGTCACTTGATTTAGAAGCCTAAATGTATTTCTAAAAGGTATCGTGACTTGTCTTGAAAAGTAGTTATGACTTGATACTACGGTTATTAGTATCTTGGAAGTTATATATGAAAAAGAGTCATTTTTAAAAGAATAGAAGTACGTAGTACTTTGGGTTAAATTCTCGGATTTTATAATGACATGTTAGTGCCTTAAGTAAACTAAAATGAGAATGTATATGAATAAGGCTAATAAGAAGTTAGGGGGATTTCTTAACTTGCTTATTTATTGTATGATAAGCGGTAGGGCTTATGTTATGTATGATGGCGGTTGAGCTAGGGTAGAGTATAAATGAGGGTAAACCCCAGGCGTTATACCACTGCTTGAGGTAAGAGTATAAATGAGGTAAACCCCAGGCGTTATACCACTGTTTAGTGGATTTGCTACCCGTGATCGAGGAATACCTCATGCGAGTCCTTATGGGCTTATGCGGGTGAAATAGTCCCGTGCGGTAGTCTGACTATCACGAGAATACCTCATGCGGGTCGCGCGATCTATGCGGGTGAAATAGTCCGGAATAGGATTGTAATGATCTGCGGGCGGGTGGTCCTGCTTTGTCGTGAGCTTTCCTACTTTATATTGTAAGTATACTCTATTTACTCTCATTGTTAGTAAGGCACGATGTCTTTATTAATTGAGTTATCATACGTGTCTCGATTTATTTAGACTTATGATTTCATTCTGATGCTGATTTCACATATTTGGTACATGTTATCTTGACCTCCTTGAAGTGCGTTCATCTGCAGTAAAGTAAATGAGTTCTTGGTCCTCGCTCTTAGGATCAACTGTTAATTTGTTGAGAAGCTCATTCATTTGAGGCTTATCCACAGTATTTGTCGGTTGTTGTACATTGAGGGTATGGCGGGGCCTGTCACTTGAGGTGTTCTTAAGTGCAGTAGTCACATTGTGGATTTGGTGTAAAGAAAAGAAAAATGTCTTGTTCTATTTACGGATTGAGTATATTTTACGGAAGGTGGTCTTATCGGCTAGCTTTGTTGTTAGTTCTTGTCTAAGTTTTTATGTATGTTGTGTATGTTCATTTGCTATTCTCGATGTATACAGCGGGGTGCGGGTAGGGCACGATCGCGAGCTTGAGTCGGTTCGTGACAAAAGTGGTATTAAAGCGATTAGTCCTCGGAAAGTGTCTGAGCCGTGTCTAAGTAGAGTCTTGATTATCGGTGTGTTGTGCACTACATCTATGTCGAGGAGTGCGGGACATTTAGGATTAGTTTCCATTCTTCTCACTCTAGATCGTGCGATAAATTTTGTATGGTTAGGGTCGTCTCCACTAACGAGGTTATGTTGTTTGCATTCTGAGAAAGCGTGATGACCGGGAAAGATTATGCGGATTGCGTATCGGGTTAGTAATGTTTGTAGTATAGTTGGTATTGGGACGGACAACTATCACGGATTTATGTATGGGGTCACATATGTGTTGCCTAGGATGATTTTAGATTTCGAGATTTGGTAATGACTAAATAAATCACAGGAAAGTATGAAACAGTTTAATGAACTCTCGAGGTTTCGTGCTAATTTGAGATAATTAGGTGATGATGAGCTATGTGAGAATGTAATGGACCCTCGAGAGGGTGATTAAGAGACTAAGTGGAAGACTAGGTTAACAACTTAAGCTCGTGGTATGCTTAAGGGAATTGTATGCAGGCGAGATCGGACGAAGAAAGTATGGTTGTTGTGGTCGAGACAACACGACTATGGTATTACGAGAAGTTTTTGTACCGATTCACGAGGGTGATAAGATAGGCTTGGGCATGGAAATTGCGAGCACGAGAATGTGATAACCAAGAGACCTTAGATATATAAGGCCTTCTCGGGTAGTAAAGAGTTAAGGCAGACCGAGGAAAAGAGTTAAATATGGCCTTGAGTCGGGATTGAAGTCTATTTAGGGTCGCCCCATAACTTGAAGGAAATGGGATCGATTGGTAGTAGTCATTCGTGTGAGTCACGAGTGCAAACCCAAATTTAGTTAATCATTTTATGGGTTCGTGGGCGTGTTCCACGGAACCAGTTGTGAGCCGGAGGCGGCCTTATGTTGTTTAATTTAGTAACTCCAAGTGGAGGCGAGTTAGTATGGAATTTATGTATGTAAGATAGAATAAGTTTGGGAATGCGGAAAGAATGCGACCGATGAAAGAAAGCAACCAAGTAAGGAAATGGAACATGAATCCATGAGGACCTTTCAAGGTGACTACACGTGAGTGTTGGGTGGTAGGCGGCGGTTAGATAATAATTATCATTAACGATAAAGTCGTTGGACCCAATTTATTATAGAGACATTGAGGTCATTATGAGTTGGGCTAGTTGGCCTCTTGTTATGCCAACGTGGACTACATAAGAGAGATTGATTGGTACGATTTCGTGGCGGTTATCAGTGGAAAGGAAGAAGTGGTGGTAACGATGAATTATCCTTCCTTCTTTGACATTGTTTTCTTTTTAAGTCTGTGTGACTTGTTCACTTGGGAGTAAATTAGCGCGAAGTTATTTTGAGTGCCCGCAGGGTACTTAGGTTGGTTTGGTGTGGCGGTCGGGGCCACGACCTTGGATAATTTCGGGGAAAGCGTGCAAGGCAAGAATAAAAATAAATCACGAATCTTTGTGGCGGAAAAGTGAGGGCATCTTTGGTAGGTTGGAAAATCTACACAAACTTAAAAGCGGTGCGTGATGATTAGCTATTCTTGGACCATGAGGACCGTGTGATTAGGGTTGTGACTCGAGGAAAGTTCAAGAGAGGAGATAAGTTCTCTTCCCCACGAAAAATAGCGATTGCGTATTATGGGGTTGCATGTACCCGTATTTGTTAGGCGAGGATATGGCCAGGAATATTAAAGGAGAATCGACTATGGTTAAAGATAGGCTGCGAGATATGTTTACCCGGACTAGTGTAAAGACCATTAGTAAATAATGGAAAGTAAGAACATTTAGAAAATGTGGTAACACTAGTTATAGGCTCTGCATATGGGAAAGGAAAAATCGGGTTATTACTTGGCGAGATCAGGAAAACCTCCCCTAAAAATGTGATTGTGATGAAGTCTTAGTAGTGAGGCAAGCAAAGGAATCAAATTTAAGTTTAGTGACCAAGTTTGGTTGCAACAAAAAGGGAATCGGGAACCATAAGTGAGATTAGGGATACGAATACTTGAGGAATTAGAAAGGTTTCCGATTATTGGAAGTTAGTTGACCACGACTACGATTCTAACCCCTCACTTGTAAGACTAGAGGTTAGGTTATTATGTTAGCACGTTGAGTGTTGGGCTAGGTTGTGTCTTGGCCTTGCAACCGATAGGGATAGAACCTATGTTTTCCGGTAGTTAGGGAAGCGAGGAAAGGAAATTCGCCACTTAGATTTTGAAGTGGCGGTTAAATCATGCCTTGAAGATTTGGGGCATGGCGTATTTATAGACTTCATGTGGATATTTGTGCGGACCACAAAAGCCTCGGTATATCTGCGGTGAGGCGATAGAATTTGCGGCGAGGATGGTGGTTAGAGTTACTCGAGATTGTGATATTGATATCCTATACCATCAGGGAAAGCCAAGGCGATTCTGAATACTCTTTGTCGTGGACCTAAGGGTAGTGCGGATAGGGCGGATAGGCGAGGATGTGGTCGTGAGTTTCTTGATTCACGAGCCTAGGGGTTCGATTATTTGTTTCAAGGTTAATGAAGTTCAGATCGAGAGGTTGCGAGTCTTCCATTGTTGGGGAAGTAAAGCGGCGATATGAGATCGATTCACGATCTGATATCGAATCGACTCTCAGAGAGAAAGAGCTGTTGAGTAGCAGGATGGGGTCTTTGTGAGATGGGGATAGATTGCGTGTACCGTGCTGCGGGACTATTCAGCGAGTCTTAGGAGGCACGCAATGCTTATTGTCCTAATTGTTGAGTCGACTAAGTTGTGTCGTGACCTCGGATGTGTGTATGGGTAAGATGGCCAGGAAAAGGGACATGGCGGGGTTTCTTGCTTAGTGTCAGAGTTAGTAGCAGTCATGGTTGTGCACCGAAGCCCGAGTGGGCTATTTGAGCGATTGAAATCCCAACCTAGATATGAGAGGTATTTTATATGGATCTTGTTCTGGTGGCATCGTACTCGGAGGAAGTGCGACTCACAGGGGTCATAGTAATTAAATTTTGGTGAAACCAGTGTGTTCTTTCAGTTAGGACCACTTGCTGGTGAGGTTTATACTAGCTTGTATAGCGAGAGATTGTGAGGCCTGCACGGGGTCCCTACGTTTATGATGAGACGGATGAGCTCGGTTACGGATAACACGGAGGTATTTGGGAGGATTAGGGACACGGTGAGTCTCGATGTTGCATTACCCTCGAGCAGCGGACGGCGGGCGTACTATCGAGCACTTGGGGATAGGTTGCGGGCTGTGTTTTTGATTCGGGAATGGCGAGAAGGTTAATTGCCTCTTGTCGTGTTACGTGCGATAGCGAGTACCACTTCGATTTGGTGGCGATGCGAGGCCTTGTGTGTAAGTGGAGATCGCCGGTCGGATGGTTCGACATGGCGAGGTTGATTATTTAGTCGAACTTGATTGGCGGGCTATGGATAAGCGAAGCTTATCAGGGAAGATTGTAGTAAGCTTAGAGTCGCGAAGATTTATGCGAATAAGATGTGGACACGTGGGGTTCGATTTGATATTTTGGTATGAGTATTGTTATGTGGCGGTGTGGCATTATTGTACGTAGGGGTTGTAAGGAGACTATGTCGCTATCTTAAGTTTGACTCAGAGAACATTCGGGGCGAATGTTTCTAAGGGGAAGAATGTTACACCGGAATTTCGGGATATGTTTATAGAGCGTCGTAAGAACTCAAAAATGTTAAGATTTGAGACATGTTATAATTTAAGCGGAATTTTGGAAATTGTGGAAAGCGGAATATTGCGGCGAGCGGGAGGCGACACGTGTCACCCCAATGGTCTTGGGCGAAAATGTGATAGAGAAATGGTCATTTGACCGTAAATTAAAAGACCAAGTCTTGCAAGACAATTTAGCTTGACATTGTTGACTTAGTCAATGACCCACTTTAAGCTTGATATTTAGTGAATCTCATCCAAACCACCCAGTGTTCTAATCTATACCCTTCCTTGTGTTATATATGTACACTAGTAGGTGCAAGACCTTGTCATTCCCAGCACTTAGAATTATTTTCAAGAAACTTGTTCTTGCTCTTTAGGGAGCTCACGGTTTGAGGTGTTTGAAGGAAAATTTTCCAATTTTTGTCAATAATTCCCCACTTTAAACCAAGGTACCTAAGGGTATTGTAAGTGTTTCTCAATAGAAAGATCCAGGAAAAATGGTGTTTCGTATTAGTCATGAGCAAAAACCTAAAGGGTTATTCAACTTTGAAGTTGAAAATTGAAGATGAGTTTTCATAAGCTTAGGGTGGCTTGGAGTGGATTGTAATGTCGGAAGGAGGAGCTAAAGGTGCTAGGATCGACTTGTACTCCTGGAGCATATTTGGGCTAATTGAGGTATAATCTTCGTTTTACTTTTGTAATTGAAGATTTCATGTTATGATAAGTTATAAGTGGTCATGTGATATGTGTTATGAAGTTTGATAAGTGTTATGGAATTGGAGGCTCAAAATCCGAAAATGTCATATTTAGCCATTTGAAATTGAAATCAATTTGATCGATAAATTGAATTATCGCATGTTACCTACTTGGAGAATGTAGTAGCTAGAATCAATTGCGGCGATATCTTATTATGCTACCAATTTGGATTGAAATGGAAATTGAATAAGAATCGGTATTGCTATTTTATTGTGAGCCAATTGAACATTTGGTTATTCATTTTCATTGGATTACCTTATATATTATTGTGAGCCAATTGGGGCTGTTTGGTTATTCATTTGCATTGGATTACCTTATTTTGTTGTGAGCCAATTGGGGCTGTTTGGTTATTGTATTTCGACCTTGGAAAAGGTGGCAAAGTTAGTAAAAACAAAGGAGGTCTTTGTCTGATTTTCCGTAGAATTTAGAGACTTAACAACATAATATTCTACGTTTGAAGTAAGGCCTTAATAGGCGTACTATGGTCATTATAGGTTGACATACTCGTGCGATGAAATGGACTTAGCAAGTGGATTAAGCCAGAAGAGGTATGTGGAACTTTCTTATCTCTTGAGAATGATTAAGTTGTAAATGTATAGTGCGGTGAGCGTCTGAATTTTGACAATCTAGTCTATTTGATATCCTTGGCTTACTTTAAAGAATGTCAGTGGTTTGAGTTAGGAATTAGCTCACTTGTTTAAATATTAAGGATATCTTGGTTTCAAAAGTTAAGAGACTTTAAGTATGTTGAAAGTATTTTAATACTTGTTTTGTGGGAAAGTTTAAGTCTCTTGGTTATAAGGAAAGAATGTAATTTGCTAATGTATAAGGCTAGTATAACGGCTTTATGGGAAGTTGGTTATAATAGCTTTATGGAAAGTTTAAAGTGGTTTACTCTAAGTAATTTAAGTATGTTAAGGGACTTGAAGAGTTTTAAAGTATCACGATACTTGTTTCGTTTTAAGCGTATAAGTCACTTGGATAGGAAAGTATGCTTGACTAATGCATAAAGTGAATATAACGACTTTATGGGGAGTTGGTTATATTGGCTTTATGGAAAGATAAATGGCTTGATTTATTGAAAGGCAATTTGATTTAAGGCATCAATTGCCTAAGGTTTTAAAGGAAAGAAGTCACTTGATTTAGAAGCCTAAATGTATTTCTAAAAGGTATCGTGACTTGTCTTGAAAAGTAGTTATGACTTGATACTACGGTTATTAGTATCTTGGAAGTTATATATGAAAATGAGTCATTTTAAAAGAATAGAAGTACGTAGTACTTTGGGTTAAATTCCCGGATTTTATAATGACATGTTAGTGCCTTAAGTAAACTAAAATGAGAATGTATATGAATAAGGCTAATAAGAAGTTAGGGGGATTTCTTAACTTGCTTATTTATTGTAAGATAAGCCGGTAGGGCTTATGTTATGTATGATGGCAGTTGAGCTAGGGTAAGAGTATAAATGAGGGTAAACCCCGAGGCGTTATACCACTGCTTGAGGTAAGAGTATAAATGAGGGTAAACCCCGAGGCGTTATACCACACTGTTTAGTGGATTTGCTACCCGTGATGCGAGGAATACCTCATGCGAGTCCTTATGGGCTTATGCGGGTGAAATAGTCCCGTGCGGTAGTCTGACTATCACGAGGAATACCTGCATGCGGGTCAGCGCGATCTATCACGGGTGAAATAGTCGAGAATAGGATTGCTTAATGATCTGCGGGCGGGTGGTCTGCTTTTGTCGTGAGCTTTCTACTTTATATTGTAAGTATACTCTATTTACTCTCATTGTTAGTAAGGCACGATTATCTTTATTAATTGAGTTATCATACGTGTCTCGGTTTATTTAGACTTATGATTTCATTCTGATGCTGATTTCACATATTTGGTACATGTTATGCTTGACCTCCTTGAAGCTGCGTTCATCTGCATGAGTAAAGTGCAGATTCTTTGGTCCTCGCTCTTAGGATCAACTGTTGTTTGTTGAGAAGCTCCTTCATTTCGGAGGCTTATCCACAGTATTTGTCGGTTGTTGTACATTCGGGGTATGGCGGGGCCTGTCACTTGAGTGTGTTCTTAAGTGCGTAGTCACATTGTGGATTGGGTGTAAAGAAAAGAAAAATGTCTTGTTCTATTTACGGATTGAGTATATTTTACGGAAGGTGGCCTTATCATTGCTTTGTTGTTAATTCTTGTCTAAGTTTTTATGTATGTTGTGTATGTTCATTGCTATTCTCGATGTATACAGCGGGGTGCGGGTAGGGCACGATCGCGAGCAGAATTGAAGTCGTGACAAGTCTTTATTCAAAAGTCATAGTAATTTAATTTAGTCGAAGGTTGCCTTAACTTTATTCAAAAGTCAGTGATATAATTAGGCCAAAATGTTGCGATCTTTATTCAAAAGTGCGAATATTGTAATTCGGATGAAAGGTTGCATTTTCACTCCAAGCATCAAAATGATGTAATTATGGCGAAAGATTGCTATATTCATTCAAAAGTCGAGTAATGAAATTCTTTGAAAGGTTGTAGTCTTGATCCAGTATCGAATGATGTAATTAAAGAAGAAAGGATGTGATCTGCGTTCAAAAGTTAGAGGTGATGTAGTTTCGATTGAAAGGTTGCAATATTCACTCAGCATCGAATGATGTAAGTTTCTGGAAAATTTGCGATCTTCGTTCAAAAGTGTGAGTGATGTAATTATGGCCAAAAGATTGCGATCTTCACTCGAAGTCGAATAATTAAATTATAGCCAAAGGTTGTAGTATTCACTCCAGTGTCGAATGATGTAATTAGGCCGAAATGCTACGATCGTCTTTCAAAAGTGTGGGTGATTTAATTAGGCCAGAAAGGCTATAGTTTTCACTCGATTATTAAAATAATGGATTTTTAGGTCTAAAGGCTTCATACATCATTGAAAAGTTGAGTGATGTAATTTAATTTGAAATGTTGTAGTATTCACTCCAAGTGTCAGAATGATGTATTCATGCCTGCAAGGTTGCAGTATACACTCCTAGCATCAAAATGATGTAGGTTAGACCGAAATCCAAGTGATGTAATTTCGTTCGAAAGGCTGCAGTCTTCACTCGAAGTGCGAATGATATCATTATGGCCAGAAAGGTTGTTGTCTTCACTCGAGTGTCATAATGATGTATTTCTAGCGAAGGTAGTAGTATTCATTCAAAAGTAAGAGTGATGTAAATTCGGCCAAAATGCTCTGATCTTCCTCGAGAGTCATAATGATGTTATTATGGCAAAAAGGTTGTAGTCATTATTCAAAAGTTCTAGTGATATAATTTCGTTCGAAAAGTTGTAGTATTTGCTACAAGAGTCTAAATGATGTAATTCATGCTTAAAGGCTGCAATCTTCATTTAAAAGTATGAGTGATGTAATTTCGACAAAAAGGTTGCACTCATCGTTAGAATTATGTAATTCCGGTTGAAAGGATGCAGTCTTCATTCAAAAGTGCGTAGATGTAATTCGGTGAAAAATTTGCATTTTCCTCAGCGTCAAAATGATGTAATTATGGCCAAAAGATTGTTATCTTCATTCAAAAGTCGAGTAATGTAATTCCAGTGAAGGTTGTAGTCTTACTCAGCGTCGAATGATGTAATTAAAGAAGAAAGGTTGTAGTCTTCGTTCAAAAGTTAGAGTTGATGTAATTTGGTAGAAAGGTTGCAATATTCACTCGAGCATCGAGAATGATGTAAGCTTGCGGAAGAAATTTGCGGCTACGTTCAAAAGTGTGAGTGATGTAATTATGGTCGAAAGATTGTAGTCTTCACTCCAAGAGTCGTAATAATTAAATTACAGCCAAAAGGTTGTTGTATTCACTCCAAGTGTCAGAATGATGTCATTAAGCCGAAATGCTCGATCGTTATTCAAAAGTGCAGTGATTTAATTAGGTCGAAGGCTATAGTTTTCACTCGATTATAAAAATATTGGATTTTTAGGTCTAAAGGCTTCATCGTCATTCAAAGTTCGGTGATGTAATTTGTGAACTGTTGTAGTCTTCACTCCAAGTGTCAGAATGATATATTTCTGGCTGCAAGGTTGCAGTATACACTCCTAGCATCAAAATGATGTATGTTTGACCGAAAGGTTGTAGTCTTCATTCAAAATTCCAAGTGATGTAATTTCGTTCGAAAGGATGCAGTCTTAACTCGAAAGTGCGAATGATATCATTATGGCCGAAAGGTTGTAGTCTTCGCTCCAAGTGTCATAATGATGTATTTCTAGCCGAAAGGTAGTAGTATTCATTCAAAAGTAAGAGTGATGTAAATTCGGCCAAAATGCTACAGTCTTCACTCCAAGAGTAATAATGATGTTATTCTGGCAAAAAGGCTGCAGTCTTTATTCAAAAGTCTGAGTGATTTAATTTATTCGAAAAGTTGCAGTGTTCACTCCAAGAGTCTAAATGATGTAATTCTGTAGAAAGGTCGGTATTCCTTTAAAAGTCTAAGTGATGTAATTTCGGCAGAAAGGTTGCACTCATCGTTAGAATGACGTAATTTCGATTGAAATGTTGCAGTCTTCATTCAGAAGTTGGAGTGATGTAATTATATTCGAAAAGATGCAGTCCTCACTCCATGAGTCTGAAAAGTTGTAGTCTTCATTACAAATTCATTGTGATATAATTCTGGCCGAAAGGGTCAGTCTATTCAAAAGTCATAGTGATGTAATTACGGCCGAGTTCTGATCTTTATTGAAAGTCGAGTGATCTAATTAGGACATATGGTGCTTGTCGAAAGTCATAAAGATGTTATTTTGGCCAAAAGATTGCGATCTTTATTCAAAAGTCCGTATGATGTAATTCCGGTGAAAAGTGCATTTTCACTCCAAGCATCAAAATGATGTAATTATGGCCAAAAGATTGTTATCTTCATTCAAAAGTCTGAGTAATGTAATTCCTACTGAAAGGTTGTAGTCTTCACTCCAAGCGTCAGAATGATGTAATTAAAGAAGTAAGGTTGTAGTATTCATTCATGTTATACCCCGTAGTTCCAGGGTATGTATGTGAGGACGTACGTACGAGAATACGACAGAAATTTTGGAAAGAAAGAAAGTTGTGATTTTTCGACGGAAAAGTTTTCGGGTTTTGTGAAGGAAAAAGGTTCGTTGATGGGAATTGGATTCCCAGATTTGGTATTTGGGCTTCTTGGATTATTTTAGAATTATGAGATTTTATTTTCGGAAATGGTCACGTGGGACCCACGGGAGAAATTCTGGTTTTGTGAGCAGCTTTGTTTTTGAGATTTTGGTATTTTGGATATTTTCGGAAGATGAAATATTTTGGGCGAGTCGGGCGACACGTGTCACCCCAATGTGGCACCTTGGCGAAATGGTGGAGACAGTGGTAGCCACTTTTCCACTTGGCGAAATGGGCTAACAAGTGGCAAACCAACATCTAGCAGTGCGTTGGCCATGTGGTGTGGTGGGACCCACACACGTGGCCCAATCTTGACCTACACTTACCTTGATCCTAACCAGATTCTCATAAATAGCCCGCTTAGGTTGAAGAGTATTTCATCCAGCCAGAGCTTTCCAAAGCAAACTATTTTCCCTTCCCTTTGTGTTGTGTTCGTCCACCCTCCCCCTCTTGTGTAGAAAATACTTGGTGTATTTATGTATAATCCCAAATACCTTGGCCTAGTATCCCTAGTAGTATTCCAAAGTTGTTTTAATACTAGGAGCCCGGAAATGCTACTTTATTCGATAGTAGTAAAGTGAAACCACAGAAAAATCTTCCTAGCTTGGTTGAAGTTTTAAGAGAAGTTGTTTAGAAACTTCTAAGGGTCTCTTGGAGCGGGTTGGAGCGTAAGGAGTTGGAGCTAAACGTTGCTCAGGATCGACTTATAAACTTGGATAATTTTTGGGCTTATCGAGGTAATGATCTATGTCCCCCTATTGTAATTGGATATTACATGTTGTAGTAGTTATACTTGAGTATATATTGGTAAGGATTGAACTGTATTTACATTGGACTGTACTTACAGTAGACTTATGTAGTATTATTGTGAAGCAGAATTGAACACGTCCGGTTAGACGTGTAATCCCATGGGAGTTGTTGGCCTGGTAGCGGGCCTTGATAGGGGAGGTGCTGCCGAATTTTCTGTAGAATAAGGAATCTTGTATTTAGAATATTCTACGAAGAGAACTAGAAGTTGATAGATGTATTGTGGTTGTTATAGGTGGATCTTCTACGCGCGGCATACTTGACTTGGCTTGTGGTTTAAGCTAAAAAGGTATGTGATTCTTCCTATACTCTTGAGCATGATTGTTGTGAACTATATAGTACGATAGACGTACGTGTGTGAAATGAATTTTTGTTTGTTTAAAACATAAAGTGTTATAATGGCTTTATGGGAAGTTAGTTATAACGACTTTATGAGGATAAAAGAAAGGTTTGATTTTGACAGTGAAACGACTTGATTTTGAAAGTTAAGAGACTTGATCTTGAAAGATAAGAGACTTGACTTATAACGACTTATTTTTGGAAAAAGAGAAGTAACTTGATTTAAGTATAGGTTACTTGTTTTGAAAAGAGTAAAGTTATTTGGGTTTTAAAGAACAACATGTTGTTGTTTTAAAAGAAAAGCACTTAGTTTAAAAGTATATAGTACTTGATTTTAAAAGTCTTATAAAGATTTTGGAAGGTGTAGTAATTTGGTTTGAAAGGAAAGCGTGTTTTAATACTACGAGTATTAGTATCGTGTGGCTTTACGTAAAGAGGTCTTTTTGAAAGAATGAAAGTATGTAGTATTTTGGGTTTGAAACCGGATTGTTGATTAAAATGAATGTATGTTGAACTTGCAGTGCTTGTTGTGATAGTATTTGATGTGCAAGTGTTTTGTTGATATCTTCTTAGTGACTCTGCAGGAGGCGGCTATCGATTGATTGATTGGACATCACGGCGTTGGGTGGTCACAGTATGTGTCCACTTTGAGTATTGGTTGTTTACATGCTGCGTGACTCTGGGAGGCGGCTGTCGATTGATTTCCTTTGGACATGCTTGACACGATGGATGGTCGCGAGCATCGTCGATAGGATAGTTTCATGGCCGTGACTTAGGGTGAGATCTTGGGGCATGCGGTCATTGTGAGGTTGATTGTTAGTCCATGGACGCTAATCCATGAAGCTTGCGCGGTGACGGCGATCGCGGGCTTGATTTATGCGTGTGGTTCGAGCCACGCTTTAGATACTGTTACGGTCATTTTCTCGTGTCTGCGGTAGCCTGCGGTAGATAGCTTAAGATACTTGCCTCGGTCGTATCTTGTGAGGCGGTAGGCTATTATGCGTTAACCAAGATCTTGCCTCGTCGATTCGCGTGGCTAGCTTTTGGGTAGTAGTTGGCTTCGTACCTTGCGTGATGGGATATGACTAGCTTTTGGGTAGTAGTTGGCTATTCTACTTGGCGTCGATTTTGATAGCCTTGAGCGGATCTAGTGTTGAGTTCACATATGGGTGTTGTTTTACATCATGCTGCCGGATGAGAATGAGTTCCACGAGCGTGAGTGATATTATGGCGTGAGACCCGTAGTTATGTGTGAGTGATTATTACGGGATATCGTCCACTTGCCCTCTTGTTTACTTATTGCGAAATGGTTTTATAAAATGATGAAATGTGATTTCATTCTGATATTTTTAGTTTCGCATACTTGGTACTGTTATCGCGACCTCGTTCGAAATTTGCGTTCATGCGCGGTAGAGTACACCGATTGTTGATCTCGCTCATGGATCGCGATTCGGCGTTAGGAAGCTCGTTCCTCGGAGGCTTATCTTTTAGTATAGTCCCTGTCATTGTAGGTACTTGTACATTCGGGTATGGCGGGAACCTGTCCGTCATAGATGTTATTACATTCTTAGAAGTGCATGTAATCTTGTTGTGGCGAGTTTGTAAAGGATAAGCTGTTGGGTTTTTATGTATGTGTCTGAAGAAACATTTTAGTTGCTTTGTTTATTTATCATATCTCTTGTTTCATGTTTATGTTTTATTTATTGATTTTCTCGATGTTGTATAACTAGGGTGCGAGGTAAGGCACGATCCGCGGGCAGGTTGGTCGTGACAATTCAAAGATTAAAGGTGGTGTAATTTGGTAGAAAGGTTGCGATATTCACTCGAGCATCGAGAATGATGTAAGTTTGTGAAAGGCTGCGATCTACGTTCAAAAGTGTGAGTGATGTAATTACGGCGAAAGATTGTAGTCTTCACTCGAAGTCGAATAATTAAATTACTGACCAAAGGTTGTAGTATTCACTCAGTGTCATAATGATGTCATTAAGGCGAAATGCTACGATGCGTCGTTCAAAGTGCGAGTGATTTAATTCCAGAAAGGCTATAGTTTTCACTCGATTATCAAAATAATGGATTTTTAGGTCTAAAGGCTTCATCGTCATTCAAAAGTTGAGTGATGTAATTTAAATTTGAAATGTTATAGTATTCACTCAGTGTCGAATGATGTATTCTGGTGCAAAGTTGCGATATACACTCACTAGCGTCAAAATGATGTATGTTTGGCCAGAAATTTGTAGTCTTCATTCAAAATTCCAAGTGATGTAATTTAGTTCGAAAGGATGCGATCTTAACTCGAAGTGCGAATGATATCATTATGGCGAATGGTTGTTGTCTTCACTCAGTGTCATAATGATGTATTTCTAGCCAGAAAGGTAGTAGTATTCATTCAAAAGTAAGAGTGATGTAAATTCGGCCAAAATGCTCTGATCTTCACTCGAAGTCATAATGATGTTATTACGGCAAAAGGTTGTAGTCTTTATTCAAAAGTTGAGTGATATAATTTCGTTCGAAAAGTTGTAGTATTCACTCGAAGTCTAAATGATGTAATTCTATTTGAAAATTTGCGGTTTTCATTTAAAAGTAAATGCAGTGAAGTAATTTAAACGAAGGTAGCACTAAATCGTTAGAATGATGTAATTAGGTTGAAAATTTGCGATCTTTATTGAAGTTGGAGTGATGTAATTATATCAAAAAGTTGCGATCCTCGCTCGAAGAAAATCTGAATGATGTAATTTAAATTTGAAAGATTGTAGTCTTCATTATAAATTCGTAGTGATATAATTACGTAGAAAGTTGCGATCTTTATTCAAAGTCATAGTAATTTAATTTTGTCCAAGGTTGCCTTCTTTATTCAAAAGTCGAGTGATATAATTAGGCCAAAATGTTGCGATCTTTATTCAAAAATGCGAATATTGTAATTCGAGTTGAAAGGTTGCATTTTCACTCAGCATCAAAATGATGTAATTATGGCCAAAAGATTGCTATATTCATTCAAAAGTCGAGTAATGAAATTCTATTTGAAGGTTGTAGTCTTGATCCAGTATCGAATGATGTAATTAAAGAAGAAAGGATGCGATCTGCGTTCAAAAGTTAGAGGTGATGTAGTTTGATTGAAAGGTTGCAATATTCACTCGAGCATCGAATGATGTAAGTTTCTGGAAAGGCTGCGATCTTCGTTCAAAAGTGTGAGTGATGTAATTATGGCGAAATATTGCGATCTTCACTCGAAGTGAGAATAATTAAATTATAGCCAAAGGTTGTAGTATTCACTCAGTGTCGAATGATGTAATTAAATGAAATGCTCTGATCGTCTTTCAAAAATGCAGGTGATTTAATTAAAGAAAGGCTATAGTTTTCACTCGATTATTAAAATAATGGATTTTTGGTCTAAAGGCTTACATCATTGAAAAGTTCGAGTGATGTAATTTCGGCTGAAATGTTGTAGTATTCACTCCAAGTGTCAGAATGATGTATTCATGGCTGCAAGGTTGCAGTATACACTCCTAGCATCAAAATGATGTATGTTTGACCGAAATCCAAGTGATGTAATTTCGTTCGAAAGTGCGATCTTAACTCGAAGTGAATGATATCATTATGGCCAGAAAGGTTGTAGTCTTCACTCAGTGTCATAATGATGTATTTCTAGCCGAAAGGTTGTAGTATTCATTCAAAAGTAAGAGTGATGTAAATTCGGCCAAAATGCTACAGTCTTCACTCCAAGAGTCATAATGATGTTATTATGGCAAAAAGGTTGTAGTCATTATTCAAAAGTTCTAGTGATATAATTTCGTTCGAAAAGTTGTAGTATTTGCTCCAAGAGTCTAAATGATGTAATTCATGCTGAAAGGCTGCATTCTTCATTTAAAAGTATGAGTGATGTAATTTCGACAAAAAGGTTGCACTCATCGTTAGAATTTTGTAATTCCGGTTGAAAGGATACAGTCTTCATTCAAAAGTCTGTAAGATGTAATTCGGTGAAAATTTGCATTTTCCTCAAGCATCAAAATGATGTAATTATGGCCAAAAGATTGTTATCTTCATTCAAAAGTCGAGTAATGTAATTCCATTTGAAGGTTGTAGTCTTATCAGCGTCGAATGATGTAATTAAAGAAGAAAGGTTGTAGTCTTCGTTTCAAAGTTAGAGTTGATGTAATTTGGTAGAAAGGTTGCAATATTCACTCCAAGCATCAGAATGATGTAAGCTTGACGGAATGGCTGCAGGCTACATTCAAAAGTGTGAGTGATGTAATTATGGTCGAAAGATTGTAGTCTTCACTCCAAGAGTTGTAATAATTAAATTACAGCCAAAAGGTTGTAGTATTCACTCCAAGTGTCAGAATGATGTCATTAGGCCGATATGCTCTGATCGTTATTCAAAAGTGCGAGTGATTTAATTAGATCGAAGGCTATAGTTTTCCTCGATTATAAAAATATTGGATTTTCGGTCTAAAGGCTTCATACATCATTCAAAAGTTCCAGTGATGTAATTTCGGCAGAAATGTTGTAGTCTTCACTCCAAGTGTCAGAATGATATATTTCTGGCTGCAAGGTTGCAGTATACACTCCTAGCATCAAAATGATGTATGTTTGACCGAAAGGTTGTAGTCTTCATTCAAAATTCCAAGTGATGTAATTTCGTTCGAAAGGATGCAGTCTTAACTCAAGGAGTCTGAATGATATCATTATGGCCGAAAGGTTGTAGTCTTCGCTCCAAGTGTCATAATGATGTATTTCTAGCCGAAAGGTAGTAGTATTCATTCAAAAGTAAGAGTGATGTAAATTCGGCCAAAATGCTACAGTCTTCACTCCAAGAGTAATAATGATGTTATTCTGGCAAAAAGGCTGCAGTCTTTATTCAAAAGTCTGAGTGATTTAATTTATTCGAAAAGTTGCAGTGTTCACTCCAAGAGTCTAAATGATGTAATTCCTGCCGAAAGGCTGCAATATTCCTTTAAAAGTCTAAGTGATGTAATTTCGGCAGAAAGGTTGCACTCATCGTTAGAATGACGTAATTTCGATTGAAATGTTGCAGTCTTCATTCAGAAGTTGGAGTGATGTAATTATATTCAAAAAGATGCGATCCTCGCTCCGTGATGCGAAAAGTTGTAGTCTTCATTACAAATTCATTGTGATATAATTAGTAGAAAATTGATCTATTCAAAAGTCATAGTGATGTAATTACGGCCAAGGTTACAATCTTTATTCAAAAGTCGAGTGATCTAATTAGGACATATGGTGCTTATCGAAAGTCGTAAAGATGTTATTTTGGCCAAAAGATTGCGATCTTTATTCAAAAGTCCGTATGATGTAATTCCGGTGAAATTTGCATTTTCCTCAGCATCAAAATTATGTAATTATGGCCAAGATTGTTATCTTCGTTCAAAAGTCGAGTAATGTAATTCTCTTGAAGGTTGTAGTCTTCCTCAGCGTCGAATGATGTAATTAAAGAAGAAAGGTTGTAGTCTTCGTTCAAAAGTTAAATGTGGTGTAATTTGGTAGAAAGGTTGCAATATTCACTCGAGCATCGAGAATGATGTAAGTTTGTGAAAGGTTGCGATGCATTCAAAAGTGTGAGTGATGTAATTACGGCGAAAGATTGTAGTCTTCGCTCGAGTCGGAATAATTAAATTACGACGAGGTTGTAGTATTCACTCCAAGTGTCATAATGATGTCATTAGGCGAAATGCTACGATCGTCATTCAAAGTCGAGTGATTTAATTCCAGAAAGGCTATAGTTTTCACTCGATTATCAAAATAATGGATTTTTGGTCTAAAGGCTTCATCGTCATTCAAAGTTTGAGTGATGTAATTTTATTTGAAATGTTCTAGTCTTCACTCCAAGTGTCGAATGATGTATTTACGTGCAAGGTTGCGATATACACTCCAAGCATCATGATGATATATGTTTGGCCAGAAAGTGATCTTCGTTCAAAATTCCAAGTGATGTAATTTAGTTGAAATGCTATAGTCTTAACTCGAAGTGCGAATGATATAATTATGGCCAAAGGTTGTAGTCTTCACTCCAGTGTCGAATGATGTATTCCTGGCGAAAGGAAGTAGTATTCATTCAAAAGTAAGAGTGATGTAAATTCGGCCAAAATGCTACGATCTTCACTCGAAGTCATAATGATGTTATTACGGAAAAAGGTTGTAGTCTTTATTCAAAAGTTGAGTGATATAATTTCGTTCGAAAAGTTGTAGTATTCACTCGAGAGTCTAAATGATGTAATTCTGTGAAAAATTTGCGATTTTCATTTAAAAGTGCGAGTTATGTAATTTCTGTGAGAAAGGTTGCACTCATCGTTAGAATTTTGTAATTAGGTTGAAAGGATGCGATCTTGTTCAAAAGTGCATAGATGTAATTCCGGTGAAAGGCTGCATTTTCACTCAAGCATCAAAATGATGTAATTATGGCCAAAAGATTGTTATCTTCATTCAAAAGTCGAGTAATGTAATTCCATTTGAAGGTTGTAGTCTTAGCTCAGCGTCGAATGATGTAATTAAAGAAGAAAGGTTGTAGTCTTCATTCAAAAGTTAGAGTTGATGTAATTTCAGTAGAAGGTTGCAATATTCACTCGAGCATCGAGAATGATGTAAGCAGCGGAATGGTGCGATTACGTTCAAAAGTGTGAGTGATGTAATTATGGTGAAAGATTGTAGTCTTCACTCGAGAGTTGTAATAATTAAATTCTGACGAAAGGTTGTAGTATTCACTCCAAGTGTCGAATGATGTCATTAAATGGATATGCTCTGATCGTTATTCAAAAGTGCGAGTGATTTAATTAGATCGAAGGCTATAGTTTTCACTCGATTATAAAAATATTGGATTTTTAGGTCTAAAGGCTTCATCGTCATTCAAAGTTCGGTGATGTAATTTGTGAAATGTTGTAGTCTTCACTCAAGTGTCGAATGATATATTTACGCTGCAAGGTTGCGATATACACTCACTAGCGTCAAAATGATGTATGTTTGTGAAAGGTTGTAGTCTTCATTCAAAATTCCAAGTGATGTAATTTCGTTCGAAAGGATGCGATCTTAACTCGAAGTGAATGATATCATTATGGCGAAAGGTTGTAGTATTAAGCTCAGTGTCATAATGATGTATTTCTAGAAAGGTAGTAGTATTCATTCAAAAGTAAGAGTGATGTAAATTCGGCCAAAATGCTCTGATCTTACTCGAGTAATAATGATGTTATTACGGCAAAAAATTTGCGATCTTTATTCAAAATCGAGTGATTTAATTTATTGAAAAGTTGCGATGTTCACTCCGAGAGTCTAAATGATGTAATTCTGTAGAAAGGCTGCAATATTCCTTTAAAAGTCTAAGTGATGTAATTTGGTAGAAAGGTTGCACTCATCGTTAGAATAGCGTAATTTAGATTGAAATGTTGCGATCTTACGTTCGAAGTTGGAGTGATGTAATTATATTCGAAAGATGCGATCCTATCCGTGATGCGAAAAGTTGTAGTCTTCATTACAAATTCATTGTGATATAATTACGGCGAAAGGTCGATCTATTCAAAAGTCATAGTGATGTAATTCTGGCGAGGTTCTGATCTTTATTCAAAAGTCGAGTGATCTAATTAGGACATATGGTGCTTATCGAAGTCATAAGATGTTATTTTGGCCAAAAGATTGCGATCTTTATTCAAAAGTCCGTATGATGTAATTCGGTGAAAATTGCATTTTCCTCAAGCATCAAAATTATGTAATTATGGCCAAAAGATTGTTATCTTCGTTCAAAAGTCGAGTAATGTAATTCCCTTTGAAAGGTTGTAGTCTTACCTCAGCGTCGAATGATGTAATTAAAGAAGAAAGGTTGTAGTCTTCGTTCAAAGTTAAAGGTGGTGTAATTTAGTAGAAAGGTTGCAATATTCACTCGAGCATCGAGAATGATGTAAGTTTGTGAAGAAATTGCGATCTGCGTTCAAAGTGTGAGTGATGTAATTAGTAGAAAGATTGTAGTCTTCGCTCGAAGTCGGAATAATTAAATTACGACCAAAGGTTGTAGTATTCCTCGAGTGTCATAATGATGTCATTAAGCCAGAAATGCTACGATCGTCATTCAAAAGTGCGAGTGATTTAATTAGGCGAAAGGCTATAGTTTTCCTCGATTATCAAAATAATGGATTTTAGGTCTAAAGGCTTCATCGTCATTCAAAAGTTTGAGTGATGTAATTTATTGAAATGTTCTAGTCTTCACTCCAGTGTCGAATGATGTATTTACGTGCAAGGTTGCGATATACACTCCAAGCATCATGATGATATATGTTTGGCCAGAAAAATTTGCGATCTTCGTTCAAAATTCCAAGTGATGTAATTTAGTTCGAAATGCTATAGTCTTAACTCGAAAGTGCGAATGATATAATTATGGCGAAGGTTGTAGTCTTCACTCCGAGTGTCGAATGATGTATTCTGGCCAGAAAGGTAGTAGTATTCATTCAAAAGTAAGAGTGATGTAAATTCGGCCAAAATACTCTGATCTTCACTCGAAGTCATAATGATGTTATTACGGAAAAAGGTTGTAGTCTTTATTCAAAAGTTCGAGTGATATAATTTCGTTGAAAAGTTGTAGTATTCACTCGAAGTCTAAATGATGTAATTCTGTGAAAATTTGCGATTTTCATTTAAAAGTCTGAGTTATGTAATTTCTGCAGAAAGGTTGCACTCATCGTTAGAATGATGTAGTTTCGGTTGAAATCTTGCAGTCGTCATTCAGAAGTTGGAGTGATGTAATTATATCAAAAAAGTTGCAGTCCTCACTCGAAGAGTCTGAAAAGTTATAGTCTTCATTACAAATTCACATTGATATAATTCTAGCCGAAAGGGTCAGTCTATTCAAAAGTCATAATGATGTAAATCTGGCCAAAAGGTTATAGTCTTTATTCAAAAGTCAGAGTGATCTAATTAGGACATATGGCGGCTTGCTCGAAGTCATAATGATGTTATTACGGCCAAGGTTGCGGTCTTTATTCAAAAATCTGAATGATGTAATTAATTTGAAGTCTTTGCATTTTCCTCAGCGTCAAAATGATGTAATTATGGCCAAAAGATTGCTATCTTCGTTCAAAAGTCTGAGTAATGTAATTCTGCTTTGAAAGGTTGTAGTCTTGCTCCAGCGTCGAATGATGTAATTAAATAAGAAATGATGTAGTCTTCGTTCAAAAGTTAGAGGTGATGTAATTTGGTCGAAGGTTGCAATATTAACTCGAGCATCAAAATGATGTAAGTTTGTGGAAAGGATGCGATCTACGTTCAAAAGTGTGAGTGATGTAATTACGGGCGAAAGATTGCGGTCTTACTCGAAGTCGAATTATTAAATTCTGACCAAAGGTTGTAGTATTCACTCTAAGTGTCGAATGATGTAATTAGGTAGAAATGCTACGATCGTCTTTCAAAAAGTGCAGGTGATTTAATTAAGTAGAAAGGCTATAGTTTTCACTCGATTATCAAAATAATGGTTTTTAGGTCTAAAGGCTTCATCGTCGTTCAAAGTTCGATTGATGTAATTTAATTTGAAATGTTGTAGTCTTCACTCCAGTGTCGAATGATGTATTTACGTTTTGCAGGTTGCAATATACACTCGACCATCATGATGATGTATGTTTGGTGAAAGGTTGTAGTCTTCATTCAAAGTGTGAGTGATGTAATTACAGTAGAAAGATTGCGATCTTACGCTCGAGTTAGACTAATTAAATTACAACCAAAGTTTGTAGTATTCAATCCAAGTGTATGCGAATGATGTCATTAAATAGAAATGCTCTGATCGTCATTCAAATGCGGTGATTTAATTAAATGAAGGCTATAGTTTTCCTCGATTATCAAAATAATGGATTTTAGGTCTAAAGGCTTCATACGTCATTCAAAAGTTAAGTGATGTAATTTAATTTGAAATGTTGTAGTCTTCACTCCAAGTGTCGAATGATATATTTATAGGCGCTGGGTTGCGATACATTCAAGCATCCTGATGATGTATGTTTGGCCGAAAGAAATTTGTTGTCTTCATTCAAAATTCCAAGTGATGTAATTTAGTTGAAAGTGCACTCTTGCTTTCGAGGATTACGAATGATATAATTATGGTAGAAAGGTTGTAATCTTCACTCAGTGTCGAATGATGTATTCTGGCGAAAGGTAGAAGTCTTCATTCAAAAGTAAAGTGATGTAAATTCGGCCAAAATGCTACAGTCTTCACTTCAAGAGTAATAATAATGTTATTTTGGCAAGAAGGCTGCAGTATTCCTTTAAAAGTCTAAGTGATGTAATTTCGGTAGAAAGGTTGCACTCATCGTCAGAATGATGTAATTTCGGTAGAAATGTTGCAGTCTTCATTCAGAAGTTGGAGTGATGTAATTATATTCGAAAGATGCGATCCTGCTCGAAAGTACGAAAATTTGTAGTCTTCATTACAAATTCATAGTGATATAATTATGGTAGAAAGTCGGTTTATTCAAAAGTCATAATGATGTAATTACGGCCAAAGGTTCTGATCTTTATTCAAAAATCGAGTGATTTAATTTGGACATATGGCGGCTTACTCCGAGTCATAATGATGTTATTACGGCCAAAGGTTGCGATCTTTATTCAAAAGTTTGTATGATGTAATTCGGTGAAAATTGCATTTTCATTCAAGCATCAAAATGATGTAATTATGGACAAAAGATTATTATCTTCGTTCAAAGTTTGAGTAATGTAATTCCCTCTTGAAAGGTTGTAGTCTTCACTCAGCGTCGGAATGATGTAATTAAATAAGAAGGTTGTAGTCTTCGTTCAAAAGTTAGAGGTGATGTAATTTGGTAGAAAGGTTGCAATATTCACTCGAGCATCAGAATGATGTAAGTTTGTGGAAAGGCAATCTACATTCAAAAGTGTGAGTGATGTAATTATGGCGAAAGATTGTAGTCTTCACTCCAAAGTCGGAATAATTAAATTACGACCAAAGGTTGTAGTATTCACTCCGAGTGTCGAATGATGTAATTAGATCGAAATGCTACGATGCGTCTTTCAAAAGTCGAGTGATTTAATTACGGCCAAAAGGCTATAGTTTTCCTCGATTATCAAAATAATTGATTTTGATCTAAAGGCTTCATCATCATTCAAAAGTTTGATTGATGTAATTTATTTGAAATGTTGTAGTCTTCACTCAGTGTCGAATGAAGTACTTACGTGCAAGGTTGCGATATACACTCCAGCATCAAAATGATGTATGTTTGTGAAAATTTGTAGTCTTAACTCGAAGTGCGAATGATATAATTATGGCCAGAAAGGTTGTAGTCTTCACTCCAAGTGTCAAAATGATGTATTTCTAGCCGAAGGTTGTAGTCTTCGTTCAAAAGTAAGAGTGATGTAAATTCAGCCAAAATGCTCTGATCTTCCTCGAGAGTCATAATGATGTTTTCGGGCAAAAAGTGATCTTTATTCAAAGTCAAGTGATATAATTTTGTTGAAAAGTTGTAGTATTCACTCCAAGAGTCTAAATGATGTAATTCTGTAGAAGAATTTGCGATCCATATTTAAATTAGAGTGATGTAATTTGTGAGAAAGGTTGCACTCATCGTTAGAATGATGTAATTCCGGTTGAAAGGCTGCAGTCTTCATTCAAAAATTCGAGTGATGTAATTATATCCGAAAAGCTGCAGTCCTCACTCCAAAGTGAATGATATAATTATGGCCGAAGGTTGTAGTCTTCACTCAGTGTCAAAATGATGTATTTCTAGCCGAAAGGTAGTAGTCTTCATTCAAAAGTAAGAGTGATGTAAATTCGGCCAAAATGATACAATCTTCACTCCAAGAGTCATAATGATGTTATTCTGGCAGAAATGTTGCAGTCTTTATGTCACGCCCGAACCCGGGCATGGTGCCTACTACAGGCACCTTACCATACAATACAATAAACGCGGAAGATAAATAACACTCATTTTTTAAAACAAAGACAAAGCCGATAAAGGCGCCATAATATAAATAACCCAAAGATTCTGCTATTCAATAATGTAAATACAACTCTAGCGATCCATTACGTATGAATACGGACCTCTAAGATTTTGGACAAATACTATGGCGGGACAAGGCCATGCGTACCCACGAATATACCTGCAATAATGACAAACTCGGAACATTGGAGCCGTCTCAAAATCTTTGAACCGATATCTAAGCTTGTGGATCCACAATGTGTACCTAAACACGAGGACATGAGCGGCCCAGAGAAATCGGTACAATAAGTACTAAGTATGGAGCGGAAATAAAGTACAACAATTAAGTCCATAACTATACAAGAAATGGCGGGCAAGTATGAAAATCAAATACGGATCTACGTGTCGTATAAAAATCGAGCCAAGCGTACCTTGTATCAACATACTCTTTAACTGCTGCACCACGATTATGAAAGCCATGTCAAAATCGGGACACACGCCTCGGCATATAATATCACGAAGCGTGCTCGTGGAATACAACATCACTATCGACATGTAACAAGTATAACATCTGACTACATTGCTGTGCCTTTTACAATGAGTAAACTTTACATGCTTTAAAATAGGAAGCTTATGATCGATCTAGGTCCACCCGTAGTATCATTATGCAAACCTACTCCTGGGTATTTCACCGCTAAGTCTTGTGGACCGCGTAGGACAATTCTCCTGCATAGGACTATTTCACCGCGCAGACTATTTCACCGCTTAGGCCTACGGGCATGATAACATATCGCCGTGCTCGCGTCATGGGTAGCAAATCCATGTAGATGTATAATGTCTTGAGGTTTACCCAGTTATACTCGGAAGGTGTATAACGTCTTGGGGTTTTACCCGCCTTATACTCGGGAGGTGTATAACGTCTTGGGGTTTACCGCGTTTATACTCGGGAGGTGTATAACGTCTTGGGGTTTACCCGCGTTTATACTCGGGAGGTGTATAACGTCTTGGGGTTTACCGCATTTATACTCATAACACTAGAACCGATGGCTATCATGAACAACGTATGCAAGTTAAGATAATCTTTGACTCAGCGTCGTAAAATGAATAAACCATCGTTTTAACAAACCAAGACAATTTCCATGCCTTCTTTTTCAACAAATCAAGACAATACCATGCCTTTCCTTTTTACAAATCAAGACAATACCATTTAGGCAAGCAGAAGTACTATCGAGGCACAAAATAGAATAACTATCATTTAAGCAAGCCAAAGTACTATCAAGACACTAACATGCCTTTCTTAAGGATTAAAATCCATTCGACAATGATATCGTGAGTCATCGTTCACTTTATGAACTAAATTTACATTTTAGGAAAGCCCAAGTACTACATGTATCGCTAGGAAGTAGGATCGATACATGTATCATTTTGGAACCATCGTTTAGAAAATCGAGACAACTTATCGTGCCAAGTATCCTTAAGACATGGTTTTGGAAAATCAAGGCACTAGACCTCGCGTGTTACTTTAAAACATCTTGAACATCAAAGTGCCATATATCATGTATTATATTAAGGACTTAATCATGGACATTCTACGATTTCCTTAAAACAATTTAAACCATCCCTTTACTTTCCACTAAAACTTGTTATAACAAACTTCCCATAGCGGTTATAACGGCCCGTTTTAGACAACTAACACACCATTCTTTGTTATACCAGTATTTCTAGAGTATATCGTGAGAGTGCGTACAAAAGTTTAAGCCTTAAGTAGGCAAAGGGGCAAAATTTGTTCCAACTAGCGAAAAGAATCGTTTTTAAGCGAAGCGTTTTAGGACTTTGCGAAGGAAAAATACGGTTGCAACATTTATTATTTTTGCGGATTTTTACGAGAGATGAAATATTTTGGACCAGCGATGTTATACCCGTGAATTCTGAGGTATATATGTGAGGATATGCGTGCGAGAATCTGACAGAAATTTTGGAAAGAAAGAAAGATGTGATTTTTAAACGGAAAAGTTTAGGTTTTGTGAAGAAAAGGTTAGTTAATGGGAATTGGATTCCCAGTTGGTATTTGGACTTCTTGGATTATTTTAGAATTATAAGATTTTATTTTTGAAAATGGTCACGTGGGACCACGGGAGAAATTCTGATTTTGTGAGGCCAGCTTTGTTTTGAGATTTTCGGTATTTTGGATATTTTGGAAGATGAAATATTTTGGGCCAGTCGGGGCGACACGTGTCACCCAATGTGCACCTTGGCCGGTTGGAGAGACAGTGTCTTGCACTTGTCCTTGGCGAAATGGCGTGACATGTGGTGAGCAATTTCGTTGGCCATGTGGTGTGGTGGGACCCACACACGTGGCCCAATCTTGACCATACACTTGATAAGATCTTGGCCACTTAATTCCTCTATAAATACCCCTTAGGTTGAAGACTAATTCATTCCACATAAGCCTTTCAGCAAAATACTCCATCCCTAAGTCTTGTTTCGTCCCTCCCCTATTGTGTAAGAAAATACTTTGAGTATTATTGTATATTCCCAAATACCTTGGCCTAGTATCCTAGTAGTATTCAGTTGTTTTAATACTAGAAGCAGGAAATACTACTTTTTCCAAAAGTCATGAAATGAAACCACAGAAAAATCTTCATAAGCTTGGTTGAAGTGTTAAGAGAAGTTGTTTAGAAACTTCTAAGGGTAGCTTGGGCGGGTTGGGCGTAAGGAATTGGAGCTAAGCGTTGCTCGGGATCGACTTATAAACTTGGATAATTTTGGGCTTATCGAGGTAATGATCTATGTCCTATTGTAATTGGATATTACATGTTGTAGTAGTTATACTTGAGTATATTATATTGGAAGGATTGAGCGTATTTACATTGGGTGTACTTACGATGACTTGTGTAGTATTATTGTGAAGCGAGGAATTGAACACGTCCAGGTTAGGCGTGTAATCCACGAGTTGTTGGCGTGGTAGCGGGCCTTGATAGGAGGAGATTTATGTGATAGCGGGAGGGAGGTCTTTGCGAATTTTACGTAGAATAAGGAATCTTGCGGTTAGAATATTCTGCGAAGAGATCTAGGAGTTGATAGGCGTTTTGTGGCCTTTATGGGTTGCGATTACCACGAGTAGCGTATTACTGCTTGAAGAGTGGAAAAGGCTAGCGAGGTTCTGATCTTGTGGGCGTTTTGCTTATTATCGATGTCGTCGCGGTATGTGAACCTCTTCCTATCTTTTCTAGCATGATTGTTGTGAACTATGTGAGTGCGGTGAGGCGTCGTGTGCTAAGTGAATTGGTTGGTTTAAAATATAAGGTGTTATAATAGCTTTATGGGAAGTTAGTTATAACGACTTTATGTAGGTAAAACAGTGGTTTATTGATTTTAGGAGTTAAGAGACTTGATCTTGAAAGATAAGAGACTTGACTTATAACGACTTGTTTTGGAAAAGAAGTAACTTGATTTTAAGTATAGGTTACTTGTTTTGAAAAGAGTAAGTTATTTGGGTTTTAAAGAATACTTGTTGTTGTTTTAAAGAAAAGAGACTTGTGGAATTAAAGAGTTTTGGTTTAGAACATAAAGTGTTATAACGACTTTATGGGAAGTTAGTTATACCGACTTTATGAAAACAATGTAATGGTTTTATCATTGGTTTTAAAATGGTATTTTGACGTTAAAGGGAGCAGTGTTTTGGTCTAACATGGAAGGCATGGTATTGTCTTAATGGGGTTTAAAAGGAAAGTGGAAGTTGTTTTGGTTTAATTAAAATGTTAGACACTTTATTTTGATACTACGGGTATCGGGTGACTTTTGTAAAAGAAATGGATCTTCTAAAAGAATTTAACGTCGTAGTACTTTGGGATTAAAACACGGACTTTGTCGTAAAATGAAAGTACCTTGAGTTGTGTGTAACTTGCCTATGTTTGCGTGTGATAGCCTTGTTGTGCAAGTGTTGTATCTTATGTTACGCGTCTCGATGGAGGGCGGTCATGTTATTCTTGATTGATGGACTCTTGACCGTTGGGTGGCTCTACGGGTATGGTTCCGTTAGGATTATTATTCCATGGACTAGCTCTCCGCGAGGTTTCTTGATTCGGCGGTATCGGTAGTTGGCTCTCGTGCTTGCCGAAGTCGTGGCTGTTTGACAGTATCGGTAGTTGGCGCCGTGCTTGCCCGTTCGGTTTATGACGAAGTCTCGTGATTCCGGCTTGGTATCTGGTAGTTAGTCTTCGTACTTGCCCCGGCCAGCTGCGTGGCGTAGTCTTGGTATCTGGTAGTTGACTTTCGTACTTGCCCTGGGTCAGCTTCATGGTTTGGTTATATAGATTTGTTGGTACGACTTTGGTATCTGGTAGTTGGCTTTCATACTTGCCCCGGTCAGTTGATGATGCGGCTTGGTATCAGTAGTTAGCGCCGTACTTGCCCATCACAGTTTTATGACTCAGGTGGGACCTGGTGTTTATGTGTACTTCTTGGTGTGATTATATCATAGACTGCCGACAGTGAGGAAGGTATTCCACGGGCATGATTAATGTTGTGGGCGTGAGACCCATTGTTATATTTGAGTAATGACTACGAGGCGTGAGTCACGACTTGACATATTTGTTTATATATTGTGGGTGTAGTTTGGTTATCATCATGTCTCACCTTTATATAGACTATTATGATTTCATTTATAGTATTTCTGATTTCACATGCTTGGTACTGTTATGCGACCTCGCCCGAAGCTGCGTTCATCTTGCGCGAGTAAGTACATCGGTTGTGGATCCGCTCATAGGATCACGGTTCAGCGTTTTGGAAGCTCCGTTTCTCGGAGGCTTATCTTTGGTATAGTCCCTGTCGATTGTAGATACTTGTACATTGGGGTATGGCGAGAGCCACTGTCCGTCATAGTTATAGTTACATTCTTAGAAGTGCATGTAATCTTTGTTGTAGGCGGGAGTTTGTAAAAGGATTTAAGCATTGAGTTGATATATATATATATGTATATATTCGGGAAGGTGGCCGTTTTAGTTGCTTTGTTTCATACTTTATGTCTTGTCTCGTATTTTAGTTTTATTTCCGCTGATTTTCTCTGATGTTGTATCACTAGGGTGCCAGGGTGAGGCACCAGTCACGGGCCCGGGTTCGGGTCGTGACAAAAGTGGTATCAGAGCAGTTAGTCCTCGGAAAGTGTCTACAGACCGTGTCTAGTAGAGTCTTGATTATCGGTGTGTTGTGCACCACATCTATAATCATGAAATTTGCGGGACATTTAGGATTAGTTTCCATTCTTCTCACTCACGAGATCGTGCCTTAGAGGCGTGTTGTAAGTTGGACTCCCTCGGCGTATTCTTTTATATCGATTATGCCTCGCGCGAGGCAACGAGCCCGAGAAGGGCAAGCGGCGAGAGGCTGCGAGTAGAACACGGAGGTTACGAGCGAAGGCCAGATTTTACGGGTGGTGCTACGAGGCGGATTCTACGATGCCGCCCGGCCCGAGTTTAGAGCGCGGCGATGGGCTGCGAGACCACGATACACGAGCCTCGGCCCGCGGCGAGAGCGAGAGGATATGGGTTGCAAGAGATGGCGATTACTAGTTAGGTTTATGGCGTGCCGAGGGCGGATGGGGCCGGGGTACGATGAGTGCACCCGGGGCGATAGTTGGAGACCGGGACTTCTTAAGTTCTGATCCACCGGTGTTACATGGATCGAGGCGAGATGACCTCGGGAGTTTATCAAGCGATTCTGACGGATCGTGAGTGATCGAGCCGGAGACCTAGTCGGTGGTCTTAGGTTACGCATCGGTGCGTGATCTGCGATCGGTGGTTTGATCGTGGGAGGCGTCGGGGAGCATGCGCTTCAGCGGTATGGGGCGAGTTCTCGGGAATTTCTTGCACATTTCTTGCCGCGGATGAGAGGCGCGGGCGACATGTTTACGATCTTTGAGGCGGGGAGGGCGCGGTTGAAAGTCTGGCGTAGAGTTCGACTTCGTTGGCTCGATATGTCCTGCGTTAGTAGCTAATATGGAGGGCGAGTGCCCGCTACGTCCACGAGGCTCGATGACTACTTGGCGAGCTTGCTCGGGTGTAGCTCTTGTGGGCATGGACATTGCCAGCATGCGACTTATGCACTTGGGTGTGAGGCGGAGAAGTCGATGGAATGGCGGGATCGGCGAAGAAGGCGAGCAGCGAGGTCTTTTGGCGACTTTCAAGCGGACCGCCTCGGCCGAGACTAGTTATGCGCCTCGCCCGATCTGAGCGGTCTCTGATCTTGAGGCATCCAGTATTCGAAGCGGTCGAGGGCTCGAGGTTGAGTGCTCGGGGAGTAGTGGTATTGACGGATGAGGCCACCGCACCTCGGTGTGGCGTTGCGGTAGAATCCATAAGGAGTGTCGTCTTTGGTTGGGAGGTTGTTTTACATGCGGCGGCGGGGCCATTTGCGAAATTGTCAGAGCGGTGGCGCGGATGTAGAGACTCGACCGGGATCTATGGTGGTTCGTCACCTTCTGCGACTATGCGCCTGCGAGTGAGGCCTATGATTAGAGTGAAGCGGTAGATACAGGTATATCCTTAACCCTCTAGAGCTTAGTATGCTTGATATAATGATCTTATTATTGTGTGCTATGTGCGGATAACGTTGTGTTATTTGTGAGTTAGAAAACATGGTTAGTTGAAAGGTATGTATGGGGGTATGGAAGGTGTGAACCTTAGAATATTACACGTTGAGACCTTAGATGTAAGGCCGTCCTGACAAAAAGATTTTACGGTTAGTCTTTGTCGAAACACTTGGGTGCGTGAAATGTATTGAGGGATAATTCCTTGGGTTGTGTAGGATGAAAGTGGTAGCTTTCAGGACTTGTATAAATGAGTTGTTAGGATCGGGAACAAGAGTGCAGTGCGATTATGGGTCGGGTTGAGGCAAGGTCGCGGGTCAACCCGCAACCCGGTTTAGAGTGGGGTCGGTTCGAGTGGTCACTTGGTGGTAGGATCGCGAGGTGCTAGGCCCGAGTTTAGGTGACCATCGTGCGAGTTCGTGGAGTGCGTTCGACGAGGATCGGATCGTGAAGGCGGGAATGGCCTTAGAGAAGTGAAGCTAGTGAGATGACCAAGTTTGAGGTAGTGACTCAAAATTTTGGAAACTAAAGCGATGGTGAAGTATGATCGTGTACTATAGAGTTGGGTGTCTGCGAGAAAGTGCGACGAATAAGAAGAAGCGAACATGTGTTATGAGAGCGGAAGTGATCATTTCTTTAATGAAGTGAAGATCACGAAGGGAGTATCCTTTAGACCATGGGTGTGAGCTTTTGTGATGTTAGAGGTGATTATCGTTGGCTTGGATTTGTATGTTATACTATGGCCGTTGATGGCATGATTGGTTTTAAGTAAGTATAGGAGTGAAGACTATCTGGCGCATGTGTGTTTGGAGACTTAGAAGGAACATTAGGGGAATGAATGTTTCTAAAGGAAGAATGTTATACCCGTAGTTCGAGTATATATGTGAGGATATGCGTGCGAGAATCGGCGAAATTTTGGAAAGAAAGAAAGATGTGATTTTTACGGAAAAGTTTCGGTTTTGTGAAGAAAAGGTTCGTTAATGGGGTGGATTCCCAGATTTGGTATTTGGACTTCTTGGATTATTTTAGAATTATAAGATTTTATTTTGAAAATGGTCACGTGGGACCAGGAGAAATTCTGGTTTTGTGGGGCCGCTTTGTTTTGAGATTTTCGGTATTTTGGATATTTTTGGAAGGCGAAATATTTTGGGCCAGTCGGCGACCGTGTCACCCCGTGTGGCGCATGGCGATTTGGAGGGAGTGTCTTGCGGCTGTCCGCTTGGCGAAATGGCCATGGCGTGTAGTGAGCAATTTCGTTGGCCATGTGGTGTGGTGGGACCCACACGCGTGGCCCAATCTTGACAATACACTTGATAAGATCTTGGCCTTAATTCCTCTATAAATACCCCAGGTTGAAGACTAATTCATTCCACACTTAAGCCTTTCCAGCAAAATACTCCGTCCACTAAGTCTTGTTTTCGTCCCTCCCCTCTTGTGTAAGAAAATACTTTGAGTATTATTGTATAGTCCCAAATACCTTGGCCTAGTATCACTAGTAGTATTCAAAGTTGTTTTAATACTAGGAGCAGAAAATACTACTTTTTCCAAAGTCGCAAAATGAAACCACTAGAAAAATCTTCATAAGCTTGGTTGAAGTGTTAAGAGAAGTTGTTTAGAAACTTCTAAGGGTGGCTTGGGCGGGTTGGGCGTAAGGAATTGGAGCTAAGCGTTGCTCGGGATCGAAACATAAACTTGGATAATTTTGGGCTTATCGAGGTAATGATCTATGTCCCTATTGTAATTGGATATTACATGTTGTAGTAGTTATACTTGAGTATATTATATTGGAAGGATTGAGCTGTATTTACATTGGGTGTACTTACGATGGACTTGTGTAGTATTATTGTGAAGCGAGAATTGAACACGTCAGGTTAGGCGTGTAATCACGAGTTGTTGGCGTGGTAGCGGGCCTTGATAGGAGAGGAGATTTATGTGATAGCGGGGAGGGAGGTGCTGCCGAATTTTCTGTAGAATAAGGAATCTTGCAGTTAGAATATTCTACGAAGAGATCTAGGAGTTGATAGGCGTTTTGTTGCCTTTATAGGTTGCAGTACCACGAGTAGCGTATTCTACTTGAAGAGTGGAAAAGGCTAGCGAGATTCTGATCTTGTGGAGCGTTTTGCTTATTGTCGATAATCGTCGCGGTATGTGAACCTCTTCCTATCTTTTCTAGCATGATTGTTGTGAACTATGTAATGCGGTAGGCGTCACGTGTGCTAAGTGAATTGGTTGGTTTAAAATATAAGGTGTTATAATAGCTTTATGGGAAGTTAGTTATAACGACTTTATGTAAATAAAGCAGATGGTTTATTGATTTTAGGAGTTAAGAGACTTGATCTTGAAAGATAAGAGACTTGACTTATAACGACTTGTTTTGGAAAAGAGAAGTAACTTGATTTTAAGTATAGGTTACTTGTTTTGAAAAGAGTAAGTTATTTGGGTTTTAAAGAATACTTGTTGTTGTTTTAAAAGAAAAGAGACTTAATGGAATTAAAGAGTTTTGGTTTAGAGCATAAAGTGTTATAACGACTTTATGAGAAGTTAGTTATAACGACTTTATGAAAACAAAGGAATGGTTTTATCATTGGTTTTAAAATGGTAACTTGACTTTAAAAGGAGGCGTGTTTTGGTCTAAAAGAAGGCATGGTATTGTCTTAATTTGGTTTAAAAGGAAAGTCTGGAAGTTGTTTTGGTTTAATTAAAATGTTAGTCACTTTATTTTGATACTACAGTGTCGGGTGACTTTTGTAAAAGAAATGGATCTTAAAAAGAATTTAACGTCACGTATTACTTTGGGGATTAAAACACGGACTTTGTCGTAAAATGAAAGTACCTTGAGTTGTGTGTAACTTGCCTATGTTTGCGTGTGATAGCCTTGTTGTGCAAGTGTTGTATCCTTATGTTCTGGCGTCTCTCGATGGAGGCCGGTCATGTTGTTCTTGATTGATGGACCTACTGACACGTTGGGTGGCCCATGGGAATGGTTCCATTAGGATTATTATTCCATGGACTAGCTCTCCATGAGGTTTTACTGATTCGGCTTGGTATCTGGTAGTTGGCTCTCGTACTTGCCCCGAAGTCATGGTATTTGACAGTATCACGGTAGTTGGCGCCGTACTTGCCCGTTCGGTTTGTGACGAAGTCTCGTGATTCCGGCTTGGTATCTGGTAGTTAGTCTTCGTACTTGCCCCGGCCAGCTGCATGGTGCAGGCTTGGTATCTGGTAGTTGACTTTCATACTTGCCCTGGGTCAGCTTCGTGGTTTGGTTATATAGATTTGTTGGTACGACTTTGGTATCTGGTAGTTGGCTTTCGTACTTGCCCCGTTCAGTTGATGATGCGGCTTGGTATCTGGTAGTTAGCCTTCGTACTTGCCGTCACGGTTTTATGACTCAGGTGGGACCTGGTGTTCATGTGTACTTCTTGGTGTGATTATATCATAGACTGCCGGCAGTGAGGAAGGTATTCCACGGGCATGATTAATGTTGTGGGCGTGAGACCCATTGTTATATTTGAGTAATGACTTTGAGGGCGTGAGTCCCTGACTTGACATGACTGTTTATTATTGTGGACTGTAGTTTGGTTATCATACATGTCTCCTGCTTTATATAGACTATTATGATTTCATTTATAGTATTTCTGATTTCACATGCTTGGTACCTATTATCTTGACCTCGCCGGGCTGCGTTCATCTGCATGGTAGAAGTGCATCGGTTGTGGATCCAGCTCATAGGATCACTGATTCGGCATTTAGGAAACTCCGTTTCTCGGAGGCTTATCTTTAGTATAGTCCACTGTCGGTGTAGATACTTATACATTCGGGGTATGGCGAGCCACTGTCCGTCATAGTTATAATTACATTTTTAAGTGCATGTAATCTTGTTGTGGGCGGGGTTTGTAAAAGGATTTAAGCTGAGTTGATATATATATATGTATATATTCGGGAAGGTGACCGTTTTAGTTGCTTTGTTTCATACTTTATGTCTTGTCTCGTATTTTAGTTTTATTTCTGATTTTCTCGATGTTGTATCACTAGGGTGCCGGGGTAAGGCACGATCACGGGCCGGGATCGGGTCGTGACAAGCGATAGGGTGACAACATCCTCAGTGGGCGGCGATCGAGGATTTCTTAGCACGTTTTTAGCTTTTTTTGTCAAGGAGTTGGTAGGATATTTTGTGTAGTAGATGAGCAAGTGGGACCCACTGCGTGTCCAAATCTTGACCTCCACTTCACCACTTGGCTTGATCTTGGCCGTTGAATGTCCTATAAATACCCTCTAATGCAAGACTATTTCTTCGTCCTCATGATAAATTCCAAGGCAAAAATCCTCTCCCCTTGAGTGTAGTTTCGTCCAAGCCACCCTCCCTTTGAGAGGCCTTGGCGAAACATCCCCACTTACTAGTTGTTTCGTAAAATACCCCTTGGTGAAAAGTATTCTCCAAGTATTGTTACTATTCAAAATATCTTGGCCCGAATACCTTGTAGTATTCGAGTTACACCTATACTAAAGCCCGGAAATACTATTATACTTCCTTTAGCCACTAAACGAAACCCTAAGGAAAATCTTCATAGCGGGTTGAAGTATTAAGAAGAAGTTGCGTAGAACTTCTAAGGGTTGTTTGGAGCGGGTTGGAGCATTCAGAATAGGAGCTAAACGTTGCTCAGGATCGATATTAAAACTTGGATAATTTTGGGCTTATCGAGGTAATTACTATTGTCCTTCTATTATAATTGGAAATTACATACTGTAGTAGTATAGAAATGAGTATAAGACGTATATAAGGATGGTATAAAAGAAGAGAATTGAATCAGAAGAATATTAAAGAAGAAAGTGACTGTACTTACATGGGTGTATTTCTGATGAACTTGTGTAGTTTGGCGGGTAGGGAAGTCTTGATTTTTAGTAGAATTTAGGAATCTGTATCTAGAAATATTTTCTGAGTAGTCTAGAAGTTGATAGACTTGTATGGCCGTTATAGGTTGAAATCTTTGCAAGTAGCGTATTCTACTCGAAGGGTGGAAAGGGCTAGCCGGATTACAGTACTTTGGAGCTATTTGCTAATAGTCGATATCGTCGCGAGGTATGTGATTCTTCCTATCCTCTTGAGCATGATATTCTAAAAGAATATGTATAGTACGGTGAGCGTGCATGTTAGCGAGCGTGGTTTTATGACATCTTTTGGAGTTTTAAATAATAAAGAAGCTTGAAGTATATCAAAAGAATTAAGAATCGTTTTTGAAAGAAGAGTAATACTTGGTTTTAAAAGCTTAAGAGTTATACTAGCTTTATGGGAAGTTAGGTATAACGACTTAAGAAAGATAAAAGAATGGTTTATTGATTTTAGAAGTTAAGAGACTTAATCTTAAAAGATAAGAGGCTTGACTTAAATGAATTGATATGAAAGTTGTTAAGAAGTGTGAAACCTCATTCGTGAGTAATGAGTACTTGGTTTTTAAAGAATAATGTTTCTTGATTTGGAAATGAGAAAGTATCGAGCAGAACCACTGCAGCGTTAATAAAGGAAAATGTATTGACAAATAAGTAATTATATTAAAAACAGTAGAAACCTCCATCTGCATAGAAGCTAAGATAAGACAAAATTGTATTACATTTCCTAGAACATGGCTGCTTTAATAAGATTGTTATAAACAAGAATAACCTACTCTGCATAAGGCATATGTTGCTCAAATTGTTTTAAAAGAGAATTACGTTATTAAATGATTAAGACTATGAGCTATGAAATCTTTCGAAAATAAGAGACGTGAATATTTGAAATTAGGCAAACTTGAACTTTGGAAAAGAATGTTGTAACTTGACTTTAAAAGGAGAAGTGTTTTGGTTTAAAAAGGAAAGTATGGAAGTTGTTTTGGTTTACTTAAAAATGTTAGTCACTCTATTTTTTATAATACGGGCATCGGGTGACCTTTGTAAAAGAAATGGATCTTTTAAAAAGAATTTAACGTACGTAGTACTTTGGGGTTAAAACCTGGACTTTGGCATAAAATGAAAGTACCTTGAGTTGTGTGTAACTTGCCTATGTTTGCGTGTGATAGCCTTGTCGTGCTAGTATTGTATTTCTATACCATCGCGTCTCTCGATGGAGGTAGGCTGATTTGTTATGATATTACTTGGGCGTCTGGCGGTGTGGAGGAATTCCGCAGATGCTCGCGTAGATAGTGTTATTCCATGGACTAGCTCTCCGTGAGGTTTTCTTGATTCGGCCTTGGTATCGGTGGTTGGCTTTCGTACTTGCCGTCTCGTGGTGATTCGGCCTTGGTACACGGTAGTTAGCCTTCGCTTGCCGTTCGGTTTAGTGGCGAAGTCTCGTGATCTGACCTTGGTATCGGTAGTTAGCCCTCGTACTTGCCCGATCATTTCGTGACCACGGCCTTAGTATCTGGTAGTCGACTTTCGTACTTGCCGTGCTCGGCCGTGGTTTGGTTGTATAGTATTGTTAATGCGGTTTTGGTATCGGTAGTTGGCTTTCGTACTTGCCGGTCGATTGATGATCGCGGCTTTGGTATCACGGTAGTTAGCCCGTACTTGCCGTCACGGTTTATGACTCGGGAAGGACTTGGTGTTCATCGTACTTCTTGGTGTTATTATATCATAGGCTGCGATGAGGAAGGTATTCACGGGCATGATTGATGTTGAGGCGTGAGACCAGTAGTTACATTTGAGTGATGACTTTGAGGCGTGAGTCACGACTTACATATTTGCTTATTTATTATGGTGTAGTTTGGTTATCATACATGTCTCTGCTTTATATAGATTACTATGATTTCATTCTGATATTTTGATTTCCATACTTGGTACTGTTATGCGACCTCCTTGAAGCTGCGTTCATCTGCGGTAGAGGTACACCAGTCGTTGATCCTCGCTCATAGGATCACAGTTCAGCGTATTGGGAAGCTCCGTTTCTCCGGAGGCTTATCTTTTTGTATAGTCCCCTGTCACTGTAGGTACTTGTACATTCAGGGGTATGGCGGGGCCCTGTCCCGTCATGTTGTATAAAAACTCTTAGAGTGCATGTAATCTTTGTTGTGGCGAGTTTGTAAAAAGGATTAAAACTGTTCGGTTTGAAAGATTTGTATATATATTTTATTGGAAGGTGACCGTTTTGGTTATCCTGTTCTTATCATATATCTTGTTTCATTTTTAAGTTTTTATTTAGCTGATTTTCTCGATGTTGTATCACTAGGGTGCGGGGTAAGGCACGATCCGCCGGGTTGGTCGTGACAAAAGTGGTATCGAAGCGATTAATCCTCGGAAAGTGTCTCTGACCGTGTCTAGTAGAGTCTTGATTATCGGTGTGTTGTGCACCGTCTATGTCGAGGAGGTGCGGGACATTTAGGATTAGTTTCCATTCTTCTCATTACGAGATCGTGCCTTAGAACTATGTTATAAGTTTGACCCTCGGCGTGTGCGTTTTTACGATTATGCCTCGCGCCCAGCGGCCGGGCAGATGGGCAAGGCGGCGAAAGCTGCTAGTAGGATCTGAGAGATGCGAAGCGCGAGCCCGGTCAATACGAATAGTGCTTGAGACGGCGAGTTTTGCGGCGCCGCCCGGCCCGATAGAGTTTAGGGCGCGGCGGTGGCTGCTGAGACCACGATACGAGCCTCGGTCCGGCTGGAAGCGAGAGGATGGGTTACAAAGATGGCCCGATTCTTGGCGGGATCGTGGCTGAAGCGTGAGATAAATTTGGATCGGCCGATTCGATTCGATAGCACCGTGGTTCACCTGAGATCGGATAGTTTGAGGCTACGGGATTTTCTGAGTTGTAGCCGGCTAGAGTTCTACGGGTCGAGGCACGAGATGATCGCGGGAGTTCATCAAGCGATTCTGACGGATCGTAGAGTGATTAAGGCTTGGAGACCGAGTCGGTGGTCTTGGGTTCACATCATTGCGTGATCTGCGATCGGCGGTTTGATTCGTGGGAGCTGTCCCGGGGAGAGCATGCACTTCCAGCTGTATGGAACGAGTTCTCAGAGGCATTTCTTGCACATTTCTTTCCTCCACAGACGAGGAGGGCTCGGGCCAACAGATTTTTGGTGTTGAGGCAGAGCAGGCGTACGGTTCGGGAGTACAATGTGGAGTTCGACTCATTGGCTCGGTATGTCCCCGCGTTAGTAGCTAGTATGGAGGACATAGTGCACCGCTACGTCACCGGGCTCGATGACTATGTCACGACCCGAACCCGGCCCGTGACTGGTGCCTTATCCGGGCACCCAAGTAGACATACATCAGAGTAATCTGCGGAATATAAAAACACAACATGAAACAATGTGAAAGAGACACAGTTTATCTGAGGAAAAGTTGCCTTTCGGCATATATATATAAACCCAAAGTGAACAGTTACATCCCAACTTTTACAACGGGACTACAGACCTCTAAGGAAGTAAAACAACTATGGCGGGATAGGGCCCCGCCATACCCTGAATGAACATTAATACCTACAACATTAGGGACTATACCAAAGATAAGCCTCCGGAGAAACGGAGCTTCCCAATCTTTGACTGTGATCTAGGCGAGGATCGGCAGTGGTGTACCTCACTGCGGCATGAGCGGCCCGAAGGAGGTCGATACAAGTACCAGTATGTGGCCCGAAAATGCGTAAATGAAATCATAATAGTCTATATAAAACAAAGACATATATGATAAACAATTTCACGATACCTGATATATAGCGATCGTATCAAGTCGAGGACTCGCGCCTTAAAGTCGTCACTCAAATATAACCATGGGTCTCGTGCCCACAATATCGATCATGCGGTGGAATTCCTTCCTCACTTGGCGATCCATGATATAACAAGCACGAGAATACCACATGAACACGGGTCCGCTGTGTCATAATAAAACCGTATGGGGTAAATGCGAAGGCATGGCGGCTACTAAGACCCACAGTACCAACAATGCCATAAACTGTATCACGAGGTCTTTCTAGACCGCACCATATGATCGAAGCTGGCCACTCGCCCTCAGTATCAATGTGCGCGTCTAATCCTGGAGCATACCGCTGCTACGCATAGGCCACACATAGGCCCGCATGAGGTATTCCTCGCATCGGGGGTAGCTAGCCAGCGGTACCTCACCGGACTCCATGATCCGCATAGTCACATAGACCGCGTAGTCACACGGACCGCGTAAGGCACTCCTCGCGTCGGGATAATACACGGAATGATCAATCCTGGAGCATACGCTGCTCGCGTAGTCACCTGACCGCGTAGGTCGTATAGACCCGCGTCGAGTGCGTGACCCTCGGTATAACAAGTCGAGGGTATGTGATATAATAACGATTACAACGGGCTTAACGTTTAACAGCGTAAGCGCAACAAGAATAACCCCGCAACATCACAAGATACTAACACGCGTAGCATCTAACATGTTTACTTATCAAATCAGCAAGAAAGTATTACAAGGCTATCACGAGCCAACACGATCAAGTTATTCACACAAGGTACTCTGCTTTATGTTAACAAGTTCGGGTTTTATCCCCCAAGTACTTCATACATTAACTCTTTTAAAAGATCCGTTTCTTTCACAAAAGTCACCTGATAACAGTAGTATAAAAATAGAGTGACTATCTTTTTAAGTAAACCAAAACACTTCCTAAATAACAACATTATTTTCCAAACATTCAAGTTTGCCTAATTTCAAATGCTCAAGTTTCTCATTTTGAAAGGTTTCGTAGTTCATAGTTTTAATCACTTAATAATATAATTCTCCTTTTAAAACAATTTGAGAAACATATGCCTTATGTGTGAGTAGGTTATTCTTGTTTATAACAATCTTGTTAAGGCAGCCATGATCTAGGAAATGTAATATCATTTTGTCTCATCTTAGCTTATGCGGATGGAGGTTTCTCTGGTTTTAATAATACTTAATTAGTCGATACATTTCCCTTTATTAGCTGCGATGTTTTGTTAAATACTTATTCTCATTTAGAAATCAATACAAGGCGTTTATAAACAATTAAGTAAGCAGTTCCTTTTATCTCTCTTAAGTCGTTATACCTAACTTCCCATAAGGCTAGTATAACTCTTAGCTTTTAAAACCAAGTATTACTCTTCTTTCAAAGCGGTTCTTACTTAACTTTGAAATACTTGAGATGCTTTATTATTAGACTCAAGTCGGAAGACATCGCGATAAAACCACGTTCGTTAACACCGTCGTCTACCGTACTATATATATTCTTTTAAAATATCATGCTCAAGAGTATAGGAAAAATCACATACCTCGCGGCGATTATCGACTAATAGCAAAATGCTCCACCATTATAACGGCTAGCCTTGTCCACCTTTCAAGTAGAACATGCTACTGTGAGCATTCAACCTATAAAGGCCATATCGTCTATCAGCGTCTAGACTACTGTTTGAAGAATATTCCAAGTAGAGGTTCTCTATTCTATGGAAAATCGGGCGTGCTTCCCTACCGTCATACTACACAAGTCTCTTGTAAATGCAGTCTATGTAAATCTGATTCAATTCTTCTTCTTTTATACCGCCCTACTTGTGATTACAGTTCAATTCTATTCTTTAATATCATACATATCTTATACTCAAATCTTAACTATTCTTATATGTAATCTTGATTACAATAGAAGGACAAAAGTGTTTACCTCGACAAGCCCAAAATTATCCAAGTTAAATGTCGATCTGAGCAAGGTATAGCTCACAATTGCGCTCAGATAGCTCAGAGACCATAGAAGTTTCTAAACAACCTGCTCAACTACTAAAAGGGATTTGGGGCTAGGGTATTTTGGAATAGTAACTACTAGAAGGCAACTTTCTACAAGGGGAGGGTTCTCGTGAAGCCACTAGGAAGGGGAGAGGGCTTGGGCGAGAAACACTACAAGGAGAGGAGTTTTGAGACTTAGAGAATGAGGAGTGGATGAAGAAGTCTTCACTCGAGGGGTATTTATAGAACACTCGAGGCTAAGATCAAAACAAATGGAAGGTGGAGATTATGATCCAAGTGAAAGATGAGGTCTTCCAACCAAGTGTCTCCCATGACATTTGGACATATGTCCACCACAATATTGGAACACATGCCCACCTGACAATGAGCCATGTGGACTCACTAACTCTCAAAAGCGTCCACTTCTACCTACTCGCACAAATCAACTTGCAAGACTTGACCAATTTGACTTGCCCACTAGGCCACATTTTCGTCCAACTTAAGCCAACTAAGGGTGACACATGTCTCCCTCCTAATGGTCCAAAATATTTCGTCTCTCGAAAAAATCCGTAATCGGTTAAAAATATTAAAAACGTAGAATTTCCTTCACAAGGTTCGGAATCTTTTCCCTTGAAAGATTACAAATTCATTCTTAACCTAATTAGGGTTTGTACAAACGTACGTACGTCCTCACGTACATACTCCGGAACTACGTGGTATAACATTCTCCCCTCGCCGAAACATTAGTCGAATGTTCCTTCTCATGACAGATAACGATATAGGTCCTCACAACTTAACAGTTTGCAAAAGCCACACATGGCCACAATACACCATGCACAAATACTCAAATCCAAGTCCACGAGGAATCACCTCTATCATCACAAAAGCTCCCAAGTCTAAAAGATATACCGCCCGCGCTTTACTTCACAAAAGTAATGATCACTCTTATTCTCTTACTCGTCGTACCCTCGCCGAACACTCGAACACCCTAAATAAACTTACCACGCCGCATTATTTGCTTGGTTTCCAAAATCTAGGGTTACTATCTCCGACTTGGTCATCGTCAGGGAATACTGCGGATGGATCTCGATACTCTTACGAACATATCAACATGAAAGGCCAGGACGTCTTGCCTCCCGCGTCGGACGGCAAAGCTAACATAGGCAACTTTGGCCTATCCTACAAAGGATCAGCGCTCGATTACCGGGCTAAGTTTCCTCTGTTTTCCAAATCTCGTCATGCCGCCGGGTGGTACGCTTGAAAACCCACGTCGGCTGAACTTCAAGTGTCGATGCGATTATCCGCATGACTTACGGTGACTACGAGTGCCAATAACCTCTCTTGGATAGGCTTCACCTATCCACGTCCTGTGAATCAAGTATGTACCCATTATCTGAATCTTGCCAACATCGAACCAATCGATCGACAACTACACTTAGCCTACTGAGGCTTCGTAAGGCGACATCCGAATCTGAAATGGTAGTTATAAAACACTCCTCAGCGAGGCAACAATCCTCACTACCACAAATCAAAACAGGTCAGGGTGAATGCGTCTTGAGACTACTTTGAGTTCTTAACCCCTTTGGTAATACCTCCGAAAAGAAATCAGTAAGTAGGCTCGGCTGCGCGTCATAAAGTAAAAGTAGGAACCCGCGCGATCTTACAACCTTTACGATATATAACATCTCGCGTAACCTGCATCGAGTAAGCGATTCGGCTGAAAGACAAGATGGTGACCTATCGGCGAGCCTGCGGTTGAGCATCGTACGGACTCGTGCGATGGTTAACTAAACTTGGGCCTAACACCCTCGTGACCTATCCTGGCGGGACCACCACAAATTTTCCTTTCTTCAAACCGGGCTGCGGGTTGACCCGCCATCTAGCCTCAACCCGACCCATTTATCGCGCCAAGCTTCTTGTTCCCCGATGCGGAACAATCTCACTATCGAGTCACGAAAACCTAGTGGTCTTCTTAGCTCACTACCCTCTTTCATTTCATACCACTCAGGGACTTATCACACAATATATCTCACGTATATTATGTACTCTGATAAGGGTCAAACATAAAAATAAATCTTTTACTCAAGATGGCCTCGCCTCTAAAGTCTCCACGTATAATATTCTAAGGCTCACACTTTCCCTATCCCCAATCTTACCCTTTTAACTAACCATGATTCCTAATCACAATTTAACACAATGCTATCTGAACATAACACTTAAAGTATACTCATCTTATCACACATACTAATCTCTAGAGGGTTAAGGATATACAGTATCTCTTCTTCACTACACTTTGTCGTTCTAATCGATCACCTTTGTTGGCGCATAGCTAGGAAGGTGATGAACTAGCCGCGATCTGAAGGTGAGTCTCTACATCCGCGCAACCTGCAGTGGACAATTTCTGCAAAATGGCGTCTTGGCATAAGCGTAACAAATTTGTCGAAGAAATGCGACACTCCGCGTGACACCTACCACAGCGACCACAGCGAGGTGGGGTGGCCTCTCAGCTAACACCCCTTCCTCTCGAGAATCACTTGAATCCATGGCCCGATCTTGTAAATTTGAGTCCTCCTACTTGTACATTCTCTCGACACATAGCCCGGACGGCCGCAGGTAAAACAAGTACTAACAAAAAGATGACATTCCAGGATGGCGCGCCCTTGTGTGAACAACGAGGAAAAGCGACTTGGCGTTTGGAACCTAAGTGTGTCATGAACGGATGCCACAGGCTCGACCAACTCTTGTATACTCGAGCGTCACGAACCACTGTGGAGAACACTGCTGCTGGCGGGCGCGTATCTGTCTCTTGCTTGGCGGTTCTCTCGCCGAAAGTTACCAAAGGATCCTGCCGATCGGGCCCTCTTCTGCTGTCCTTGATTAATCTGTCGATCTCTACGTTTTTCCGCCTGCTGCGCATAAGCCTGAACGCGGGCAATATCCATGCCCGACTGAAGAGCTACTCTTGTACAACCCTTTACTAGATAATCGTCTAGACCCGTGATATATCGGTGCACTCTATATTCTCTGGTTGCTAAAATCCTAGCTAATGTGAGTCCGTTCCTTTGTAATCCATATTCTCTGTTCCGGTAGTGGGCGAAGGCTCATATAACATGGCGCGATGGAGGCTAGCGCATTGTGCTAAACTCTCTTTGGGTGGCGATGTCGCGAACTTCCGAATGAAGCACCACCCTAGGTGATGATTGGGCTGTGCCCTCGTAACCTCTGCAGTACTCTGCTGACTCCTCGTTTGCCTTGCCCCCGAGCCGGGTTGCCTTGCGGGGGCTTAGCGGTAAGGAAAGAAATCGTTAGAGAGGTCGACTTATAACACGGCTCTGAGCCGCGATCGAGTGAGAAGAATGGAAACCAATCCTAAATATCCTATAGCCTCACGATTATTGGTGTGGTGCGCGACACGCGATAATCAAGACTCTACTAGATGCGGTGCAGACACTTTCCAGGATTAAGCGCTCGATACCACTTTTGTCACGACCGAACGGCCGTGGTAGTGCCTTGCCGGGCACCCAGTAGACATCATCAGTGTCAGTGAATATAAAAACACAACATGAAACAATGTGAAAGAACCCAGTTTATCGAGGAAAAGTTGCCTTTCGGCATATATATAAACCCAAGTGAGCGATTACATCCCAACTTTTACAGCGGGACTACGGACCTCTAAGGAAGTAAAACAACTATGGCGGGGACGGGGCCCGCCATACCTGAATGAACATTAATACCTCTGACATCGGGGACTATACCAAAGATAAGCCTCGGAAGCGGAGCTTCCCAAACGCTGACTGTGATCCTAGGCGAGGATCGGCGGCGGTGTACCTCTACTGCGGCATGAGCATGGCCCGAAGAAGTCGATGCAACGGTACCAAGTATGTGCCCGAAAATCGTAAATGAAATCATATGTAGTCTATATAAAACAAAAGACATATATGATAAACAATTTCTGATACCACGATATATGCGATCATGTCAAGTCGAGGACTCGCGCCAAAGTCATCACTCAAATATAACCATGGGTCTCATGCCCACAATATCAGTCATGCCCGTGGAATTCCTTCCTCACTGCCGGCAGTCCATGATATAACAAGCACCAAGGTACAAATGAACACCAGGTCCCACCTGTGTCATAATAAAATCGTACGGGGTAAGTACGAAGGCATAGCCGACTACTAAGTCCCACAGTACCAACAATGCCATAAACTGTATCACGAGGTCTTTCTAGACCGCACCACATGATCGAAGCTGGCCACTCGCCCTCAGTATCAATGTGCGTATCTAATCCTGGAGCATACCGCTGCTGTAATACCCCGTAGAGTTTTGTATGTATTGATGTTGATGATGTGTTTAGTGTTATGTTCGGATAGCTTTGTGCTAAAATGTGATTTAGAACCGCCTATTTTCAGGTATATCCTTAACCCTCTAGAGTTTTGTATGTATTGATGTTGATGATGTGTTTAGTGTTATGTTCGGATAGCTTTGTGCTAAAATGTGATTTAGAAACCTGGTTAGTGAAAAAGGGCTTATCCCTGGGTAGTGTGAAATGGAAGTGGTAGCTTTCATGACCTGTATAGGTAAGATTGTTCCGGATCGGGGAACAAGAGCTTGATGCGTTAAGTGGGTCGGGTTGGGGCCATGTTGCGGGCCAACCCGCGGCCTGTTTCGAGGTGGGGTCAGCTCTGGGTGGTCCCGCCAGGTGGTAGGGTCACGAGGGTGCTAGGCCCAAGTTTAGATGACCATCGTATGAGTTTGTGGATATGTTCGACCAGAAGCGGATCGTGAAGGCCGGGAATGGTCTTAAGGAAGATTGAGGCTAGTAAGATGACCAAGTTTGGAGGTGGTGACTCGAGGTTTTGAAAGCGAGGCGATGGCGAAGAGTGATGCATTATACTAGAAAAGTTCAAGTGTTAGAAGGCGCGGCGAGTAAGGAAGGAAGAGAACGTGTGTTGTTTCGTGGCCAGTTGTGGCGTTGGCAACTTGTTAGAAGAACTTCATCGTTATCCGTCTTGAGAAGGAACATTCGGGACGAATGTTTCTAAGGAGGGAAGAATGTAATACCCCGTATTTCCGGAGTATGTACGTGAGGACGTACGCAGAAAAGTTTGAGCCTTAAAGTTAGGCTAGGTTCGAAATTGTGCACAGTGCGAGAAAAGTCGTTTTTCGGCCGAAGCGTTTTACTAAACTTGCGAAGGAAAATTCGGCTATGTCATTTATTATTTTTGCGGATTTTTAGAGGCGTAACATGTTGGACCAGCGGGAGGTGACAAGTGTCACCTCGCATTGAGCTTGAGTGAAGCGGCAAAGGGACGAACAAGGGTCGAGGAGTTGGTAGGATATTTGTGCAAGTTGGTGTGGTAGATGGATAAGGTGCACATGGCTTAATCCTAGCCTACACTTTCCTAACACTTGGATGAATCTTGGCCATTGGTTGGCCATTTCTTGACCTATAAATACCCCACAAGTGATGAACTTCTTCATCCTAAAATCATTTTCAAAGTCTTGAAATCCCTTCCCACTTTGTTGTTGAGTTCGTCAAGCCCCCTTTTAGAAGCTTGGCGAGAGGTCTCCACTGCTAGTTGTTTTAGTATAATACCCCTTGTTGTGGTATGGAAATACTCTCTAGTATTGTTGTAATGCCCAAATACCTTGGCCCAAATACCTTGTAGTATTCCCGAGTTACACGTATACAAAAGCCAGAAAATACTATTATACTTCCTCGATCCACAAAACGAAACCTAAGGAAAACCTTCATGAGTCGGTTGAAGTGTTAAGTAGAAGTTGCGTAGAACTTCTAAGGGTTGTTTGGGCGGATTGGAGCACTTTCGGAGTAGGAGCTAAGCGTTGCTCGGGAGCGACGTTATACTTGGATAATTTTGGGCTCATCGAGGTAAATACTCTTTGTCCTTATTGTAATTGGGAATTACATACTGTAGTAGTATAGAAATGAATATAAGATTCATAGAAGAGAATTGAACTGTACTAGAAGGATATATCAGTAAAGACTTGAACTGAAATCACTTAAGAAGAATATAAGTAGAAGTTAAACTGTACTTACTTGGGGTGTATTCTGATGAAGTGATAACCTTTATTGGTTGAATGTTACGCAAGTAGCATGTGCTACTTAGAAGGTGAACAAGGCTAAGGGTTATGGCGTGGGCGTTTTGCTTATAGTCGATAATCGTCGCGAGGTATGTGATTCTTCCTATACTTTTGAGCATGATATTTTAAAGGAAGATATATATAGTGCGACAATGTCTTTTGACTTAAGCTGAATAATATATAATGCGGTGAGCGTCGTGTGCTAATTGAGCGTGGTTATGCGGCAATGTCTTTTGACTTAAGCACGAATAATAAGAAACTTGAAGTATGTCAAAAGAGTTAAGAAACCATTTTTGAAAGAAAGAGTAACACTTGGTTTTAAAGGTTTTAAAAGAGTTATACTAGCTTTATGGGAGTTAGGTATAACGTCTTAAGAAGGTAAAGAAAGTGGTTTACTGATGTTAGAAGTTAAGAGACTTGATCTTATAAGATAAGAGACTTAACTTAAATGAATTAATATGAGTTTTGTGTGAAACCTCATTCGTGAGTAATGAGTACGTGGTTTTTAAAAGGAATAATGTTTCTTGATTTGAAATCGAATGTGTATCGACAAACCAACTGCGGCGTTAATAAAGGAAAATGTATTGAATAATTAAGTATTATTAAAACCAGTAGAAACTTCCATCTGCATAGAAGCTAAGATGAGACAAAATGATATTACATTTCCTAGATCATGGCTGCTTAATAAGATTTATTATGAACAAGAATAACTGCTACTTTATGGCATATGTTACTCAATTGTTTTAAAAGAGATTAAGACATTGAACTATGAAACTTTTCTAAAAAGAGACTTGAGTAATTGAAATTAGGCAAACTAGAACTTTAGGAAAAGAAAGGCATTGTGTTGTCTTAAAATGGTTTAAAACATAAAGTGTTATATGACTTTATGGGAAGTTGGTTATAACGACTTTATGAAAACAAAGAAGGGTTTTATCATTGGTTTTAATATGGTAACTTGACTTTAAAAGAGAAGTGTTTTGGTCTAAAAGAAGGCATGGTATTGCCTTAATTGGTTTTAAAAAGGAAAGTATGGAAGTTGTTTTGGTTTGCTTAAAGATGTAAGTCACTCTATTTTTATACTACGGGTATCGGGTGACTTTTATAAAAGGAATGGATCTCTTTAAAGGAATTTAACGTCGTCGTACTTTAGGGTTAAAACCGGACTTTGGCGTAAAATGAAAGTACTTTGAGTTGTGTATAACTTGCCTATGCTTGTTGTTGTGTAACTTGCCTATCTTTGTTCTTGTGTAACTTGCCTATGCTTGTTGTTGAGTAACACCTATGCTTATTGAGATAGTCTTTGTTGTGCAAGAATTGTGTTTCTATTCTCTGGCGTCTCTCGATGGAGGGCGGTTGACTTATTGAGAACTTACTTGGGCGTCTGCGGTGTGGGAGATTCCACGGGTATGCTTCCATTAGCATTGTTACATGGGCATGTCTACACCATTGATGGATTCTGTGGACATGTGACCATTTTGGTTATGGTGAAGTATCGTGACTTACGGTTGTGATTGGGTGCGTAGCATGTTTACTTGCACCCGTCGGCTCGTGGCGCGGTGGATCTGGTGCGGTTGTTGCACACCGCGTGTCGACGCGGCGAAATGTCGTGACTTACGGTTGTGATCGGGTGCGTGGCGTTACTTGCCCCGTCATTCACGTGGCGCGGTGGATCGGGTATAGGTTATTGCACGCGCCGCGTGTCGACCGCGAGTCGGTATAGTGGCGAGTCTCGTGTCTGACCGACATCGAGTAGGACTTGGTGTTGGTGTACTCCTTGGTGTTGTTATATCATAGGCTGCCGTGATGAGGAAGGGATTCCACGAACACAGTGATGATTTGGAGCGTGAGTCCACGACTTGATATATTTGGTTATATGTTGTGTCTTGTAGTTTGGTTATCATACATGTCTCTGCTTTATATAGACTATTATGATTTCATTTCTGATATTCTGATTTCACATACTTAGTACTGTTATGCTTGACCTCGCCGAGGCTGCGTTAAATCTGCGGTAAGTCGTCAGTGTCGATCCGCTTTTAGGATCACCTTTCAGCGTCTTGGGAAGCTCCGATCCTACTGAGGCTTATCTATTGTATGTTACCACAGTGCATGTAAGTTCTTATGCGTTCGGGGTATGGCGGGGCCACTGTCGTCATAGTTGTTGTAAAAATCTTAAGTGCAGCCTTTGTTGTGGCGGGGTTGTAAGGATTGTAACTGTTCAAATGTTTTTATATATATATATGTTGAAAGGTAACCGTTTTGGTTGGCCTATTTTCTTTCATCTTGATCCATGTCTAATTGCATGTTTAAGTTTTTATTTCCAGTTTTCTCGATGTTGTATCACTAGGGTGCGGGGTAAGGCACGATCCACGGGCGGGTTGGTCGTGGCAATTTGCTCCGCATAGGCCACGCATAGGCCGCGTGAGGTATTCCTCGCGTCGGGGTAGCTGGCCCGCGGTACCCTCAGACTCCGCGATCCGCATAGTCACATAGACCGCGTAGTCACGCGGACCGCGTAAGGCACTCGCCGCGTCGGGATAATACACCGGAATGATCAATCACGGAGCATACGCTGCTCGCATAGTCACCGCGAACCGCGTAGGCGTATAGACCCGCGTCAGGGTGGCAAGCCCTGGTATAACAAGTCGAGGGTATGTGATATAATAACGATCTACGGGCTTAACGTTTAACAAGCGTAAGCCTGACAAGAATAACCCTCTTACACAACATCACAAGATACTAACACCGTAGCATCCTAACATGTTTACTTATCAAATCGACAAGAAAGTATTACAAGGCTATCACAAACCAACACAATCAAGTTATTCACACAAGGTACTTTCTACTTTATGTTAACAAGTTGAGGTTTTATCCCCAAAGTACTTCATACATTAACTCTTTTAAAAGATCAGTTTCTTTCACAAAAGTCACACAATACGTAGTATAAAAATAGAGTGACTATCTTTTAAGTAAACCAAAACACTTCCTAAATAACAACATTATTTTCCAAACATTGAGTTTGCCTAATTTCAAATGCTCAGTTTCTCATTTTGAAAGGTTTAGTAGTTCATAGTTTTAATCACTTAATAATATAATTCTCCTTTTAAAACAATTTGAGAAACATATGCCTTATGTGTGAGTAGGTTATTCTTGTTTATAACAATCTTGTTAAGCGACCATGATCTAGGAAATGTAATATCATTTTGTCTCGTCTTAGCTTACATGCGGATGGAGGTTTCTCTTTGGTTTTAATAATACTTAATTAGTCGATACATTTCCCTTTATTAGCCCTGCGATGGTTTGTTCGATACTTATTCTCATTTCGAAATCAATACAAGGCGTTTATAAACAATTAAGTAAACCGTTCCTTTTATCTCTCTTAAGTCGTTATACCTAACTTCCCGTAAGGCTAGTATAACTCTTAGCTTTTAAAACCAAGTATTACTCTTCTTTCAAAAGCGGTTCTTACTTAACTTTTGAAATACTTCAAGATTCTTTATTATTAGACTCAAGTCGAAGACATCGCGGATAAAACCACGTTCGATTAACACACGTCGTCTGGTACTATATATATTCTTTTAAAATATCATGCTTTCGAGAGGATAGGAAAAATCACATACCTCGACGATTATCGACTAATAGCAAAATGCTCCACGCTATAACGGCTAGCCTTGTCCACCTTTCAAGTAGAACATGCTACTCGCGAGAACATGCAACCTATAAAGGCCATATCGTCTATCAGCGTCTAGACTACTGAAGAATATTCCAGTAGAGGGTTCTCTATTCTACGGAAAATCGGGCGATCTTCCTGCAGTCATACTACCAAGTCTCTGTAAATGCAGTCTATGTAAATGCTGATTCAATTCTTCTTCTTTTATACCCTTCTACGTGATTACAGTTCAATTCTATTCTTTAATATCATACATATCTTATACTCAAATCTTAACTATTCTTATATGTAATCTTGATTACAATAGAAGGACAAAGTGTTTACCTCGACAAGCCCAAAATTATCCAAGTTAAATATCGATCCTGAGCGAGGTTTAGCTCTAATTGCACGATCAGATAGCTCCAGAGACCATAGAAGTTTCTAAACAACTTCTGCTCAACTACTAAAAGGGATTTGGGGCTAGGGTATTTTTGAATAGTAACTATTAGAAGACAACTTTCTACAAGGGGAGAGGGTTCTCGTGAAGCCACTAGGAAGGGGAGAGGGCTTGGGCGAGAAACACTACAAGGAGAGGGAGTTTTGAGACTTAGAGAATGAGGTGGATGAAGAAGTCTTCGCTCGAGGGGGTATTTATAGAACACTCGAGGGCTAAGATCAAAACAAATGGAAGGTGGAGATTATGATCCAAGTGAAAGATGAGGTCTTCCAACCAAGTGTCTCCCATAACATTTGGACATATGTCCACCACAATATTGGAACATATGCCCACCACAACAATGAGCCATGTGGACTCCACTAACTCTCCAAAAAGCGTCGACCTACTACTCCGCTCGCGCAAATCAACTTGCAAGACTTGACCAATTTGACTTGCCCACTAGGCCACATTTTCGTCAACCTAAGCCAACTAAGGGTGACACATGTAGCCCTCCTAATGTCCAAAATATTTCGTCTATCGGAAAAATCCGTGTCGGTTAAAAATATTAAAAGCGTAGAATTTCCTTCACGAGGTTGAATCTTTTCCATCAGCTTACAAATTCATTCTTAACCTAATTAGGGTTTGTACAAGCGTCGTCGTCCTCGCGTACATACTCGGAACTACGAGGTATAGCAGACTACTTAGCGGAAGCTTGTTGGTGTAGCTCTTGGTAGGGCATGGACATTGCTGCATCTGATCTTATGCACTTGGGTGTGAGGCGGAGAGGTCGACGGAATGGCCGAGATCGGCGTAAGAGGGCCGGGGCAGCGAGGTCTTTTGGCGACTTTCAAGGCGGACCGCTTTGGCGAGCTAGTTATGTACCCCGCCGATGAGTGGTCCCCATAGTCTTGGGACATTCGGGATATTCGAGGCGGGTCGGGGCTCCCGAGTTTCAAGTTTCGGGAGGCGGGAGTGCTCGCCGGATAAGGTCACCCTTGTCTCAGTGTGGCCGTTGTGGAAAACTTCATAAGGGAGAATGTCGTACTAATTTGGGAGATTGTTATGCTTGCGGCCAATAGGGCCATTTGGCGAGAAGTCCAGGCAGTATGCTGGTAGGATAACAGACTCTGAGATCATTTGCGGGTTCTTCACCTTCCATAGCTAGGCGGGATGTTCATACCGGCGTGAGCCACGGCAGAGGTCGCGGTGGAAGTTCCCAGTTTTAGCGGTCCTTTGAACCGCCTATGTTTCAGGTATATCCTTAACCCTCTAGAGATCAACATATGTGTTATGATGATTATATGTTGAGTACTATGTACAATTGGCATTGTGTATATTGTGGTTTAGAGACATGGTTAGTTGAAAGAATAAGTATGGGGACAGGGAAGGTATGAACCTTAGAATATTTCACGTTGAGACCTTAGATGTAAGGCCGGCTTGAATAAAAGATTTTACGGTTAGTCTTTGTCAAGATACTTGGTTTGCGTATAAATGTATTGTGGGATAATTCTGTGGGTTGTGTAAGATGAAAGTGGTAGCTTTCTGGACTTGGATAGGTAAGATTGTTCCGGATCGGGGAACAAGAGTTTGGCGCGATTATGGGTCGGGTTGAGGACCATTCGCGGGTCGAACCGCAACCCGGTTTGGGGTGGGGTCAGTTCGGGGTTGTCCCTCCAGGTGGTAGGGTCACGAGGGTGCTAGGCCCAAGTTTAGATGACCATCGTATGAGTTCGTGGTTATGTTCGACCAGAATCGGATCGTGAAGGCCGGGAATGGCCTTAAGGGAGATTGAGGCTAGTAAGATGACCAAGTTTGGAGGTGGTGACTCCAAAGTTTTGGAAACTGAAGTGATGACTAAAGTATGGTACGTATACTAGAAGAGTTCAAATGTTCGAGAAGAGTACGACGAGTAAGGAAAGAAGTGAACATGTGCTGAGAGGAACTTTATCGTTATCTGTCTTGAGAAGGAACATTCGGGACGAATGTTTCTAAGGAGGGGAGAATGTTATACCCCGTATTTCCAGTATATGCGTGAGGCGTGCGTGCAAAAGTTTAAGCCTTAAGTAGGCAAAGGGGCGAAATTTGTTCCTACTAGCGAAAGAATCGTTTTCAGGCGAAGCGTTTTCGGACTTTGCGAAGGGAAAAATACGGTTGCAACATTTATTATTTTTGCGGATTTTTCAGAGATGAAATATTTTGGACCAGCGAGAGGTGACACTTGTCCCTCGAGTGGGCGGCAATCGAGGATTTCTTGTACGTTTTTAGCTTTTTTTGTCAAGGAGTTGGTAGGATATTTTGTGTAGTAGATGAGCAAGTGGGACCCACACACATGTACAAATCTTGACCATCCACTTGCCCACCGCTTGACTTGATCTTGGCCATTGAATGTCCTATAAATACCCTCTAATGCAAGACTATTTCTTCATCCTCACTTGATAAATTCAAGGCAAAAATCCTCTCCCCTTGGTGTAGTTTTGTCGAGCCACCCTCCCCTTTGAGAGGCCTTGGCGAAACATCCACTTGCCTAGTTGTTTTCGTAAATACCCCCCACTTGGTAGAAAAGTATTCTCCAAGTATTGTTACTATTCCTAAATACCTTGGCCCCGAATACCTTGTAGTATTCGAGTTACACATACTAAAAGCCCAGAAATACTATTATACTTCCTTTAGCCACTAAACGAAACCCTAAGGAAAATCTTCATAGCGGGTTGAAGTATTAAGAAGAAGTTGCGTAGAACTTCTAAGGGTTGTTTGGAGCGGGTTGGTGCGTTCGAATAGGAGCTAAGCGTTGCTCGGGATCGACATTAAAACTTGGATAATTTTGGGCTTATCGAGGTAATTACTATTGTCCTTATTGTAATTGGAAATTACATCTTGTAGTAGTATAGAAATGAGTATAAGGCATTATATAAGGATGGTATAAAAGAAGAGAATTGAATCGGAAGAATATTAAAGAAGAAAGTGACTGTACTTACATGGGGTGTATTCTGATGAACTTGTGTAGTTTGGCGGGTAGGGATGTGCTGCCCAATTTTCCGTAGAATTAAGGAATCTGTATCTAGAAATATTTTACAGAGTAGTCTAGACGTTGATAGACTTTTATGACCGTTATAGGTTGAAGTATTGCAAGTAGCGTATTCTACTCGAATGGTGGAAAGGGCTAGCCGGATTACAGTACTTTGGAGCTATTTGCTAATAGTCGATATCGTCGCGAGGTATGTGATTCTTCCTATCCTCTTGAGCATGATATTTTAAAAGAATATGTATAGTACGGTAGACGTACATGTGTTAACTGAACGTGGTTTTACTTCGACGTCTTTTGACTGGAGTTTTAAATAATAAAGAAGCTTGAAGTATATCAAAAGAATTAAGAATCATTTTTGAAAGAAGAGTAATACTTGGTTTTAAAAGCTTAAAAGTTATACTAGCTTTATGGGAAGTTAGGTATAACGACTTAAGAAAGATAAAAGAATGGTTTATTGATTTTAGAAGTTAAGAGACTTAATCTTAAAAGATAAGAAGCTTGACTTAAATGAATTGATATGAAAGTTGTTAAGAAGTGTGAAACCTCATTCGTGAGTAATGAGTACTTGGTTTTTAAAGAATAATGTTTTACTGATTTCGGAAATGAGAAAGTATCGAACGAACCACTGCAGCGTTAATAAAGGAAAATGTATTGACAATTAAGTAATTATATTAAAAACAGTAGAAACCTCCATCTGCATAGAAGCTAAGATAAGACAAAATTGTATTATATTTCCTAGAACATGACTGCTTTAATAAGATTGTTATAAACAAGAATAACCTACTCACACATAAGGCATATGTTGCTCAAATTGTTTTAAAAGAGAATTACGTTATTAAATGATTAAGACTATGAGCTATGAAATCTTTCGAAAATAAGAGACGTGAATATTTGAAATTAGGCAAACTTGAACTTTGGAAAAGAATGTTGTAACTTGACTTTAAAAGGAGAAGTGTTTTGGTTTAAAAAGGAAAGTATGGAAGTTGTTTTGGTTTACTTAAAAATGTTAGTCACTCTATTTTTATAATACGGGCATCAGGTGACCTTTGTAAAAGAAATGGATCGTTTAAAAAGAATTTAACGTACGTAGTACTTTGGGGTTAAAACCTAGACTTTGGCATAAAATGAAAGTACCTTGAGTTGTGTGTAACTTGCCTATGTTTGTGTGTGATAGCCTTGTCGTGCTAGTATTGTATTTCTATACCACCGCGTCTCTCAATGGAGGGCGATTTGTTATGATATTACTTGGGCCAGGCCGCGGTGGCGGAGAATTCCGAGTGCGCTCACGTTGATAGTGTTATTCCATGGACTAGCTCTCCGTGGGGTTTTCTTGATTCGGCCTTGGTATCGGTGGTTGGCTTTCGTACTTGCCGTCTCGTGGTGATTCGGCCTTGGTACACAGTAGTTAGCCTTGCGCTTGCCGGTTCAGTTTAGTGGCGAAGTCTCGTGATACGACCTTGGTATCTGGTAGTTAGCCCTCGTACTTGCCCCGGTCAGCTACGTGACACGGCCTTGGTATCTGGTAGTCGGCTTTCGTACTTGCCCCGTATCAGCTTCGTGGTTTGGTTGTATAGTATTGTTAGTACGGTTTTGGTATCTGGTAGTTGGCTTTCGTACTTGCCCCGGTCAGTTGATGATGCGGCTTTGGTATCAGTAGTTAGCCCGTACTTGCCGTCACGATTTTATGACTCGGAAGGACTTGGTGTTCATCGTACTCCTTGGTGTTATTATATCATAGGCTAGCGGTGAGGAAAGGTATTCACGGGCATGATTGATGTTGAGGCGTGAGACCGAGTTACATTTGAGTGATGACTTTGAGGCGTGAGTCCACAACATATTTGCTTATTTATTATGGGTAGTTTGGTTATCATACATGTCTCACTTTATATAGACTACTATGATTTCATTTCTGATATTTTGATTTCACATACTTAGTACTGTTATGCGACCTCGCCGGAAGCTGCGTTCATCTGCGGTAGAGTACGCGATCGTTGATCCTCGCTCATGGATCACGATTCGTATTAGGAAGCTCCGTTTCTCGGAGGCTTATCTTTTAGTATAGTCCTGTCACTTTGTAAGTACTTGTACATTCGGGGTATGGCGGGCCTGTCCGTCATGTTGTATAAAAACTCTTAGAAGTGCATGTAATCTTGTTGTGGGCAGGGTTTGTAAAAAGGATTAAAACTGTTCGGTTTGAAAGATTTGTATATATATTTTATTGGAAGGTGACCGTTTTGGTTATCCTGTTCTTATCATATATCTTGTTTCATTTTTAAGTTTTTATTTCCGCTGATTTTCTCTGATGTTGTATCACTAGGGTGCCCGGGGTAAGGCACCAGTCACGGGCCCGGGTTCGGGTCGTGACAATTACCTCTTTCCTTTTTATAAAAACCAAGGCATTATCATGCCACGTAAGGGAATTGAACCCAAAGTACTTTGTACATCTATTCTTTATAAAAGAATCGTTTCATGAAATATTAGGGCGTTGGACCCAAAAGTACTTTCACCATTAAAACCAAGTTACTTACTTTTTTAAACTCAAGTGACTTATACTTTTAAGACAAAGTAACTTATGTGTTATACCCCGTATTTCCAGAGTATGTACGTGAGGGCGTACGTACAAAAGTTTAGCCTTAGTTAGGCATAGGGGGACGAAAAATTGTGCACACCTATCAAAAAGAATCGTTTTCCGACGAAACATTTTACAAAACTTGCGTAGGGAAAATTACGGCTATGTCATTTATAATTTTTGCGGATTTTTCCGAGAGACGAAATATTTTGGACCAACGGGACCCTCATATGGACGACAACTTGGGCTTGTTTGGACGATTTTTGTGTCCTTGCTTAGTCAAGGGTAGGTAGGATATTTTTGTGTAGTAGATGGATAAGGACACTTGCCTAAATCTCCACCTTACCCTTGCATACCAGCTTCATCTTGGCCCTTGAAAGCCACTATAAATACCCCTAACTTGAAGGTTTTCTTCGTCCACAAATCATTTCTCCAAGTCTTGAAAATCCTTCCCCTCTCTTGTAGTGTTTAGTCAGCCTCCTCCACTTGTGAAGGCCTTGGCGAAACATCTTCCCTCTAGCCTAGTAGCTCTGGCCAAACCCACTTTGGTAGAAAGTTGTCTTCCAAGTATAGTTACTATTCCTAAATACCCTAGCCCAAATCCCTTATAGTATTTAAGTAGAAGTTGTGTAGAACTTCTAAAGGCTTCTTGGAGCTATCGGAGCGTGCAAATTAGGAGCAAAACCTTGCTCAGGATCGACATTTAACTTGGATAATTTTGGGCTTATCGAGGTAAATACTCTTGTCCTTCTATTGTAATTGGATATTACATATAAGAATAGTTAAGACTTGAGTATAAGATATAGAAGGATATTAAAGAATAGAATTGAGCTATTATCACGATGAAGGGTATATGAAGAAGAATTAAAGCTACTTACATGGGGTGTATTTTCTGATGAACTTGGGTAGCTTGACGGGTAGGGAAGTGCTGCCCAATTTTCCGTAGAATATAGAACCATCTGTTTAGATGATCCTACAGAATAGTCTAAACGTTGATAGACGTATTTGACTATTATAGGTTGATACTCTGCGCGCGACATATTCGACTTGACAGGTGGATTTCGCCAAGAAGGTATGTGATTCTTCCTATCCTCTTGAGCATGATATTTTAAAGTATATATATAATGCGGTGAGCGTGCGTGTGTTAAGCGAACATGGTTTTACTTGACTTGAGTCTAAATAATAAGAACGGAAGTATTTCAAAGAATTATAAATCAATTTTGATAGAAGAGTAATACTTGATTTTAAGCGAAAACTTAAGAGTTATACTAGCTTTATGGGAAGTTAGGTATAACGACTTAAGAAAAGATAAAAGGCAGTTTTACTTATTTGTTTATGAAAATCCTGTATTGATTTCTACAAAGTGTAGTAAGATGGTTTGATAAGTAACATGTTAGGATACTACGTGTGTTAGTGTCTTGTGATATTGTTATTCTTGTTGTGCTTACGTTGTTAAACGGTAAGCCCGTTATCTTGTTATTATATCACCTACCCGCGACTTGTTATCACAGGGCTTGCCACGCGATGCGGTCTATCGGCCTATGCGATCTGTGTGACTATGCGGGCTGCGGGAGTTCGAGATTGATCATTAGGGTGTCTTATCCGTCTGAGGATGCCTATGCGATGCAATGTGACTATGCGGTCTATGAGACTATGCGGTGCGGGAGTTCGGGGAGTGCAGGGTTAGCTACCCCGTCACGAGAATACCTCATGCGGTGCGTGTGTGACCTATGCGGACTGCGGAAGTCGAGTTAGGCGCATAATGATACTATGGGCGATTGGCCTTGCCCGATCATTCGCGGCCTAGAAAAGACCGATTACATTATATCTATTTTGCTCTTGTTTATGTTGTGGCACTATATGCGATTAGGCTAGTTGTATTTGCAAAAGGTTTTAAATACTTTGATTTTACTTGATGCTTCTGATTTCGCATACTTGGTACTGTTATGCGACCTCATTGAAAGTGCGTTAAATGCGCGGTAAGAACAAGCAGTGCTAGATCCGCGTCCTTAGGATCTTTGCTTTGGTGTCGGGAGCTCGTTTTCTCGGAGGCTCGACTTTTGGTATGGTTCTCCACGATGTTGTAGATATATGTACATTGAGGGTATGGCGGGGCCTGTCCGCCATAGTTGTTACATTCTAAGTGCGTAGTCATGTTGTAAAGTTGGGATGTAACATAACGACCGTTCGGGGCGTTCTTGGTGCTTACCGGGCACCAGTGATACATCATCGAGAGAAAATCAGCGGAACATAAAACATGAGTCATTTAACAGAGATATAATAAATAAGCAGCCAACCAAAGCAGTTGCCTTGGTATATACATAAAACACGAGCAGTTTAATCGCTTTACAACCACACTTGCAGCGTACTACGGACCTAAGATTTCTGGCGACTATGGCGGGACGGGGCCACGTACCACGAATGTACAGAACTCTGACTCGGGAACCGCATGCAAAAGATAAGCCTCAGGAAAGCGGAGCTTCCCGTCTGTTGTTGTGATCCTAGGCGGGGATCCACGGCCGATGTACCTCTACTGCGGCGTGAGCGGCCGAAGGAGTCGATCTGCGGTACCAGTATGTGAAGCGTAAAAATCGTAATGAAATCATACTAGTCTATATAAGCGAGAGACATGTATGATAACGACTCTGATTCGCGACATAAGCGATCATATCGATCGAGGACTCGCCTCAAGTCATCACTCGAATATAACTATGGGTCTCGCGCCCGCAGCATCAATCGTGTTCGCGTCACGGCGCGTGCCGGAGTCTGCATCGGTGTAGACATGTCCGTGATGCGACAATAATACCAATGCCCGTGGCGCGTGCCGGAATTCTACCTCGGTGTAGACGCGTCCGTGTGACATCAACAATAATATCTTTGGGTGATCAACCTGCGCGTAGCCACGTGCCGGAATTCTACCTCGGTGTAGACATGTCCGTATAACCACGATAACATTATATCGGGTAATCAACCCGACCGTAACGCGTGCCGGAATTCTGCGTCGGTGTAGGCGTGTCCGTATGACATCAACAACAAGGCGATAATCAAAATGGAAACATACGTGGAATTCTCCGTCACTTGCGGGCGTCCAGTAAGTTCTCGACAAGTCGGCCAGGCCTCTGTCGAGAGGCAGCGGTAACGCAAATACCAGCTTGCACGCCGAGGCTATCGTCACGAGCATAGGCAAGTTTCGCAACAACAAGCATAGTCGAGTTTCACAACAACAAGCATAAGCGAGTTTCACCTGACTCAAAGTACTTTCGTTTTATGCCGAAGTCGGGTTTTAACCCCAAGTACTACATCGTTAAGTTCTTTTAAAAGAGATCCATTTCTTTTATAAAAGTCACCCGATACGTAGTATTAGAATGACCAACCCATTCCTTTTCAAAACCAAGTAACAACATTCTTTTCCTAAGTTCGGTTTGCCTAGTTTGATTACTCGAAACTTTATTTTCAAATGGTTTCATAGTTCCCAAACTTAATCATTTGATTCCTTTTAGAACAATTGAGTAACCTATGTCATATATGTGAGTAGTTTATTCTTGTTATAACGATCTTATTACTGACCATGATCTAGAAAATGTAATATCATTTTGTCTTATCTTAGCTTACATGCGGATGGAGGTTTCTCTTGGTTTTAATACAGCACATCATTATTGATACATTTTCCTTTTATTAGCATTTGCGGTGGTGCAATGATACGTTCGATTCCGAAATCGGTAAAACATTATCCCTTTAAAACCAAGTACTCATTACTCACGAATGAGGTTTCACACAAACGTCATTAAAACAAATAAGTTAAGTCTCTTATCTTATAAGATCAAGTCTCTTAACTTCTAACGTGATAAACCATTTTCACTTACATAAGGTCGTTATAACTAACTTCCCGTAAAGCTATTATAACACCCTATGTTTTAAACCAACCAAATCACTTGCACGTATGCGTCTGCCGTACTACATAGTTCTGACAATCATGCTAGAAAAGATAGGAAGAGGTTCACATACCTCGCGGCAGTATCGACTAATAGCAAAGCGCTCCAAGTACTACAACGCACTGGCCGCTTTCCGCCGGTAGAATGCGCTACTCTTAGTACTTTCACTATAAAGGTCACGGCGTCTATTAACTCCAAAACACAAGTTTATCTTTCCGAAGAAAATTCGCCTCCACCGCATGACAGCGTAAATCTCTCTCTATCGGTAGGCTACGAAGCTTGACGGGGTCTACGTCTAACGGGCGTGTACAATTCTATTGATAATACTACACAAGTCTCTTTGCAATCACTATGTAAATCTGATTCGATTCGATTCTTGGGCTTAAGTCAAAAGACATTGCGAATACTAAGTAGTTCCATATATAGTATACTTGACTATATATTCAACCAAACATGTAATTTCCAATTACAATAGAGGACAGATAATTACCTCGATAAGCCCAAAATTATCAAGTTATAATGTCGATCTGAGCAAGGTTTGGCTCCGCTCAGTGCGCTCAGAACCACTCAAACAACCCAGAAGTTCTAACCAACCTGCTCAAATCTTGACCAACCATGAAGATTTCCTTGGGGTTTGGTTTGAGACTAAAGGACAAAAGGTAGTATTCGGACTCTACGTAAAGAGGTATCTTTGGAATACTACAAGGTACAAGGCTAAGGTATTTTGGGCATTATAACAATCTTGGGAGTATTTCAATACCCTGAGGAGGGTATTATCACGAAAACAACTAGGCTAGGGGTACCCATGGCAAACCTCGCAAAGGGGAGGAAGCCTCTCGGCCAAGCTCCTCAAGGGGGTAGACCTTTGGGCGAGAACAACCTAAAGGGGAGGATATTTGAGACTTAGAATGAAATGAGGATGAAGAAAAAACCTTCAAGCGGGGTATTTATAGGGACACCAGCGGACAAGATCAAGCCATGTGGGGCAAGTGGATGGCGAGATTGGCACAAGTGCACCCTAACCTACTCGCTTAAATCCTCGCAAAACAAAGACCCGTGAAAAGGGCCTTAAAAACCTCTGGCAGTGGCCTCTCAAGCCGTCGATGAGGTGACAAGTGTCACCCTCGTTAATCAAAAATGTTCGCCGCTCGGAAAAATCCATAAAATACAAAGCGACATGGCGAATTTTCCGCCCATGAAATTCTAAAGCGTTTACGTCGAAAAGCGACTCTAGCAGGGTGTTGTGCCAAGGTAAAAATCGACCAAGGGTGCCACATGGGGTGACACGTGTCGCCCCGATCGAGAATATTTCGTCTTAGAAAATATCAAATTAGAAAATCTCAAAAACAAAGCGGGCCCATAAAGCAGTAAATTTCTCCGTGGGCCCAGCGTGACCATTTCAGAAAATAAAATCTCAAAATTCTAATATAATCTATGAAGTCCAAATACCAAATCACAGAATCAATTCCCGTTACGAACCTTTTTCTTCACAAATAGCAGGAAACCTTTAGTGAAAACTCAGCGTCTTTCTTTCTTTTCAAAATTTACTGTAGTACTCTCAAATGCGTCGTCCTCACATACATACCACTGCAACTACGGGGTATAACATTCTCCCTCGCCGAAACATTCGTCCGAATGTTCCTTCTCAAACGGATATCGATGAAGTTCCTCCAATGAGTTGCCAGCGCGGCTTGGCACGAGATAACAGCGTTATCTTCCTCCCTTACTCGTTGTACCCTTCTCGAACACTCGAACTCTCGATGCGTATCATACTTCAGTCATTACTTAGTTCGAAAATCTGCGAGTCACTACCTCCGAACTTGGTCATCTTACTAACCTCAAACTTCCTTAAGGCCATTCCGGCCTTCTGAACGCTTCTGGTCGAGCGCGTCCACGAACTCATCGATGATCATACAAACTTGGGCCTAGCATCCCGTGACCCTACCACCTGGCGGGACCACCCAGAACTGACCCCACCCCAAACCGGGTTCACGGTTTGACCCGCAAATGGTCCTAAACCCGACCCCGACGGCAGAACTCTTGTTCCCGATCGGAACAATCTTACTAATTCACATCATGAAAGCTACCACTTCCGTCTCACACTACCCACGGACTTATCACACAAATAAATCCCACGTATACCACTACTCGATAAGGGTCAAACATAAAATAAATCTTTAATCTCAAGGCGACCTTACCACAGGTCTCGGTCGTGACATAGTCTAAGGTTACTTACCATGCCCCATCGTAACCTCGACTAAACATGTTTTCAAACTCACAATTAACACAACGCTATTCGTACATAGCACATAATAATGAGACCATCATAACAAGCATACCAAAACTCTAGAGGTTAAGGATATACACGAAGCTCTGGCTCACTCTAATCATAGGCACGCCTGCGGTATGCTATAGAAGCGATGAACGACCAGCGATCCGGTGGTGAGTCGTAACATCCGTGCTACCCTTGGTGAACGATTACTCGTAAAATGGCCTGCTGTCGCAAAAATAACAAGCTCCCACAGCACACGACACTCCCGAAATGCGGTCTACCATCGACCACGAGGTAGGGGTGACGCGTCTGGCAACGCCACCGCACTTCCTGAGCACGAACCCGGAGCCACGACACGCTCACGAAGGCGGAGGACCACTCTGCGGCGGGGTACAAAACTAGTCTCTTCTTTGGCGGTCCGCCTCGAAAGTCAAAAGACCACGATGTCACAGCCTCTTACTGGCGATCCGGTCGTTCCGTCGACCTCTCCGTACCTCGCATCCTGGTGCATGAGCTGCGTGCGAGCAATGTCCGTGCCGGTGAAGGGCTACTCTGAACATGCCTCGACGTGTAATCATCGAGCCACTGTAACATATCGGTGCACTCGATCCTCCATACTAGCTACTGCATTTGGGGCGTGCAAGGCGATGAGTCGAACTCCGCATTGTACTCCCGAACCGTGCGCGCTCTGTCTAAGCATCAAAAATCGTCGGCGTGCCCTCGCATCTGCGGAGGCAAGAAGTGCGTGAGAAAGCCCGAAAACTCATCCCATCTGCTGAGGTGCATGCTCTCCCGGAAAGCTCCGTGAATCAAACCAATCATTGCGGTATCACGCGGCCGATCTGAACAAAGTCTGGACTCGGTTTACGAAGCGTTGATCACCGCGTGATCGGCTGTAGCTGCGGATGAACTCCTGCGGATCATCCTCGAGCCTCGACCCGTAAAACTCTGGCGGGCTACAACTCGGAAAGTCCGTAGCCTCAAACTATCTGCTCGAGGTGAACGGCTGGTGCTCTGGGCCAGGCTGCTGCATCCGGCCTATCGCCATATCGGCCACGACCACGGCGGCAAGCGACCATCTCCGTAACCCATCTCCTGCCCGCGAGGGTGGAGGCTCAGTGCTGCGGTCTCGGCGACCATTCTTTGCGACTCTAACCTCTCTTTGGTGGCGGCGTCACAAAACCCGCCGTCTGAAGCCTGACCTCAGTCTTGCGGGCTGCGCCTGCGTACTCCTCTGTATCTCACTAGCGGCACCCTCGGCTGCCTTGCCCATACAGGCTCTGGTTGCACTTGCGCGGAGGCATAGCGGTAAAAGCGAGATCGTCGGAGGGTCCGACTTACAACACGGCTCTGAGGCACGATCTCGGAATGAGAAGAATGAAACCAATCCTAAATGTCCTATAGCCTCACGATTATAGATGTGGTGCAACACACGATAATCAGACTCTACTGAACGCAGTGCGTAGACACTTTCAGAGATTAAGCGCTCGATACCACTTTTGTAACGACCCGTTAGGGGCGATTCTTGGTGCCTTACCGGGCACCCTAGTGATACATCATCGAGAAAATCAGCGGAACATAAAACATGAGTCATTTAACAAGAGATATAATAAATAAGCAGGCCAGCCAAAGCGATTGCCTTGGTATATCATAAAACACGAGCAGTTTAATCCTTTACAACCACACTTGCAGTACTACGGACCTCTAAGATTTACAGCGACTATGGCGGGACGGGGCCGCCATACCACAGATGTACAGAACCTGCAACTCGGGAACACATACCAAAGATAAGCCTCAGAAAGCGGAGCTTCCAATCTGTTGGCTGTGATCCTAGGCGGGGATCCGGCCGATGTACCTCTACTGCGGCGTGAGCGGCCCCGAAGAGTCGATCTGGCCGGTACCAAGTATGTGGCGTAAAAATGCGTAATGAAATCATACTAGTCTATATAAGCGGGAGACATGTATGATAACAACTCTGATTCGCGACATAAGCGATCATATCGATCGAGGACTCGCGCCTCAGTCGTCACTCAAATATAACGCTATGGGTCTCACGCCCAGCATCAATCGTATTCGCATCGCGGCGCGTGCCGGAATCTGCATCGGTGTAGCATGTCCGTGATGCAACAATAATACCAATGCCCGTAGCCACGTACCCCGGAATTCTACCTCGGTGTGGACGCGTCCGTATGGCATCAACAATAATATCTTGGGTGATCAACCACGCGCGTAGCCGCGTGCCGAATTCTACCTCGGTGTAGACATGTCCGTGTAACCACAATAACATTATATCGGGTAATCAACGACCGCGTAACCGCGTGCCGGAATCTGCGTCGGTGTAGGCGTGTCCATGTGACATCAACAACAAAGGCGATAATCAAAATGGAAACATGCGTGGAATTCTCCATGTTGCGCGTACGTCGAGTAAGTTCTCGACAAGTCGGCCTCTGTCGAGAGGCGGTAACACGAAATACCACGCTTGCACAACAAGGCTATCATCACAAGCATAGGCAAGTTTCTGACAACAAGCATAGGCAAGTTTCACACCTGACTCAAAGTACTTTCATTTTATGCCAAAGTCGGGTTTTTAACCCCAAAGTACTACATCGTTAAGTTCTTTTAAAGAGATCCATTTCTTTTATAAAAGTCACCCGATACGTAGTATTAGAATGACCAACCCACCTTTTCAAAACCAAGTAACAACATTCTTTTCCTAAGTTCGGTTGCCTAGTTTGATTACTCAAACTTCTTATTTTCAAATGGTTTCATAGTTCCCAAACTTAATCATTTGATTCCTTTTTAGAACAATTGAGTAACCTATGTCATATATGTGAGTAGTTTATTCTTGTTATAACGATCTTATTACAGACCGTGATCTAGAAAATGTAATATCATTTTGTCTTATCTTAGCTTATGCGGATGGAGGTTTCTCTTGGTTTTAATACAACATCATTATTCAATACATTTTCCTTTTATTACTTTGCGGTGAGTACAGCCGATACGTTACGATTCGAAATCGGTAAAACATTATCCCTTTAAAACCAAGTACTCATTACTCACGAATGAGGTTTCGCACTAACGTCAGCATTAAAACAAATAAGTTAAGTCTCTTATCTTATAAGATCAAGTCTCTTAACCTAACATCGATAAACCATTTTCACTTACATAAGGTCGTTATAACTAACTTCCCGTAAAGCTATTATAACACCACATGTTTTAAACCAACCAAATCACTTAGCACGTATGCGTCTGCCGTACTACATAGTTCACGACAATCATGCTAGAAAAGATAGGAAGAGGTTCACGTACCTCGCGGCAGTATCGACTAATAGCAAAGCGCTCCAGTACTACAACGCACTGGCCCTTTCCGCTCGAGTAGAATCGCTACTCTTAGTACTTTCACTATAAAGGTCCTGGCGTCTATTAACTCCAAAACACAAGTTTATCTTTCCGAAGAAAATTCGGCACCACATATGGCGTAAATCTCCTCTCTATCGAGTGGCTACGAAGCCAACCGAAGTCTACACGTCTAACGGGCGTGTACAATTCTATTCGATAATACTACACAAGTCTCTTGCAATACGATCTATGTAAATCTGATTGATTCGATTCTTGGGCTTAAGTCAAAGACATTGCGAATACTAAGTAGTTCCGTATATAGTATCTTGACTATATATTCAACAAACATGTAATTTCCAATTACAATAGAGAACAAGATAATTACCTCGATAAGCGAAATTATCAAGTTATAATGTCGATCTGAGCAAGGTTTAGCTCAGCTCAGTGCGCTCGAAACCACTCCAAACAACCCTTAGAAGTTCTAACCAACCTGCTCAAATCTTGACCAAGTATGAAGATTTCCTTAGGGTTTGGTTTGAGACTAAAAGGACAAAGGTAGTATTTAGGACTCTACGTAAAGAGGTATCTTTGGAATACTACAAGGTACAAGGCTAAGGTATTTTGGGCATTATAACAATACTAGGGAGTATTTCAATACCACGAGGAGGGTATTATCACGAAAACAACTAGGCTAGGGGGTACCCACGGCCAAGCCTCGCAAAGGAGGAAGCCTCTCGGCCAAGCTCTCAAAGGGGGTAGACCTTTGGGCGAGAACAACACTAAAGGGGAGGATATTTCAAGACTTAGAATGAAATGAGGATGAAGAAAAACCTTGACGAGGGGGTATTTATAGGGACACCAGCGGACAAGATCAAGCCATGTGGGGGCAAGTGGATGGCCAAGATTGGCACAAGTGCACTAACCTACTCGCTTAAATCCCTCGCAAAACAAAGACCCGTGAAAAGGGCCTTAAAACCTCTAGCCGTGGCCTCTCGAGCCGTCGATGAGGGTGACAAGTGTCGCCCTCGTTGATCAAAAATGTTCCGCGCTCGGAAAAATCCATAAAAATACAAAGCGACATAGCGGAATTTTCCGCCGCAAGTTCTGTAAGCGTTTAGTCGGCGACTCTAGCAGGTGTTGTGCACAAAGGTAAAAATCGGCGAGGGTGCCACATGGGGTGACACGTGTCGCCAGGTCGCCGAATATTTGCGTCTTAGAAAATATCCAAATTCAAATCTCAAAAACAAAGCGGGCCCAAGCGTAAATTTCTCAGTGGGCCCAGTGACCATTCAGAAAATAAAATCTCAAAATTCTAATATAATCTATGAAGTCAAATACCAAATCTGGGAATCAATTCCCGTTAATGAACCTTTTTCTTCACAAATAGCAGGAAACTTTTAAAGTGAAAACTCAGCGTCTTTCTTTCTTTTCAAAATTTACTGTAGTACTCTAAATGCGTCGTCCTCACATACATACCACGCAACTACGAGGTATAACATAGCTATTCCTCTTTATATATATATATGCGAAAGCGACATTTTCTTAGATATAAGCGTGTCTCAATTTACATTTGTTTCATGTCTTGTTTTTATATTCGTGATTACTCGATGTATGACTACTTGGGTGCGGGTAGGCACGATCCGCAACCGAGCAGTCGTGACAAAAGTGGTATCGAGCGATTAATCCTCGGAAAGTGTCTGAACCGTATCTAGTAAGTCTTGATTATCGGTGTGTTGTGCGCCCGATAATCATGAGGCTATAGGATATTTAGGATTGGTTTCCATTCTTCTCACTCTGAGATCGTGCCTTAGAGGCATGTTATAAGTTGGACCCCTCTAACGTATTCCTTTTTATGTGATTATGTCTCGCGTAAGGCAACCCGGGCGAAGAGCAAAGCGGAGGAGGCTGCTAGTAGGACCGCAAAAGTCACGAGGCTCGAGCCCGATCTATGCAAGGCAGCGAGTTCCATGGCCTTGCCGGCCCAGCGAACCACGATGCCGCGCCTCGTCCCGCGGCTGGGGCGGAGAGTTAAATACAAGAGATAACTTGATTATTGGCGAGTTGTGGCGAACATGAGATAAGTGGATCTGTGATACGATTCAGCGATACACGTAGTTCACGAATCGAGCGGTTTGAGGCTACGGGATTTTACGAGTTGTAGCCGCGAGTTCTGGTGAGGCACGAGGATGATCGCGAGAGTTCATCCGTCGATTCTGAGAGGATCATGCGGGTGTCAGGCTTGAATCTGTCAGTGATCTTGGTTCGCATCAATTTGCGTGATACCGCGATCGATTGGTTTGATCGTGGGAGCTTTCGGGAGAGCATCGCCTCCGGTATGGGGCGAGTTCTTGGAGGCTTTTCTCACTCACTTCTTGCCTCGCGGATGAGGAGAACGCGGGCGACAAGTTTTTATTCTTTGAGACGAGAGAAGCGCCGATTAGAAGTCTGGCGTCGAGTTGATTCTTTGGCTCGATATGTCCACTGCGTTGGTACGAATATGGAGGGCGGTACACGCTCGTCAGGGCTAGATGATTATATGGCGAGTCTTGTGCGGGTGTTGCTCTTGGTAGGTATGGACATTACCGCGTGCGATCTCGTGCGCTTGGATCACGAGGCGTAGAGGCCGGCGGTCGGCGATTATCAGCGGCGAAGAAGGCGAGCGGCGGATCTTTTGGTAGCTCTCGGGGTGGGCGGCCTCGTGACGTCTGGATTTGCACCACGGCCGGCTCGAGCACTCTACGCCGTTTCGGTACAACGAGCATTGAGGCGGTCGGGGCCCGGGACTTTGGATTTCGAGGTAGCGAGGTGCTAACGATCGAGTCCGCTTCGGTGTGTCCGATGTGGTATATTCCATTCGGGAGGTTGTGGTACTACTTGAGGAGCTTGCTATACTTGCGGCGGTCGTTATGCGAGTCTGTCAGGCCGAGCGTGGCGATGGTAGGAGTCGACTGCGGTGCATTTGCAGGTACATCGCCGATTACTCGCCGGAGCGAGGGTACTCATGGACCAGCGGGTGGCGGCGAAGGTCGTGCGCGGGTCGATTCTAGCGGTCCTCGAACCGCATTTATGCCTTGTCCGGCCGGCGGGACGGGGCGTCGCTGGCGTCGTCCGCAGTACTTTATCGGTTTACGGTTATGATGTATGCGCCTTGATAGATCGGGTTCTACTCTGTCTATATCTCCCCTTATTGCTAGTAGGATAGGGATAGAGCACGAGTCCATAGACCACTTTCGAGGTAGCTACGCGATGGGTGATTCGGTGGTAGCTCGGCGGATATATAGGGCTTGTCTGGTGACCGTATGCGATCGTCGGACCCTGGCGACTTGATAGAGTTGGATATGGCGATTTTGATGTAATCATGGGTATGGATTGGCTAGCTTCTTGCTACGCCAATGTGAAGCTGAGGAGAGAAAGTAATGCAGTTCGATTTCTGAGAGCGGTTGCCAGTGGGAGGAACAGCTTTGTATCGCAGAGGTAGGTTTATTTCCTACCTCGAGGCTAGGAAGATAGTGCGAGAAGTACATCTACCATCTCGTTGGGTGTTTGATCACGAGGTGCGGTGCGATTTCGGATCGATTCGGTAGTCGAGAGAGTTCCCGGGCGTGTTTCGGACGACCTCCAGGGTATCCCTCACGAGAGGAGATAGAGTTTTATGTCGATGTCTTTGCGGACACTCGGCTATTTCCATTCGCCATCTGAGAATGGAACCTGCCGATTGAGAGAGTTGAAGGACCGGTGAGAGATTTCTTTGGAGAAGGACCATCGAGCCTAGTGTTTCTCCTTGAGGGCGCGGTATTGTTCGTGAAGAAGAAGGATGGGGCCTGCGCATGTGTTGATTCTGACGGTGAACAAGGTGACTATTAAACGAATACCCCTTCCGAGATTGATGATTTGTTCGACCGGTGCGAGTGCGAGATGTTTCTCAAGATTGATCTGATCGGGCTATCATCAGTGCAGTCGAGGCGGATGTCCACATTGCATTCGGACGGTATGGGCATTATGAGTTGGTCATGTCTTTCGGATTGACCAATGCTCGTGGTATTCATGGATTTGATGAGCGAGTGTTCAAGCCATTTTGGACACGTTTGTGATAGTGTTCATTGATGACATCTTGGTTTATTCGCTCGGAAGCGAGCATGCGGGCGTTGAAATTTGTCTTGAGAGTTCTCGAGACCAGCGATTATCGCCAAGTTTTCCAAATGTGAGTTTTGGTTGGCTTGATGGCATTTCTTGGGCATATTGTAGGTGATGGTATTGGTGGATCTGGCGAATCGAAGCGATCGGGACTTGGCCTAGACCAGCTACTCCGGCAGTGCGTAGCTTTACGGGCCTTGCGAGTTACTATCGGTTCGTGGAGAAGTTTGCTTCTATCTGCGCACCATTGACTAGGTGACTCGGAAAGCGGCTAAGTTTGATGGGTGATGCTTGTGGCGGGGTTCTGATTCTTGAAGGAGAGGCCGGCGACCTCACGTTCTTACTCTTCGAGAGGGTCGACGGCTATATCGGTGTATTGTGATCGTCGGGCATCGGGTTGGGATGTGTGTTGATGCGGCGGGGCAAGGTTATAAGCGTCACGCGTCCGGCAACTTAAGAAGCATGAGAGGCTACCCGCGTGATTTGGAGTTAGCGGTGATTCGCCTTGAAGATCTGGAGGCACTATTTGTATGAGGTTCGTGTGGATATTTATACTGACCGCAAGAGCCTCGGTATATCTTCGGCGAGAGGAGGCTGAACTTACGGCGAGAGATGGTGGTTAGAGTTGCTTAAGGATTATGATATCGATATCTGTACCACGGGAAGGCGATGTTGTGGCGAATGCCGCCAGTCGTAGGTCGATGGGTAGCCTATCGGATGTGCGGCCGGAGAGGAGGGGCATGGTTCGCGATTTGCATCGATTAGCGAGCCTTGGTGTCCATTTGATTGATTACGATAGCGGTGGGGTTGAGTTCGAGAGGTTGCGAGTCTTCCGTCGTCGAGGAGGTGAAGAAGCAGATTTGAGATCCGGTTTTTGGCGATGCGTGTCTGACTCTTACGTGAGGAAGGTCCTTTTGAGTAGCACTTTGATGGGGTGCTAAGGTTCGGTAGGTTGTGTGTTCGGATATTGCGAGGACTTGGCGGCGGGTTCTAGGGAAGCACGCGCGCGTTACTCTATCCGTCAAAGTCGACGAAGATGTACCACGACCTTAGATCTATGTATTGGTGGGATGGCTTGAAGAGGGCGTTCTGAGTTTGTAGCTCGGTGCGTGTTGTCGGTGGTGAAGATAGAGCACGGAGGCACGGTGGATTATTGCGACGATAGAGATCCGGGCACGGAAGTAGGAGGTGATCAGCGTGGACTTTATCACGGGATTACCTCGAACTTAGAGGAAGCGTGATTCTATAGGTTATCGTCGACGGGTTGGCGAAATCAGCCCACTTTCTTCCGTCGGGGCGACTTTTGGTGAGATTATGCGGACTTTACATCAGAGATCGTCGGTGCGTGGAGTCCCTATTTCGATCATATCAGGCAGAGCCCGGTTCTGGCTAACTTACGGAGTCGCTTCGAGAAGGAGTTTAGGGGCAGTGAGCACAGTCGCATTCCATCCACGAGCAGACGGACGGTGGCGCACTATCGGACTCTTGAGATATCTGCGAGCTGTGTTATTGACCGAGGGTATGCAGGAGGATCATTTGCCTCTAGTTGAGTTTGCGTATAATAATAGCTACCACTCGGTATTGAATGGCGCCTTATGAGGCCTTGTATGGGAGAAGTGCGGTCGCCCGATAGGCTGGTTTGATAATGGCGAGTGCGATTAGTAGGACGGTTGGTGCAGCGATGGATAATGTGAAGCTTATCGGAGGCGGATTCTTGGCTCGAGTCGACATAAGTCATATCACGAGATCATCGTTATCGGCATCTAGAGTTGAATTGATCATCGTCGTCGGCATCGAGTCTCGGCCAAGGTACATTGGGCCTGTCGGTTGTCGCGAGGTAGGCAAGGTTGCTGCGAGTTGGATCTGCCGTCCGATCTGGAAGCGATACATCGGTGTTTCATGTTTCTATGTTGAGGAGATGTATCGGGGATCCATCTAGAGTGCACCCGATTAATGATGTCCAGGTGTGGGGTTATCATATGAGAGATTCCCATGGCGATGTCGATCGTCGGGTTAGGCGTCTGCGGACGAGGGCGTGGCAGTCGAAGTCTTGTGGCGGAGCAGGCTCGGGGAGGAGATGGCGTGGGAAGAGGAGGACATGAGGCAGAAGTATACTGCTATTCCCACACCTCCGGGTAACTCACTTTCCTACTTGTAAATTTTCATTAACATATTTGCTTAAGTGTTGTATTGTGGCCATGTGTGGCATTTGCAAACTGTTTAAGTTGTGAGAGACTTCATCGTTATCTGTCTTGGGAAGGAACATTCGGGATGAATGTTTCTAAGGAGGGGAGAATGTTATACCCATATTTCGGAGTATGCGTGAGGCGTGCGTCTGAAGTTTATAGTTAGGCATAGGGGGCGAAAAATTGTGCACACCTATCAAAAGAATCGTTTTCAGCGAAGCGTTTTACAAAACTGCGTGGGAAAATTACGACTATGTCATTTATAATATTTGCGGATTTTTAGAGGCGAAATATTTTGGACCAGCGGGAGGGTGACACTTGTCACCCTCGTATGGTGACAACTTAGGCTTGTTTGGGCGATTTTTGTGGCCTTGCTTAGTCAAGGGTAGGTAGGATATTTTGTGTAGTAGATGGATAAGGACACTTGCCTAAATCTCCACCTTACACTTGCCTGCCACTTGGCTTCGTCTTGGCCCTTGAAAGCCCTATAAATACCCCACAACTTGAAGGTTTTCTTCGTCCACAAATCATTTCTCAAGTCTTGAAAATCCTTCCTCTCTTGTAGTGTTTCGTCCAACCTCCCCCTGTGAAGGCTCTTGGCCGAAACATCTTCCCCCTCTCGCCTAGTAGCTCTGGCGAAACCCCCTTTGGTAGAAAGTTGTCTTCCCAGTGTAGTTACAATTCCAAAAAACCCGAGCCCAAATCCCTTATAGTATTTAAGTAGAAGGTGTGTAGAACTTATAAGGGCTTCTTGGAGCTAACGGAGCGTGCAAATTATGAGCTAAACCTTGCTCAGGATCGACATTTAACTTGGATAATTTTGGGCTTATCGAGGTAAATACTCTTGTCCTTATTGTAATTGGATATTACATATAAGAATAGTTAAGACTTGAGTATAAGATATAGAAGGATATTAAAGAATATAATTGAAGTATTATCACGATGAAGGGTATATGAAGAAGAATTAAAGCGTACTTACATGGGGTGTATTTACAATAGACTTGGGTAGCTTGGCGGGTAGGAAGTCTTTGATTTTCAGTAGAATATAGAACCCTGCATTTAGATTATCCTCTGGAATAGTTTAAGCGTTGATAGGCGTATTTGGTATTATAGGTTGATACTCTGTGCGACATATTCGACTTGGCGGTGGATTTACGCGAGAAGGTATGTGATTCTTCCTATCTCTTGAGCATGATATTTTAAAGTATATATATAATGCGGTAGGCGTGCGTGTTAACTGAACATGGTTTTACTTGACTTGAGTCTAAATAATAAGAACCTGAAAGTATTTCAAAAGAATTATAAATCAATTTTGATAGAAGAGTAATACTTGATTTTAAACAGAAAGCTTAAGAGTTATACTAGCTTTATGGGAAGTTAGGTATAACGACTTAAGAAAGATAAAAGGAACGGTTTTACTTATTTGTTTATGAAAATCTGTATTGATTTCTACAAAGTGTAGTAAGATGGTTTGATAAGTAACATGTTAGGATACTCGTGTGTTAGTGTCTTGTGATATTGTTATTCTTGTTGTGCTTACGTTGTTAAGCGGTAAGCCCGTTATCTTGTTATTATATCACCTACCCCTTGACTTGTTATCAGGGCTTGCCACCCTTGATGCGGTCTATACGGCCTATGCAGTCTGTGTGACTATGCGGAGCTGCGGGAGTTCCAGGATTGATCATTCCGGGTGTCTTATCCCGATGCAGGGGATGCCCTATGCGGTCTGTGTGACTATGCGGTCTATGAGACTATGCGGACTGCGGGAGTCCAGGAGAAGTGCAGGGGTTAAGCTACCCCGTCGAGGAATACCTCATGCGAGTGCGTGTGTGACCTATGCGGTGCGGGAAGTCGGGTTAGGCGCGCATAATGATACTATGGCGATTGGCCTTGCTACGATCGTTCGCGGACTAGAAAAGACCGGTTACATTATATCTATTTTGCTCTTGTTTATGTTGTGGCACTATATGCGATTAGGCTGGTTGTATTTGCAAAGGTTTTAAATACTTTGATTTTACTTGATGCTTCTGATTTCGCATACTTGGTACTGTTATGCGACCTCATGAGTGCGTTAAGCAGCGGTAAGGCAAGCAGTGCTAGATCGCATCCTTAGGATCTTTGCTTTGGTGTCGGAGCTCCATTTTCTCGGAGGCTCGACTTTTGGTATGGTTCTCACGATGTTGTAGATATATGTACATTCGAGGTATGGCGGGGCCTGTCCGCCATAGTTGTTACATTCTAGAGTGCGTAGTCATGTTGTAAAGTTGGGATGTAGCTGTTCACTCTTTATATATATATCGAAAGGCGACATTTTCTCGGATATAAAGCGTGTCTCGATTTACATTTGTTTCATGTCTTGTTTTTATATTCATGATTACTCGATGTATGACTACTTGGGTGCGGGTAAGGCACGATCCAGCAACCTCTCGGGCAGTCGTGACATTATGCCTTCAAATAAAGTCACTTACTCTCTTTAAATCAAGTAACATATACTTTTCAAAAGCGAGTTACTACGTTTTCGAAATTCAAGTCCCAGTACTTTCAAAAATCAAGCCGTGTACTTACAAAATTAATACTTTTATGGTAGTGAATAGGTTATTCTTGTTTATAACGATCTTGTTAAATCAACCATGATCTAGAAAATGTAATACAATTTTGTCTTATCTTAGTTTCTATGCGGATGGAAATTCTACTCATTTCGATATAATTGATTGTTGATACATTTTCATTATGCAATGGCTTGTTCGATACCTATTCTCATTAGTGTAGTAAATTAGCAAGGTCACTCGACTCAATACTTCTTAACGACTCTTACCAGCGTCCCCGTAAGACTTGGTAAGAACTTGAATATTCTAGACATGCCTTTAGCATAAAATCAATAACATGAATACTTCCCGTGACAAGGAAAGTATACTCGAGAACAAATCATGGGTACTCTAACAACAAGGCAAGTATACCTCAATTATCGATCATGTATACTCCTAACAACAAGGCAAATATACTTCAAACAACAAGTCATGTATACTCCTAACAACAAGGAAAGTATACCATAAAAATACTAAATGTCTATAGAAAGAAGAAGTTCACGTACCTCGTGACGACTAACCCATCTGACAAGTAGCAAAATGCTCAAGTACTTCAACCTCATCGGCTATTCCTTAAGCCAAGTAGACTCTACGTAGTACTTCAACCTAAAATGACCATAGTACTTCTATCAATATCATACTTACTATTGTAAGACTTATACAAAATAATTGCCCTAATTCTCACGGAAAATCGGGCGTTTCCTTTATTTCTCGTACTTTTCCACCTTTTCTAAGGCGTATTCACCAACCAACAAGCCACATTTAAGCGCAACCAACAGTTAGCCAAAGGGATTACACGCCTAACGGGCGTGTAAAATTCTGCCCAGATTATACAAAACAGTCCACAAATTAGCCCGTAAAAACAGTCAGTAATCCAGCGATACTTGAGGGTAAAATGTGAGGCGTTTCAACACCTTTCCACACCCTATTTCCTTAGGACTTTCATTAGCAACTACTACTCTTAAACATGCATTTTGGGCTGATTTTTTCAGCATAACCACACCCCCAAAACAGTCCATAAAATGATACGACAACGTCTAACGATTTTAGGCGATTTTCGGCTAAAACAACTACAATCCGATAACTTTTTCCTTAATCTATTTTATTCCAATTCGAGTTCCAACACATCCATATATGACATACCAACTTATCAACAACCATATTACCTTATTTTAACATCGACAAGTTTGGATAACAACAACCGTATAACAAAGCGAAACCAAGGGCACAAAATTGTCTCAAATCGGCCCATGACATATCTACCTCATACACGTCTTATTTTCAATTTCTTCCTTAACATGAATTCATCTATACATTATAAAAATAAGTAATATCAATTACTTTAATTTTTGAAGAACTATTACCTCATTTTTGTGCCCAGCGTCCGGGCGAATGCTCGACAATGGCTCGTAGTTTTGTTTAGCTCGCTCTTGAATACAATCACATATATGTATCCCCTACAACCTTAGGAGCAACTTCCCTTCACATTCCATTACCAAAAAGTCGACGTAACCCCTAGGGTTTCACCCTCTATTCTCGACCTAGTGTAGCGTTTTTGCACACTGTTTTGTTAGCTGAACTTGTGACGTCTATAACTCTTTACTCTGATGTCCGATCGACAAACAGTTTATTGCGTTAGAAACTAGACTCGACGAAATTCATTTTAGGCTTTTAAAACACCCAAAACCTCCTCATATACCAGGATATATACCTCTCCAAAGTTGGATGAAATCTGTCAACCTTCGCCGAGAGCATAAGAGAAGAGGGAAAGAGATGGAATATTTCTAAGTGTTGTGCAAATGAAGTCTTGCAATGTCTCTAAGTATACATATATAATGTATCACAATGGGTAAGATGAGGACAAGTGTAGGGACTAAGTGTAGCAAGACAAGTGGAGTGGGACCCAGCATGGCCTTGTCCTTGTCTCTAAAATATCTAAGGTCAAAATCTTCCAAGACCAAGACAAGTGGGGTGGGGGGTGTGCCACGTGTCACCATATCATTGGTCTAAAAATATTTCATCTCCCAAAAATCCATAATTGGCAAAAATATCTCAAAAATTATTGTGGGCCCCACAAGCCAAAATTTTCAGTGGGCCCAGACCAAACGAATTTAAAATCCAAAATTCCAATATATTAAAAAGTCTCAAATACCAACTTTGAGAACAATTCCATTTAACAAACATTTTTTCCTTGAGGTTGATTTTTTCTTAGAAAACCTGATTCTTTCTTTCGTTCCAACTTTCAAATCTTATTTCCATACGTTCGTTCTTATTTCAATCTCTTGGAAATACGGGGTGTAACACTTTATTCAAAGTCCGAGTGATATAATTCTGTTCGAAAAGTTGTAGTATTCACTCGAAGAGTCTAAATGATGTAATTCCTGCCGAAAGGCTGCAATCTTCCTTTAAAAGTCTAAGTGATGTAATTTCGGCAGAAAGGTTGCACTCATCGTCATAATGATGTAATTTCGGTTGAAATGTTGCAGTCTTCATTCAGAAGTTGGAGTGATGTAATTATATCCAAAAAGCTGCAGTCCTCACTCCAAGAGTCTGAATGATGTAATTTCGGCTGAAAGGTTATATTCTTCATTACAAATTCATAGTGATATAATTTTTGGCGAAAGGCTATAGTCTTTATTCAAAAGTCATAGTGATGTAATTACGGCCAAGGTTCTGATCTTTATTCAAAAGTCGAGTGATCTAATTAGGACAAATAGTGCGATCTTGCTCAAGATTTATAATCATGTTATTACGGCCAAAGGTTGCGATCTTTATTAAAATGCGGATGATGTAATTATAGTTTGAAAAGTGCATTTTTCCTCAAGCATCAAAATGATGTAATTATGGCCAAGATTGTTATCTTCATTCAAAAGTCTGAGTAATGTAATTCTATTTGAAAGGTTGTAGTCTTCGCTCAGCGTCGAATAATGTAATTAAAGAATAAAGGTTGTAATTTTCATTCAAAAGTTAGAGGTGATGTAATTTAGTAGAAAGGTTGCAATATTTACACCAAGAATCAGAATGATATAAGTTTGTGGAAGGCTATAGTTTTCATTAAAAATGTGGTGATGTAATTCTAGTAGAAAGATTGTAGTCTTCGCTCCAATCGAATAATTAAATTCTGACCAAAGGTTGTAGTATTCCTCAGTGTCGAATGATGTAATTCCTACCGAAATGCTACGATTAGTCATTCAATAGTGCGAGTGATTTAATTCCGTAGAAAGGTTATAGTTTTCACTCGATTGTCAAAATAATGGATTTTTGGTCTAAAGGCTTGGACGTCATTCAAAGTTTGAGTGATGTAATTTAATTTGAAATGTTGTAGTCTTCGCTCAAGTGTCGAATGATGTATTTTTGGTGCAAGGTTGCAATATACACTCAGCATAAAAATGATGTATGTTTGACCTTAAAGTGCACTCTATTCAAAATTCCAAGTCTTTGTAATTTAGTTCGAAAATTTGACAACTCGAAGTCTGAATGATATAATTTTGGCGAAAGGTTGTAGTCTTCACTCCAGTGTCGAATGATGTATTTCTAGCCGAAGGTAGTAGTATTCATTCAAAGTAAGAGTGATGTAAATTCGGCCAAAATGCTCTGATCTTCACTCGAGTCATAATAATGTTATTTTGGCACAAAGTGTAGTCTTTATTCAAAAGTATGAGTGATATAATTTAGTTCGAAAAGTTGTAGTATTTACTCCAAGAGTCTAAATGATGTAATTCCTGTTGAAAGGTTGCAGTCTTCATTTAAAACTCTGTGTGATGTAATTTCGGCAGAAAGGTTGCACTCATTGTTAAAATGATGTAATTTCGGTTGAAAGGCTGCAGTCTTCATTCAGAAGTTGGAGTGATGTAATTACATCCGAAAAGCTGCATTCCTCACTCCAAGAGTTTGAATAATGTAATTTTGGCTGAAATGTTGTAGTCTTCATTATAAATTCATAGGGAATATAATTTTGGCCGAAAGGCTGCAGTCTTTATTCAAAAGTCAAAGTGATTTAATTCCGACCAAAAGGTTGCAATCTTTATTCAAAAGTCAGTGATATACTTAGGCCAAAGGTTGCGATCTTTATTCAAGCGTCTGAATAATGTAATACCGGTGAAAGGTTGCATTTTCACTCGAGAATAAAAATGATGTAATTATGGCCAAAAGATTGATATCTTCATTCAAAAGTCTGAGTAATGTAATTCCTGTTGAAAGGCTGTAGTCTTCAGTCCAAGCGTCCGAATGATGTAATTAAAGAATAAGGTTGTAGTCTTCATTCAAAAGTTAGAGGTGATGTAATTTAGTAGAAAGGTTGCAATATTCACTCGAGAATCGAATGATGTAAGTTTGTGGAAAATTTGCGATCTACATTCAAAAGTGTGAGTGATGTAATTACAGTGAAAGATTTGATCTTCCGAAGAAGTCGAGAATAATTAAATTTGGCCCAAGGTTGTAGTATTCACTTGAAGTGTCGGAATGATGTCATTAGGCGAAATGCTCTGATCGTCGTTCAAAAGTGCGAGTGATTTAATTAGGTAGAAAGGCTATAGTTTTCACTCGATTATCAAAATAATGGATTTTCGATCTAAAGGATTCATATATCATTCAAAGTTAAGTGATGTAATTTAATTTGAAATGTTGTAGTCTTCACTCCAGTGTCGAATGATGTATTTACGTTCTGAGTTGCGATATACACTCAGCATCGCAATGTTGTATGTTTGGCCAGAAAGGCTGCGATCATTCAAAATTCCAAGTGATGTAATTTCGTTCGTGAAATTTGCGATCTTAACTCGAGGAGTATGGATGATATAATTATGGCGAAAGGTTGTAGTCTTCGCTCGAGTGTCGAATGATGTATTTCTGGCGAAGTCTTCATTCAAAGTAAGAGTGATGTAAATTCGGCCAAAATGCTATAGTATTCACTCGAGAGTCATAATGATGTTATTACGGCAAAAGGCGCGATTTTATTCAAAAGTCCGAGTGATATAATTACATTGAAAAGTTGTATTATTCACTCGAAGAGTCTAAATGATGTAATTCCTGCCGAAAGGCTGCAATCTTCCTTTAAAAGTCTAAGTGATGTAATTTGTGAAAGGTTACATTAGATTAGAATGATGTAATTAGGTTGAAAGGTTGCATTAACTTCATTCGAAGTTGGAGTGATGTAATTATATCAGAAAATTGCTTACTGCGCTCCGAAGTGCTGAATGATGTAATTTTGGTGAAAGGTTGTAGTCTTCATTATAAATTCATAGTGATTTAATTAGGCCAAAGGTTGTTGTCTTTATTCAAAAGTCGAATAATGTAATTCCGGCTAAAGGTTGCATTTTCTTTGCAAGTATCAAAATGATGTAATTATGGCCAAAAGATTGTTATCTTCATTCAAAAGTCTGAGTAATGTAATTCCTATTGAAAGGTTGTAGTCTTCAGTCCAAGCATCAGAATGATGTAATTATAGAAGAAAGGATGTAGTCTTCATTCAAAAGTTAGAGGTGATTTAATTTCGGCTGAAAGGTTGCAATATTCACTCCAAGCATCAGAATGATATATGTTTGTGGAAAATTTGCAATCTTCATTCAAAAGTGTGAGTGATGTTGTTACACCCCGTAATTCCATGACATTGATTTGAGGACGTGATTAAGGAAAGAAGATTTGGATATTGGAAGGAAAATTTTATTACATTTTTTTAAAGGAAAATTTCGGAAAAATGTGTTATACCCCGTATTTCAGTATGCGTGGGAATACGTCAAAAGTTGGCCGTAAAGTTTAGGCCTTGGAAGATTTTTTGGGCTGACTCACAAAGCGAATAGTTTTCCGGCGAAGCGTTTCCACAACTTTCGTAGGGTAAATTCGGCTATGCCATTTCTAATTTTTGCGGATTTTTAGAGGCGAAACACTTTGGACCAGCGAGAGGCGACACTTGTCACCTCTCATTGAGTGAACTTATCACGGCAATAGGGCGAATGGATGGCCATCTTTGTCATGTAGTTGGTAGGATATTTTGTGTGCAAGTTGGCGAGGACACTTGCCTAATCTTGGCCTTACACTTGCCTAGCATTGGCTAAATCTTGTAGCCATGGTTGGCCGTGTCTTGACTATAAATACCCCTTAGGATGAAGAGTTCTTCGTCCACAAATTCCTTTCAAGTATTGAAAATCCTTCCTCTCCCTTGTAGCCTTTTAGTCCAACACCCCCTTTGGTGAGCTTGGCGAGGCAAACCTCACTGCCTGGCGAAATCTACCCCCTCCTTGGTAGAAAAGTTGCCTTCTAGTATTGTTATAATGCCCAAAATACCTAGCCCAAATCCCTTAGTCCTTAGTAGAAGTTGTGAAGAACTTAGGTTTTCTTGGAGCTCTGGAGCGTACAACTTAGGAGCTAAACCTTGCTCGGTAGCGACTTTATCTAGGATATTATTGGGCTTCACAGGGTAAATAATCCTAACCCTCTTTTGTATTAGAGAATGCATCTTGTAGAAGTATAAGAATAAGTATTAAATACTTAGAAGAATATTCTGAATTGAATTGAGCTGTTATCACGGTAGAAAGGTTTAAAGAAGAATAATTGAACTATGCTTATATAGAATTTGTTTTCCTGATGAACTTATATAGCTCATAGGGTAGGAAGTGCTGCCCGACTTTCCGTAGAATTGTGAACCCTCTGTTTAGAATGACCTTGAGTAGTCTAGACTTTGATAGATGTCGTGACTATTATAGGTGATTCTCTGTATGACATATTGACTTGGCGGGAGGTTTTTCGCGAGAAGGTATGTGATTCTTCCTAAAGCATGATATTTTAAATATATATATAGTACGGTAGGCGTACGTGTGTTAAGCGAATAATAACTACGGCAATGTCTTTCGACTTAAGCTGAATAATACTTACGGCAATGTCTTGCGACTTAATCACGAATAATAAAGATCTTAAAAGTCTTTCAAAGAATTATAACACGGTTTTGAAAGAAGAAGAATAGTTGTTTTTAAAACAAGAAGCTTAAGGGTTATACTAGCTTTATGGGAAGTTAAATATAACGGCTTAAGTTTTATAAAAAGGAACGATTTACTTATGTGTTTTATAAAGACTTGTATTGATTTAAAGGTATAATAAGATGGTTTTGGTGAGTAGACATATTGTGATGCTATGTGTTAGTATCTTGTAACGTTTGTGTAAAGAGTCGATCTTACTTATGCTTATGTTGTTTGAACTATAAGCTGTTGTGTTAATACTATATCACTCACCTCTTGAGATGATCACAGGGGTTAAGGTGCCTCCGTCTGGGGTAGACTCGGTGATGCAGGACCGTGATTCGAGAATACCTGCATGCGGGTCGAGGGCCTATGCGGGCTACGAGAGTTCGAGTTAGTATGCGGGGTTATGCCTGCATGCGGTACATGTGGCGTGCGGACAGCGAGTCGGGGCGTTGCGAGGAGTAGCTACCCTCGATGCGAGGTTATACCCATGCGGGCCTATGTGAGTGGCCTATCACGGACTCGGGAGTCGAGATTAGGCTTGCAGAATGATAAATATGGGCGAGTGGCCCTGCTTCGATCATTCGCAGCCTAGAAAAGACCTATTACAGTTACCTATTGTTGCTCTTGTTTATGATATGGCACTATGTGCGGTTACATTTGTTGTTTCGTGCATATTTGTAAAACTGGTTTTTAAAGTGATATGATTTCATTTAAGTACTTTACAGTTTCACATATTTTGTACCTGTTGTACTGACCTCCTTCGGAAACTGTGTATCATTTACAATTATTTCATGTCTTGTTTTATATTCCGCTGATTTTCTCTGATGTATGACTACTTGGGTGCCCGGGTAAGGCACCAGTCACGGGCCCCGGAACGGGTCGTGACAAAATGTGACAAGGGAAAAAATTATTAACTTGAAGTTTAATATTTCTAATTGAATTTATGGACTTGGTATTGGATTATAAGGTATTGGAATTGATAATACGGGGTCCGCCGAGAATTTCACAATTTCGCGGGGACCTTCGAAAATTTATAATATTTTGGACCAATCGGAGGGCGACACGTGTCACCCCTCCACTTGACTTTGACTAGATATTTTGAAGACAAGTGGACAAGTGGGTCCCACTCCACTTGTTTTGCTACACCTGTAGATATTTATATATATCAAGAGAGCTTGCAAGACTTATCTACACTTAGAAAATATTTTCATTACACAAGTTCTATCTCTTCTCTCTCAAGATTTTGGCCAAGGGCCATTATTGAAGACCAAGATCCTTAAATCTTCCAAGATTAGTTCATAATACAAGATTAAGAACCCTAACCAAGTGTTAAGCCAAGATAAACCACCATTAACCTCAAATCCCATTTGGGCCGTGGCTAGGGTTAGAGATTTGGGTTTTCCGTCGACTTTTGGTGATGGAAAGTGAAGGGAAGTTGCTCTAAGGTTGTATGGGATACATATATGTGATTGGATCTTGAAGAAGTGGGCGAAAGCAGCGTGGGCCAAAGGCAGTGGACTATTTTGGGGCGTTTTGGGCACAAATAAAGGTAAAAATTCTTCCTTCTCTTGAAGTAATTGGATATTACATGTTGTTATAATGTCTAGATGAGATTTTGCTAAAAATAATGAAGAATAAAAAGCATTTGAACCATTTTTGGGGCTAAAACCGTGAATGGACAGATTTGGTGATTATCGGATTTCGTTGGTTATTGTCGTTATTAACGTCACCTATTGCATGTTATAATGGAGTAATGTTGTTGTTAATAAGTTGTTATAACTTATCTAGAAGTATTGGAATTCGAATTTGGATTAAAAATGGTTGAGGAAAGGGTAATCGGTTCCTAGTTGTTGGCCGAGTTTTGCCTAAAACTGTGGGGTATCGTTATGTAGTTTTAAGGGACTGTTTTGTGGTGTTAGGCTGCTGGAAAATCAGCCACCATATTGCATTTTTAATGTGGTAAAATGGCTAATGAAAGTCATAAAGAATAAGGGTATAAAAAGGGTGTTAAAGGCTTCACATTGTACCCTTAATATTGTAGAATTGTGGACTGTTTTGTTCCGAGAATTATGGACTGTTTTATAGACTATTTTAATGTGATTGTGGGGCAGAATTTTACACGTCAAGTTAGGCGTGTAATCCCCTTTGGTTAACTGTTGGTTGTGCCTTAAATGTGGCTTGTTGGTTGTTGTATTCGGGCCTTGGAAAAGGTGGAAAAGTACGTAGAAAAAAGGTGTCACGACCCGTTCCGGGGCCCGTGACTGGTGCCTTACCCGGGCACCCAAGTAGTAATACATCAGAGTAATCAGCGGAATATAAAAGCAAGACATGAAACAGTTGTAAAATGAGACACAGTTTTATGTGAGAAAATGTCGCCTTTCGGCATATATATATAAACATAGTTTAGCAGTTACATCCCAACTGTACAATAGGACTACAGACCTCTAAGAAGTTAACCAACTATGGCGGGACAGGGCCCCGCCATACCCTGAATGTACAAAACTATATACAACAACAGGGAGATCATACCCAAAAGTCGAGCCTCCGGAGAAGGTGGAGCTCCTGACACCAAAGCAAAAGATCCTAAGGATGTGGATCTAGCACCTGCTTGCCCTTACCTAGCGTGAGCATGACGGCCAGAAGGAGTCGATCTGGCAATTACCAAGTATGTGAAAGCGTAAATCTTGAAGTAAAATCAAAGTATTTAAAACCATTTGCAAATACAACAGTTCAAGCGCACATAGTGCCACAACATAAACAAGAGCAAAATAGATATAATGTAAGCGGTCTTTTCTAGGCGCGAATGATCGAAGCGAGGCGATCGCCCGTAAGTATCATTATCGTGCTAATCTGGACTTCCGCGATCGCATAGGTCACACCAGACCCGCGTGAGGTATTCCTCGCGCCGGGGTAGCTAACCCGTACCTCACGGACTCCGCGATCGCATAGTCTCATAGACGCGTAGTCACGCGGACGCGTAGGGCGTCCGCGTCGGGATAAAATACCGGAATGAATCAATCCACGGAACTCCGGCTCGCATAGTCTCACGTGCATAGGCGTATAGACGCGTCAGGGTGGCAAGCCCTCGGTATAACAAGTCGAGGGTATGTGATATAATATGATCTACAACGATCTTAACGTTTAACAACGTAAACACAACAAGAATAACATCACAAGACACTAACACACGTATTATCATAACATGTTTACTTATCAAACCATCTTACTACATTTGCAGAAGTCAATACAAGGTAAACAAATAAGTAAAACCGTTCCTTTTATCTTTCTTAAGTCGTTATACCTAACTTCCCATAAAGCTAGTATAACTCCTAAGCTTTCTGTTTAAGAATCAAATATTCTTCTTCTTTGAAATGTTTTATAATTCTTTTGAAAGAATTCAAGATTTTTATTATTCAGGCTTAAGTCAAAAGACATTGCCGTAAAACTACGTCCGGTTAACACCGTGCGTCGTCTGGTACTATATATATATTTTAAAATATCATGCTCAGTATAGGGAGAATCACATACCTACCGGCGAAAACCACCGCCAAGTCGAATATGTGCGCGAGTATCGACTATAACGATCAAATCGTCTATCAGCGTCTAGACTATCTTGTATAAAGTTCTAGCGGAGGGTTCTCTATTCTACGGAAAATTAAGCGACTTCCCTGCGTCAAGCTACCAGTCGGTAAATCTGGTCTATGTAAATGCAGTTCAATTATTCTTCTTTTATACCGCCTGCTGTGATAGCAGTTCAATTACATTCTTTAATATTCTTCTATAACATATACTCGAGTCTTAACTATTCTTATATGTAATATCGATTACAATAGAAGGACAAGAGTATTTACCTCGATAAGCCCAAAATTATCAGAGTTAAATGTCGATCTGAGCAAGGTTTAGCTCACAATTGCGCTCAGATAGCTCGAGAAACCCTTAGAAGTTGTTATACCGTATTTCGGTATATGCGTGAGGGCGTGCGTAGAAAATTCAAGCCTTAAGATTAGGCAGGGCCAGAAAATTTTGTGCATAACCGCGAAAAGAGTCATTTTTAAATGAAGCGTTTTACTAAACTTGCGAAGGGAAAAATACGGCTATGTCATTTATAATTTTTGCGGATTTTTAGAGAGCGAAACATTTTGGACCAGCGGGAGGTGACATGTGTCACCCTCGCATTGGGCGTGAGATTGGCGGTAATGGGCGAAAGGGTGGGCTTGTAGTTGGTAGGATATTTTGTGCAAGTTGGTGTGGTAGATGGATAAGGTACACGTGGTTAAATCCTAGCCCTACACTTAACACTTGGATTGATCTTGGCCATTGGTTGGCCATTGCTTGACCTATAAATACCACTTAGTTGATGAACTTCCGTCAAAATTGTTCCAAGTCTTGAAATCCTCCCACTCTTGTGGTTCGTCCGACCTTGGAGAGACCTTGGCGAAACCCCTCCTCCGCTTGTGAGCCTGGCAAACCCCCACTGCTAGTTGTTTTTCGTATAAATACACCCCCTCTTGGTAGAAATACTCTCCAGTATTGTTATAATGCCAAAATACTCTAGCCCTTATACCTTGTAGTATTCCCAAGGTTACCTCTATCTGAAAAGCCAGAAATACTATTATACTTCCCTCGATCCACAAAGCGAAACCACAGGAAAACCTTCATAGTCGGTTGAAGTGTTAAGTAGAAGTTGCGTAGAACTTCTAAGGGTTGTTGGAGGCGGGTTGGGCGCGCGGAGTAGGAGCTTAATGTCGCTCGGGATCGACGTATATACTTGGATAAATTTGGGCTCGTGAGGTAAATACTCTTGTCCTTATTGTAATTGGAAATTACATCGTAGTAGTATAGAAATGAATATAAGATTCATAGAAGAGAATTGAGCGTAATAGAAGGATATTCTGATAAAGACTTGGCGAAATCACATCGGAAGAATATTTAAGTAGAAGATTAAGCGTACTTACATAGGGTGTATTCTGATGGTGATAACCTTTATTGGTTGAATGTTACGAGTGGCGTGTACTACTTGGAAGGTGGACAAGGCTAGTCGGGTTATAAGCGAGTGGGCGTTTTGCTAATAGTCGATAATCGTCGCGAGGTATGTGATTCTTCCTATACTCTTGGCATGAAGTATTTTAAAAGAATATATATATGATGCGGTAGGCGTGCGTGTGGCAATGTCTTTTGACTTAAGCTGAATAATTAGAATCTTGAAGTATTTTAAAAGTATATATATATATGCGGTGAGCGTCGTGTGTTAAGCGAGCGTAGTTGTACGGCAATGTCTTTTGACTTAAGCCTGAATATTAAGAAACTTGAAGTGTTTCAAAAGAGTTAAGAAACCTTTTTAAAAGAAGAGTAATACTTGGTTTTGAAAACATAAGAGTTATACTAGCTTTATGGGAAGTTAGGTATAACGTCTTAAGAGAGATAAAAAGAATGGTTTATTAATTTTTGAAGTTAAGAGACTTGATCTTAAAAGATAAGAGACTTGACTTAAATGAATTAATCTGAATTTTGTGTGAAACCTCGTTCGTGAGTAATGAGTACTTGGTTTTAAAAGGAATAATGTTTCTTGATTTGAATCGAATGAGTATCGACAAACCACTGCAGCGTTAATAAAGGGAAATGTTTTGACTAATTAAGTATTATTAAAACCAGTAGAAACCTCCATCTGCATAGAAGCTAAGATGAGACAAAATGATATTACATTTCCTAGATCATGGCTGCTTTAATAAAATTGATTATGAACAAGAATAACCTACTCACATATAAGGCATATGTTTCTCAGATTGTTTTAAAAGAGAATTATATTCTTAAGTGATTAAGACTATGAACTATGAAACCTTTCTAAAATAAGAGACTTAAGTACTTGAAATTAGGCAAACTTGAACTTAGGGAAAAAATGTTGTTACTTGATGTTGAAAAGGAAAGTGTTTGGGTTTACCTAAAAATGTGAGTCACCCTATTTTTATACTACGGGTATCGGGTGACCTTTATAAAAGAAATGGATCTTTTAAAAAAGAATTTAACGTACGTAATACTTTGGGGTCAGAACCTGGACTTTGGCCTCAAATAAACTTGAGTTGTGTGTAACTTGCCTATGTTTGTGTTGATAGCCTTGTTATGCAAGTACTGTATTTCTATACCACCGCGTCTTTCGATGGAGGGCCGGTTGATTTGTTATGAATGATTCTTTACCGAGTCCCACGGGATGGGCCGGGACACGTATTTCATCTGATTCTTTACCGAGTCCCACGGGATGGGCCGGGACACATATTCCACATGATTCTTTACCGAGTCCCACGGGATGGGCCGGGACACGTATTCCACACGATGTATACCTAGACTGCCGGCAGTGAGGAAGGAGTTCCACGGGCATGCGGGATGACTTGAGGGCGTGAGTCCCTGACTTGACATGACTGCTTTTATGTTGGGAACTGTAGTTTGGTTATCATACATGTCTCCTGCTTTATATAGACTATTATGATTTCATTTCTGATATTTTCTGATTTCACATACTTGGTACTGTTATCTTGACCTCCTTGAGGCTGCGTTCATCTGCATGGTAGAAATCGTCGGTTGTAGATCTCGCTCATAGGATCAAAGTTAGCGTGTTAGGAAGCCCCGTTTCTTGGAGGCTTATCTTTTGGTATGTTACCACACAGTGCATAAGTTCTTGTACATTCGGGGTATGGCGGGCCACTGTCCGCCATAGTTATCATTCATTCTTAGAAGTGCATGTAATCTTGTTGTGGGCGGGGTTATGTGAGGTTAAAGCTGTTGGGTTTTAATGTATATATCTGAAGACAAGCTGTTTTGGTTGCTTTGTTTGTTTATCATGTCTCTTGTTTCATATTTATGTTTTATGTTCCGCTGATTTTCTCTGATGAATGACTACTTGGGTGCCCGGGTAAGGCACCAGTCACGGGCCCCGGATCGGGTCGTGACAGAAGTTTCTAACAACTTCTACTTAAGTACTATAAGGGATTTGGGCTAGGGTATTTAGGAATAGTACCTATACTTGGAAGACAACTTTCTACCAAGAGGGGTGTACTCGGCCGAAGCCACTAGGCTAGAGGGGAGAGGGTGTTTCGGCTAGGGCTTTCTCGAGGGAGGAGTGTTGGGCGAAACACTTGAAGAGAGGAAGGATTTTCAACACTTGGAAGTGATTTGTGGATGAAAACCTTGAGTTAGGGGTATTTATAGGCCAACCAATGGCCAAGATGAAGCCAAGTGCTAGGCAAGTGTAGGGTGTGGATTCACCCGTGTGTCATATCCGTCTACTACACAAAATATCCTACCTAACCTTGACTAAAGAAAGGCCAAGAAATCGTCCAAACTAAGCCCTCTTTGCTCCACTTGAGGGTGACAAGTGTCACCTCTCGTTGGTCCAAAATATTTCATCTCTCGGAAAAATCCATAAAAATTATTAATGAGATAGCAGAATTTTCCCTACGAACTTTGGAAAAGCGTTTAGTCGGAAAGCGATTCTTTTAGTGTGTTGTGCACAACTTTTTCGTCTTAATGCCTAACTAAGGCTTAACTTTTATCGTCGCCCTCGCGTATATACTGGAAATCTGGGGCATAACATTCTCCTCCTTAGAAACATTCGTCCCGAATGTTCCTTACCAAACGATTAATGATAAAGCTTAAGCGATTCAAGTGCCACGTGGCCTGATATAACACTTAAACAAATCGAAAATTAAAACGGCAAGTAGGAAGTAAATTACGGAGGTGTGGGGAATAAGTGAGGATACCTCTGCCTCGTGTCCTCCTCTGCTTCCCGTCATCTCCTCCACTGTTCTCGTTCCGCCATAGGACCTTGCGAAGCCAAATCGCCGTCCATGACCTCACAACTTTGGCGATCGGTATCGCTATGGGACTCTCGCCATATGATAACCCCTCTGTCACTGGACATCGTCAATCGGATGCACTCTAGATGGATCCCGATACATCGCCTCGGCATAGAAACATGAAAAACCGGATGCCGCCTCCGGATCGGACGGAGATCAGCTCATGCAACCTTGCACTACCACTGCGGACAATCGATAGGGCCCGATGTACCTTGGTGAGTTTCCCTTTCTTCCGAATCTCATCGCACCGCCGTGGGTGGCGCGCCAGAAAACCCAATCGTCGACCTCAAACTCTAGATGTCGGCGGCGATGATCTGCGCATCGACTTACATGCGACTACGGTGTCGATAGCGCCCTGGATAAGCTTCACCTTATCCTTGCTGCTGCACCAAGTCTGGTCCCACTAAGCGTACCTCGCCCATCGAACCAACTATCGGCGATCTGCACTTCCTCATACAAGGCCTCGTAAGGCGCCCGTCGAATCTTTGGGTGGTAGCTATTATTATCACAAACTCAACTAGAGGCAAATGATCCTCGGCTACCCACGAAGTCAATAACACGGGCTCGCGGCATATCCTCGAAGTGCGGATAGTGCTCTGCTGTCGTGCATGCGTGGATGGAATGCGATTACTCGAGCTCACTGCGTCCCTAAACCGCCATACGGAAAGACCTCCGGAAGTTAGCGTGGCAGGCTCCTGCATGCGATATGATCGAAATAGGGACTCCATGCGATCGGCGATCTCTCGGATGTAAAGTCGGCATAATCCTCGGTAGAAAAAGTCGTCTGACGGGAAGAAAGTGGGCTGATTTCGTCGACTGTCGGCGATAACCGGATAGAATCATGCTTCGTCGAGTGCGAGCTAATCACGTGATAAAGTCCGTGTTGATCCTCCCACTTCGGTCGGGATCTCTATCGTCTGCAACAAACCACGGGCCTGCGGTGCTCTGCCTTCGCTGCGACAACACGGACGAGCCACGAGCTACTGCAGCGTCCTGCGAGCCATCCACCAATACGGATCTGAGGTCGTGGTACGTCTTGATCGACCCGGATGGATAAGTAGCGTCGTTGTGTGCTTCCACTAGAACTGCTGCGAAGTCTGCAATATCCGGAACACACAACCTGCCCTCGAACCTTAGCACCCCGTGGTGCTACCTCAAGGACCCTTCCCGCCGCGAAGGCGTATCTCGATGCGTGTCAAGCCGGATCCTCAGCTGTTGCCTCTTGCCTCGCCGGCGATGGAAGACTCGACAACCTCTCGAACTCGAACCCACTGCTATCGAGAATCAATCAATCGGACTCGAGGCTCGCTAAGCGATGTAACTCGCGAACCATGCCCTCCTCTCTGCACATCGATAGACTCCCGTCGACCTACGCTGGAGCATACGCCACAACGTTGGCCTTCCGGGTGAGTACGGGATATCGACATCATAATCCTTAAGTAACTCTAACCACGTCTGCATGCCGTAAGTTCGGCTCCTACGGTGAAGATATCTTTGGAGAGGTCTTGTGGTGCGTAAAAACATCACATGAACCCCGTACAAATAGTGCCTCCGGATCTTGGCGTGAATCACCGCGACTCCGAATCATGGGTGGGGTAGTTCCTCGTGCTTCTTAAGCTACAGGGATCGTGCGCTATAACATTGCCTGCTGCGTCAACACACGTCGGCCGATGCACGGCGCGTCCAATACCGACATAGCCGTGCGGACCTGCGGAAGAAGTAAACGAGGCGGTCGGCGATCTCTCCGATGGCGGAAACCACGCTCCTGGCATCGATCCATGAAACTTATTGCGCCTGCGTCGATCTAGTCAATAGTGCGAGAGATGAAGCAAACTTCTCCACGAACCGCCGATAATAACTGCGAGGCCCGAAAAGCTGCGAACCTGCAGCCGGAGTAGTAGGTCTAGGCCAACTCATTGCCTCGATCTTGGCGTATCCACGAATACCGTCGGCCGAGCTATATGCCCGAAAAGCCACGAAGTCAGCGAACTCGCATTTGAAAACTTGGCGTATAGCTGCGAGTCTGGAGAACTCTCGGCCAGTCGCCGAATGCTCGCGTGCTCGCATTACGGCGAGAATAAACGAAGATATCATCGATGAACACTATCACAAGCGTGTCCAAAATGGCGAACACTCGGTTCGTCAAATCCATGAATATCGCGGAGCATTGGTCAAACCGAGCGACATAACCACGAACTCATAGTGCGTCTGGGTCGGAATGCGATCTAGGGACATCAGCCTCTCGACTACTTTTGATGATAGCGATCGCGGATCAATCTTGGAGAAACATCTCGCTCCTGCGGTGGTCGAACAAATCATCAATCACGGGAAGGGTATACATTCTTAATAGTCACCTTGTTGTTTGTAATCAACTCACATGCGCGGCGTCCCATCCTTCTTCTTCACGAACAATCTGCGCTCCCGGGAGAAACACTAGGCTGATGAAGCCGCTTCTCCAAATCTCTCGGTGGTCCTTGACTCTCTCGACTCGGCGGTGCCGTTACGTATGGCGGAATGGAAATAGGCGAGTGTCTGGCAACCTGTCGATACAAAACTCTATCTCCTCTCGGGAGGATGCGGAAGTCGTGCAGAAACACGTCGGGAACTCTGTGACTCTTTGGGCCCGAAAATCGCGCTGCGACCTCGATATCAAACACGAGCGAGATGGTAGATATACCCTACGCACCATCTTCCTAGCCGAGGTAGGAAATAAACCTACCACCTCGGCGTCTGATGTTCCCGTCCACTCGATAACGGCTCCCGAAGCTGGAACCGTACCACTCTCTCCTGCGGTCTACATTGGCGTAGCAGAAGCTAACCAATCCGTGCCCGTGATCACGTGAAATCAATCATGTCGACTCTATCAAGTCGGCTGGAGTCGGCATTGCATAAAGTCAGGGCAAGCCACATATACCCGTAGAGCCACCAATAAGCCCATTTGGCGTAGCTGCCTCAAAATGGTCTATGGACTCGGGCTCTATCCCTATCTACTAGCGATAAGGGAGATATATAGGATAGAGTAGAACCGGATCTATCAAGGCATACACATCCTGACGGCGATAAGGTACACATGGCGGCGTCGGCGGCGCCTCACAGTCTGCCGGTGAATGAGCATAAATGCGGTTTTGAGGACCGCTAGAGCTGGACCAGCGCACGACCTGCCGCGACCTGCTGGCCACGATTACCACGCCTGCAGAGGCGAGTAAGCTGTAGGAGATGAAGAAGACCGCGGACCACGTAGGTTGACTCACCATCGGCGCCCGCAGTCGGTGGGCGGCTCGCGTAATGACCTGCGGCCATAAGTGTAGCAAGCTCCAGTAGTACTCTGACTCCACGAATGGAACCTGCCACAGCGGACACTGAGCGGACCTCGATCGGTTAGCACCCTTTCTACCCTGGAAGTCCAGAAGTCACAGGGCACGACACGCCCCGAATGCTCTGGCTGTATCGAAAATGATGGAGGAGTGCTCGAGTGGTGTGGTGCAAATCTGAGGCGTCTGTGGTCGTCCACCGAGAACTACCAAAGATCCGGCCTTCTTGGCCTTCCTGCTGCGATATCTGCGACCGTCGGTCTCTGCGCTCGCGCATCAGTGCGTGAGCTGCGTGCGGGTAATGTCCATACGGTGAAGAGCAACACGCGCAAGACTCGGCCATATAATCATCTGGCAGATGATGTAGCGGTGCACTCGGTCCTCCGTATCCGCTACTAAGCGCGAGGACATATCGAGCGATGAATCGAACTTCGGCGTTGTACTCACTGGCGTGCGCCTCTGCATCTCGGCAACAAAAATCTGCCGGCGTGCCCTCGCCATCTGCGGAGGCGAAGTGCGTGAGAAAAGCCTCGAAAACTCGTCCCATCTTCTTTGGGCGCGTGCTCTCCGGGAAAGCTCCGCGAGTCAAACGATCGGCTGCGGTATCGCGCGGCCGATGCGAACCGAATCACGAACTCGGTCTGAAGCCTTGATCACCGCGTGATCCTGCATGGCCCGGCGGATGAACTCCTGCGGATCATCCTCGAACCTCGGCCGTGGAACTCTGGCGGGCTGACTCAAAAAATCCGTAGCCTCAGTATGCGATCTCGGGTGAACGCGGTGCAGCTGGGCTGTGCTTGTTGCATCGGCCTATCCTCGTATGCAGCCTGATCACGGCGATAAGCGCCGTCTCGCGTACCACAACTCCTACGCGGTGTGGGAGGCGGAGGTGCGGGTGCGTGGTCTCTTTGGGGCGGCGGCGTCATGGAACTCGCCGTCTCGGGTATAGGCGGGCACGAGCCCTCGTGACTCTCGGTGTCCTACTAGCGGCTCCGCCATTGCGCGCCGCCAGGCGGGTTGCCTTGCGTGGAGCATAAGCATTCTGAGAAAGGAATCGTTAGAGGTCGACTTATAACGCAGTCTAAGGCACGATCTGAGTGAGAAGAATGAAACCAATCCTAAATATCCTATAGCCTCACGATTATTGGTATGGTGCAAAACATCAGATAATCAGACTCTACTAGATACGATGCGTAGACAACTTTCAGGATTAAGCGCTCACGATACCACTTTTGTCACGACCCGTTCGGGGCGTGGTAGATGCCACGGGCACCCAAGTAGTCATACATCAGTGTCGTGAATATAAAAGCAAGACATGAAACGATTGTAAAATGAGACACGATTTTATGTGAGAAAAGGTAAGCCTTTCGGCATATATATATAAACATAGTTTAGCGATTACATCTGACTATACAATAGGACTACAGGACCTCAGAAGATAACCAACTATGGCGGGACGGGGCCACGCCATACCTGAATGTACAAAACTATATACAACAACGGGAGATCATACCCGAAAGTCGAGCCTCAGGAGAAGGTGGAGCTCACGACACCAAAGCAAAAGATCCTAAGGATGTGGATCTAGCACTGCTTGCCACCTGCGGCATGAGCGGCCCAGAAGGAGGTCGATCTACAACGGTACCAAGTATGTGAAGCGTAAAGTACTTAAGTAAAATCAAAGTATTTAAAACCATTTACAAATCTGACGATTCAGCGCACGTAGTGCCTGGCATAAACAAGAGCAAAATAGATATAATGTAACGGTCTTTTCTAGGCGCGAATGATCGAAGCAAGGCCAATCGCCCGTAGTATCATTATCGTGCTAATCACTGGACTTCCGCGATCGCATGGGTCACGCCAGACCGCGTAGGTATTCCTCTCATCGGGGGTAGCTAACCAGTACCTCACAGACTCGCGATCGCGCATAGTCTCATAGGCCGCGTAGTCACGCGGACCGCATAGGGCATCCGCGTCGGGATAAAACACGAAATGAATCAATCACGGAACTCCGCGACTCGCGTAGTCTCATGACTGCGTAGTAGTATAGACGCGCATCAAGGTGTGACCCTCGGTATAACAAGTCGAGGGTATGTGATATAATATGATACAGATCTTAACGTTTAACAACGTAAACACAACAAGAATAACATCACAAGACACTAACACCGTAGTATCATAACATGTTTACTTATCAAACCGTCTTACTACATTTGCGAAGTCAATGAGGTAAACAAATAAGTAAAATCGTTCCTTTTATCTTTCTTAAGTCGTTATACCTAACTTCCCATAAAGCTAGTATAACTCTAATCTTTCTATTTAAGAATCAAATATTAACTTCTTTGAAATGTTTTATAATTCTTTTGAAAGACTTGAAGATTTTTATTATTGAGCTTAAGTCAAAAGACATTGCGTAAAACTACGTCAGGTTAACACCGTCGTCTCTGGTACTATATATATATTTTAAAATATCATGCTCAAAGTATAGGAGAATCACATGCAGCACCTTTTAGTGAAAACCACCTTAAGTCGAATATGTCGCGATATCGACTATAATGATCAAATCGTCTATCAATGTCTAGACTATCTTGTATAAAGTTCTAAGCGAGGGTTCTCTATTACTGCGGAAAATTGGGCAACTTCCCTACCCGTCAAGCTACCCGAGTCTCTATAAATACAGTCTATGTAAATGCAGTTCAATTATTCTTCTTTTATACCGCCTACTTGTGATAGCAGTTCAATTCTATTCTTTAATATTCTTACATAACATATACTCGAGTCTTAACTATTCTTATATGTAATATCGATTACAATAGAAGGACAAGAGTATTTACCTCGATAAGCCCAAAATTATCCGAGTTAAATGTCGATCTGAGCAAGGTTTAGCTCACAATTGCGCTCAGATAGCTCGAAACCCTTAGAAGTTTCTAACAACCTTCTTAAGTACTATAAGGGATTTGGGCTGAGGTATTTAGGAATAGTAACTATACTTGGAAGACAACTTTCTACCAAGGGGGTGTACTCGGCGAAGCCACTAGGCTAGAGGGAGAGGGGTGTTTGGCTAGGGCTTTCTCGAGGGGAGGAGTGTTGGACGAAACACTTGAGAGAGGAAGGATTTTCAAGACTTGGAGAAGTGATTTGTGGATGAAGAAAACCTTCAAGTTAGGGGTATTTATAGGTCAACGATGGCCAAGATGAAGCCAAGTGCTAGGCAAGTGTAGGGTGTGGATTCACCCGTGTGTCTTATCCGTCTACTACACAAAATATCCTACCTAACCTTGACTAAAGAAAGGCCAAGAAATCGTCCAAACTAAGCCCTCTTTGCCGTCCACTTTAGGGTGACAAGTGTCACCCTCTCGTTGGTCCAAAATATTTCATCTCTCGGAAAAATCCGCAAAAATTATTAATGACATAGCCGGAATTTTCCCTACGCAAGCTTTGGAAAACGTTTCGTCGGAAAACGATTCTTTTCGTGTGTTGTGCACAACTTTTTCGTCCTTAATGCCTAACTAAAGCTTAACTTTTATACGTACGCCCTCACGTATATACTCTGGAAATGCGGGGCATAACAAAAGGAAGTGTTGCCCAAATTTCCGTAGAATTAGAGGGCCACTATTTGGTATAAGTCTTATACTAGTAAGCTTGAAGTTGATAGAAGTGCTATCGTTATTATAGGTTGAAGTACTACGTGTAGCATAGTCTACTTGGCTTGAGGAATAGCCGATAAGGTTGAAGTACATTGGAGCGTATTGCTACTTGTCGTGTTTGTTAGTCGTCACGAGGTATGTGAACTATCCTTCCTTCTTTTGACATGATTTATTTGGAAAGTCTATGTGACTTGATTTTATTTGGAAAGTCTATGTGACTTGATTTATTTGGAAAATCTATGTGACTTGGTTTATTTGAAAAGTCTATGTGACTTGATTAATTTGGAAAGTATGTGAGATTTGATTTATTTGAAGTATGTGGAACTTTCTCTATCTTTCTGTCACGACCCGAACCGGGCAGTGGTAGTGCCTTACCGGGCACCCAGTAGACATCATCGAATGTAAGCGGAATATAAGACAAGACATGAAACAATTTGAAGTGAGAAACATTTTATCTGAGAAAAGTTGCCTTTCGGCATATATATATATAAAAACTTGAACCCGAACAGTTATATCCCTTTTACAAACTACGCCCGCGATCTACTGGACCTCTACGAATATTATAACAATAACGGCGGACGGGGCCCGCCATACCCCGGACTGTAAGTACCTGCAACGACCGGGGACTATACCACGAATAAGCCTCGGAGAAGCGGGCTTCCCAACGCTGAGCTGTGACCACTAGGCGAGGATCGACAAGCGGTGTACCTCTACTGCGGCATGAGCAGCCCCCAGGAGGTCGATCTGGCAGTACCCAGTATGTGGCGAAAAATCACGTAAATGAAATCATAATAGTCTATATAAAACATAAGACATATATGATAACGATTCTGATACACAATATGTGATCATGTCAAGTCGGGGACTCGCGCCCAGGTCGTCACTCAAATATAACCATGGGTCTCGTACCCGCGATATCAATCATGCGTGGAATTCGCCGTCACTTCGTGATCCATGATATAAAGCACCAAGGAATACATGAACACGGGTCCACGTGTCATAATAAAGCATGCGGGGTAAATGCGAAGTCATAGCCAACTACTAAAACCCACGGTACCAACAATGCTATAAAGCGTATCACGAGGTCTTTCTAGACGCCACGTAATCGGCGGCCACTCGCCCTCGGTATCAATGTGCGCGTCAAATCCTGGAACTCGCGCTGACTCGCGCAGGCCACCTAGGCGCGTGAGGTATTCCGCGTCGGTAGCTCTGCCGGCGTCGTCTGGACTCTGCGTGGTCGCGTAGCCACGTAGGCCGCGTGAGGTATTCGCGCACTAACACGGAACTCTCGTAGCTCGCATGGGTCCCTGGACCCGCGTGAGCATCCTCGCATCGGGGTGGGCGAGCAACCCCGGTATAACATGTCGAGAGGTGAGTGGTACAATACTAGCATAGCGACTTATCGTTAAACAACGTAAGCACAATCGAGAAACCCCTTTACACAAACATCACGAGACACTAACACGTAGCGTCCTAACATGTTTACTTATCAACCAACAAGAAAGTATTACAAGGTTATCACAAACCAACATAGTCAAGTTATTCACACAAGGTACTTTACATTTTATGACAACAAGTTCGGGTTTTATCCCCAAAGTACTTAATACATTAATTCTTTAAAAGATCCGTTTCTTTCACAAGAGTCACGCGATACAGTAGTATCAAAATAGAGTGACTATCTTTTAAATAAACCAAAAAATTTCCTACCTTCTTTTTGAACCAACTTAAGACAACGGCGTACCTTCGTTTTAAGCGAAAACACTTCAAATGTTCAAGTCTTTGTCTTTTATAAATCAAGTCCTTACTTTGGAATTTTAAGAAAATCAAAACTTGTTTATTAATGATCTTATTAAGCGACCATGATCTAGGAAATGTAATACAATTTTGTCTTATCTTAGCCATGTAGATGGAGGTTTCTCTGGTTTTAATAATACTTAATTAATCGATACATTTTCCTTTATTAAGCTATGATGGTTTGTTCGATACTTATTCTCGTTTCAGAAATCAATACAAGGCTTTCATAAATAATTAAGTAGGCCAGTTCCTTTTATCTCTCTTAAGTCGTTATACTAACTTCCCGTAAAGCTAGTATAACTCTTAAGCTTTTAAAATCAAGTATTACTCTTCTTTAACAGCGATTCTTAATTCTTTTGAAATACTTGAAGATTCTTATTATTTAAAACTCAAGTCAAAAGACATGAAGTAAAACCACGTTCGGTTAACACCGCATCGTCTAGTACTATATATATTCTTTTAAAATATCATGCTCGAGAGGATAGGAAGAATCACATACCTCATGGCGAAATCCACTGCCAAGTTGAATATGTAGCGCGAGTATCAACCTATAATAGTTAAATAAATCTATCAGCGTCTAGACTACTACGTAGAATATTCTAAGCGAAGGTTCTTATTTACGAAAATTTGGGCGACTTCCCTGCAGTAAAGCTACAAGTCTCTGTAAATACATTGATATCGATGCAGTTCAATTCTCTTCTTTTATACCATCCTTCTATATCTTACTCAATTCTAAACTACTATATGTAATTTCCAATTACAATAGAAGGACAAAGATATTTACCTCGATAAGCCCAAAATTATCCAAGATTAAAGTCGATCCTGAGCAAGGTTTAGCTCTTATTTTGTACGCTCCAAATCGCTCCAAGAAACCCTTAGAAGTTCTAAACAACTTCTACTTAATACTTCAACCAACCATGAAGATTTTCCTAGGGCTTCGTTTTGTGACTAAAGGATATAAAGTAGCATTTTCGGGCTTTTTGTATAGAGATAACTTTGGAATACTACAAGGTATTTGGGCTAAGGTATTTTGGAATAGTAACAATACATGAAGACATTTTCCTACTAAAGGGGGGTGTGTTTCGGCCGAAGCAACTAGGAAAGGGGGGGGGGGGAGGTGTTAGGACGAGAGCTTTACTAAGGGGGAGAGGGATTTTGAGACTTGGAAATTGTTCAAGTGATGAAGAAGTCTTGCTAGCAAGGGGGGGTATTTATAGAACACTCAAGGGTCAAGATTCAAGCAAATGGATGGTGTAGATTAGGACAAGTGCTACCTTATCTATCTACTACACAAATATCTTCAAGACTTTGACCAACATTTTAAGCCTTTAAAACACAAAAAACGTGCCCAACAATTCCTCACCTAAACCGTCCACTTGAGGGTGACACGTAAGCCCTCTCGTTGATCCAAAATATTCATTTTCCGAAAATATAGTAATGCCAAAAATCAGAAAATAAAGTGGGCCTCACAAAGCGTAAATTCTCTCGTGGGCCCCACGTGACCAATTGGAAATTAAAATTCCAATATTTCTAAAATATTCCAAAAGTCCGAATACCAAATCGGAATCTAATTCCCATTAACAAACCTTTTACTTCACTGGCAGGAATTTTTAGTGAAAAATCACATCTTTCTTCCTTTCCAAAATTACTGTCGTATTCTCGTACGTACGTCCTCACATACATACCCTGAAACTACGGGGTGTAACACTTTGTTTGAGCATGAATCTTATAAAATATATAGTACGGTGGACGTACTTGTTTTAAATGAATTCGGTTTCATTATGGTGTAATTGACTTGATTTGAAATGTACAAGTTTATTGGAATTGAAAAGTTAAGCTCACTTGATTTTAAAGGATGTGAGTGACTTTATTGGAAAAGGATGATTTACTTGATGTTTGAAAGAAGTAGCTTGATTTAAAGAATAAGTTACTTGATTGATTTAAAGAGAATAAATGACTTGTTTTAAAGAAGAGTAACTTGATTTAAAGGTATGAGTTACTTGATTTTAAAACCTTGAATTGAATTTCTAAAGGTGTAGTAACTTTAGTTGAAAAGTAGATGTGCCTTGATACTACGAGTGTTAGTATTTTGGGGTTTAATGCACAAAATGATTCTTTTTAAAAGAATAGATGTACGTAGTACTTTGGGGTCCAAGTCCCTAATATGGCATGAAACATTTCTTTTCATAAAGAATAGATGTACAAAGTACTTTGGATTCATTTCCCTAATGTTACATGACATGATAATTCCTTGGTTGTATTAAAAGGAAGGATGTGGTAGTGCTTTGGTTTTCTAAAATAAAAGTTGTTATAACGGCTTTATGGGAAGTTTGTTATAACAGTTTTGTGGAAAGTCAAGAGATGGTATAAAATGTTATATGAAAATCAAGTGAGAATGTGTTATACCCCGTAGTTCCGGAGTATGTATGTGAGGACGTACGTATGAATGTATACGCCCTAATTAGGGTAAGAATGAAAGAATTGTTTTCATGGAAATTATTAGAACCTTGTGAAGGAAATTTTACGTTTTCAATATTTTCACGATTATGGAATTTTTGAGAGATAAAATATTTTGGACCAATAGGAGGCGACATGTGTCACCCCAAGATGCATAGTTGGACGTTTTTAGAGTTAGTGGGCAAGACAAGTGGCCAAAAGTCTTGCGTGGTATTCATGGCACTTTGGGCGGTTTTGCAAGTTTGTGGGCAAGTCAAATGGTCAAGGTCTTGCATGTCATTTGTGGGACAAGTGGAGAAGGGAAACTACACAAACCATCTATACCATACACATGTTTCAATCCTAACCCTTGGTTGTGTTATATAAACCCCTTTAGTTGATGAAAATCTTCCACTTAGAACATTTCAAGACTTCCAACTATTTCTCTCCCTTTCCTAGTGCTCTCGTCCAACACCCCCTTTTCTTGAGCAAATGTTGTCCAAAAATTCTTAAACTTCTCAGTGTTCTTCCTTCATGTATTCGGCAGAGTATTAACCAAGAGTTAGACAAGATTTCACACCCCTAGCCTCAAACCCCCTCCCTTGCCCGAGTGGGCAGATTTTGAGACTGTTTTGGACAGATTTTTAGTCAAATTTGGAAGGAATATCTCCTAGCATATTAAGAGTTTTGGGTATTTCAAAGCCTAAAATGAATTTCGTCGAGTCTAGTTTCCAACGCAACAAACCTCTCGTCGATAGGACACTGGAGTAGAGAGTTATCGACGTTATAAGTTCAGCTGACGAAGCAGTGGCTAAAAATCTGGACAGTCACGTTTTTTCGGCTATTTTGAGGTAATGAACCTTAACCTCTTTGTGAAGTTGATTATTATGTATATATGGATATTATACATATATTGGAAGTATATTATGGACTATAAGATATAAAGAAAGATTGTGATCTTGTTAAGATTTTAAAAGGAGAAATTGGCATATTAGCCATTAAAATGGTAAAAATGTATCCATTACTTACTAAGAAGTTAACAACAAAGAAACTATGACTTATATAAATATTGGAATATAAGTTGAAGGACTAATGAAGTAATTGGATAAGTAAAATTGTAAAAGTTGGCCAAGGACCCCAACTTAAGGACCGTATCTACTTTGGACCGTATCTACTTTGGACTGTATTTACTTTGGACCGTATTTACATTGTTGTTATGAAGGAGAGATTGTTAATCGCGTTCCGTTTGGGCGTGTTATCCCCTTATTTTATTATTGTTGTTATGAAGGAGAGATTGTTAATCGCGTTCCGTTTGGGCGTGTTATCCCCTTCTTTAATTTCGGAATTATTACGCCTTATTTATGGCATGTTGGTTACTATTATCGGGCCTTGAAAAAAGGTGGAGAATTGAGTAGAAACGGGGGAGGTGCTGCCAAATTTTCCGTAGGATATGGAACCTTGTTCTTAGTGTTATACCCCGTATTTCCAGTAATATGCGTGAGGCGTGCGTCACGAAATTGTATAAAGTTTAGGCCTGGGGCGTTGTTTTTGAGCCTGACTCACACAAAGAATCGTTTTTTCGAAGCGTTTTACTAAACTCGCGTAGGGTAAATTCCGGCTATGTCATTTATATTTTTGCGGATTTTCCGAGAGAAGAAACATTTTGGACCAGCGAGAGGCGACACTTGTCACCTCTGGTTGGTGGGCGTGGCGTCCGTATGGACAATTGGAATGGCTATTTTGTCATGGAGTTGGTAGGATATTTTGTGTGATAGTTGGATAAAGGTACACTTGCCTAATCTTGACCTTACACTTGCCTAGCACTTGGCTTAATCTTGGCCATTGGTTGGCCGTTTCTTGACTATAAATACCACTTAAGATGAAGAGTTCTTCGTCCACAAACAAACTTTCAAGTCTTGAAATCCTCATCTCCGAGCATTTCGTCGACACCCTCACTCCATACAGCCTAAGTGGCTTGGCGAGAGCCTTCCACATAAAGGAAGCCCTGGCAGAAACCTACCCCACTCAGTAGAAAAGTTGTCTTCAGTATAGTTACTATACCAAAATACCACAGCCCAAATCCAGTATAGTATTTAGTAGAAGTTGTTGGAAACTTCTAAGGGTTCTTGGAGCTATCAGACATACAAATTAGGAGCTAAACCTCGCTCGGGATCGCGTTTATACTTGGATAATATTGGGCTTATCGAGGTAAATAAACTTATCCTTCTTTTGTAATTAGAGAATACATCTTTGTAGAAGTATAGGAATAAGTATAAATACTTAGAAGGATATTCTGAGAATAAAATTGTTATTATCACGATGAGAAGGGTATAAAGAAGAATAATTGAAGCTGTACTCACATGGGTGTATTTACTGATGGCTGTATGGCTTCTGGGTAGGGAAGTGCTTCCCAATTTCCATAGAATAGAGAACCCTGCTTAGAGCTTTATCTGATCTGATGCAGGCGTTGATAGGCGTATTTGGTGATATAGTCGATACTCTGCGCGACATATTCAACTTGGCGGTGGTTTCGCGAGAAGGTATGTGACTCTTCCTATACTCTTGAGCATGATATTTTAAATATATATAGTGCGGTGAGCGTCACAGTGTTAAGCGAATAATAATTCGGCAATGTCTTTTGACTTAAGCACGAATAATAACTACGACAATGTCTTTTGACTTAAGCACGAATAATAAAGATCTTGAAGCATTTCAAAGAATCTTGAATCATTTTTACTTGAAGAGAAATATTTGGTTTTTAAACAAAAAGCTTAAAGAGTTATACTAGCTTTATGGGAAGTTAGGTATAATAACTTAAGAAAGATAAAAGGAACTGGTTACTTGTTTGTTTATAAAAGCCTTGTATTGATTTATTAAGTGTAGTAAGATTGTTTGATAAGTAGACTTATTATGATGCTACATGTTGGTGTCTTGTAATATTGTGAAAGGGTCATCCTTGCGTGCTTACGTTGCTAAGCAGTAAGTCAGTTATCTTTGTTATTATATCACCTACCCGACTTGTTATCACAGGGCTTGCCACCCGATGCAGTCTATCGGCTGTGCGATCTATGTGACTATCTGCGGAGCTGCGGGAGTTCGAGTTGATCATTCGGGTGTTTAGCGATCACGGGGATGCTATGCGATGCGTGTGACTATCTCGGTGTGAGACTATGCGGTGCGGGAGTCGAGGAGAATGCAGGGTTAGCTACCCCGTCACGAGAATACCTCGTGCGAGTGCATGTGACTATGCGGTGCGGAGTCGAGGATTAGGCGCATAATGATACTATGGTAGCTTGCCCGATCATTCGCGGCCTAGAAAAGACACATTACTGATTTACCTATTATTGTTCTTGTTTGTGATATGGCACTATGTGCAATTGAAATGATTTGCAAATGGTTTTAAATACTTGATTTCATTTAAGTACTTTACGTTTCACATACTTGGTACTGTTATCTTGACCTCCTTGGAAGCTGCGTTTATCTGCAGTAAGAGCGGCAGTGCTAGATCCACGTCACTTGGATCTTTGCTTTGGTGTCGGGAGCTCCGTCTTCTGGAGGCTCTGCTTTTGGGTATGATCTCCTGTATTGTAGATAGTTTTGTACATTCGGGGTATGGCGAGAACCTGTCCATGTAGAGGTTTCTGCTTTAGAAGTGCGTAGTCTGTTATGCAGTTGGGATGTAGCTGAAACTTGGGTTATATATATATGAAAGGCAAGCTTTTCATCAGATAAATGTTTATTTTTATAATGTTTCTGTCTTGTTTTATATTCCGTGATTACTCGATGTATGACTACTTGGGTGCCGGTAAGGCACGATCATGGGCAGGCCGAGTGCGTGACAAAGTGGTATCGAGCGATTAATCCTCGGAAAGTGTCTACTGACCGTATCTAGTAAGTCTTGATTATCGGTGTGTTGTGCACCATGATAATCGAGGAGGCTATAGGATATTTAGGATTGGTTTCCATTCTTCTCACTCTGAGATCGTGCCTTAGAGTACATGTTATAAGTTGGACCCCTCTAGCGTATTCCTTTTACATGTGATTATGCCTCGCGTAAAGCCTTGGGCCCGAGAAGCGGCGAGGAGGCTGCTAGTAGGACAAAGTCGAGGCACGAGCCCGATTCTTGCAGGCGATACCTCGGGCCGAGTTCCATAGCGCCGCCCGGCCCGGCGGAGACCAGTACCCGCCTCGCATCCCGCGGCTGGGCGGAGAGTTAGGAAATCTGAGAGATAACCCGGTATTGGCTAGGATTGTGGCGGACATGAGATAATTGGATCACGGCGATTCGATTCGGCCCGATAGTACGCGTGGTTCACCCGAGGCGACGGTTTGAGGCTATGGGATTTCTGAGTTGTAGCCGCGAGTTCTCTGGTCGAGGCACGAGGATGATCGCGAGTTCATCCGTCGATTCTGAAGGATCGTCGGGTGATCAAGGCTTGAGACCGAGTGCAGTGACGCCGGTTCCATCAGTGCGTGATCTGCGATCGATTGGTTTGATCGTGGGAGCTTTCGGGAGAGCATGCACCTCCGGTATGGGATGAGTTTTGGAGGCTTTTCTCCATGCTTCTTGCCTCCATGGATGAGGAGGGCGGGCGACATATTTTTATTCTTTGAGCGCGAGAGGCGCCTGATTAGGGAGTATAATGTCGAGTTCGATTCTTTGGCTCGATATGTCCACATGCGCTAATGCGAATATGGAGGGCCGTGTACACGCTCGTCGCGGGCTAGATGATTATATGGCGAAGTCTTGTGCGGTGTGTCTCTTGACCGAGCATGGACATTACGTATGCGAGCTCATGCGCTTGGATGCGAGGCGTAGAGGCAAGCGGGTAAACGGATATCAGCCGTGAGAAGAAGGCGAGGCGGCGGTTCTTTGGTAGCCCTCGGGGTGGGCGGCATCGTGAAGTCTGGGTGCACCACGGCCGGCTGAGCACTCCTACATCATTTGGTACAGCGAGCATTGAGGCGGTCGAGGCCCAGACTTGGACTTCGAGGTATGAGGTGCTAACGATCGAGTCTGCTCGGTGTGTCGTTGTGGTAGATTCCATTCGAGGCTGTAGTACTACTCGGGAGCTTGCTATACTTGTGGCGGCGGTCATTATCGAGAAGTTTGTCGGCCGGCGGCGGTGGTAGGGCTCGGCCTACGAGTCTGTGCGGTTCATCATCTCCTCTGATTACTCGCCGGGCGAGTACTCATGGGCGGCCAGTGCCGCATGAGTCGTAAGCGCGGGTCGATTCTAGCGGTCCTCGAGCCGCGTATATGCCTTCCGGTGGCGTGATCGGGGGCGTCGCTGATGTAAATCCGCAGTACTTTATCGGTTTACGGTTATGATGTATGCGCCTTGATAGATCCGGGTTCTACTGCATCATATATCACCTTATTGCTAGTAGGATAGGGATAGAGCACGAGTCCATAGACCCGCCGAGTAGCTACGCGATGGGTGATTCGGTGGTAGCTCGGCGGGTATATAGGGCTTGTCGGTGACCGTATGCGATCGTCGGACCACTGGAAGCTTGATAGAGTTGGATATGACTGATTTCGATGTGATCATGGGTATGGATTGGCTAGCTTCTTGCTACGCGGTGCGAGGAGAGAGTGATGCAGTTCCGGTTTCTGAGGCCGGTTGTTGAGTGGGAGGAACCTTTGTATCGCAGAGGTAGGTTTATTTCTTACCTCGAGGCTAAGAAAATGGTGCGAAGGGTATATCTACCATACCGTTCGGGTGTTTGATCACGAGAGTGCGGTACAGTTTTGATCGATTCGATGTCGAAGAGTTCCCAGGCGTATTTCGGGCGACCTCCGGGTATCCTCTGAGAGGAGATCGAGTTTTGTATAGATGTGTTGCGGACACTCGGCTTTATTCCATTCCGCCATACGAGAATGGCACTGCCGAGTTGAGAGAGTTGAAGGACCGGTGAGAGATTTCTTTGGAGAAAGGCTTCATCGGACACAGTGTTTCTCACGAGGCGCCGGTATTGTTCGTGAAGAAGAAGGGCGGGGCAGCTGCGTGTGTTGATTCTGAGGCGGTGAACAAGGTGACCATTAAACGAATACCCCGCTTCCGAGATTGATGATTTGTTCGACCCGATTGCGAGCGCGAGATGTTTCTCGAGATTGATCTGCGATCGGGCTATCATCAGTCGAGTTGAGAGGTGGATGTCCACTAGGGCGCATTCGGACGTGCGGGCATTATGAGTTGGTCATGTCTTTTGGGTTGACGATACTCGTGGTATTCATGGTTGATGAGCCGAGTGTTCAAGCCATTTTGAACACGTTTGTGATAGTGTTCATCGATGATATCTTAGTTTATTCTCGCTCGAGCGGGAGCATGCGGGCATTTGAGGCTATCTTGTGATTCTCGGGACCAGCGATTATCGCCAAGATTTCCAAATGTGAGTTTTGGTTAACCGGTGGCTTTTCTTAGGCATATTAGCCGGTGATGGCATTGGTGGATCTGGCGAGATCGAGAAATCGGGACTTGGCCTGAACTCTTACTCAAACGAGTCGCGCGATTTTAGGCACTTGCGAGGATATTATCGGTTCGTGGAGAAGTTTGCTTCTATCTACGCACCGTTGACTAAGTGACTGAAGCGGCCAAGTTTGATGGTGATGCATGTGGCGGGGTTTCCGATTACTAAAGGAGGCGGCGGCCGCCCCGTTCTTACTCTTCCGGAGGGTCGGATGGTTATGTCGTGTATTGTGATGCGTCGGGCATCGGGTGGGATGTGTTGATGCGGCGGGGTAGAGTTATAAGCGTCACAGCGTCAGCGGCTTAAGAAACACGAGAGGAACTACCCGCGTGATTTGGAGTTAGCGGCGGTGATTCGCTTTGAAGATCTGGAGGCACTATTTGTATGGGGTTGGCGTGGATATTTATAGACCACAGAGCCTCGGTATATCTTGACGGAGGAGGAGTGAACTTCGGCGAGGCGGTGGTTAGAGTTGCTTAAGGATTACGATGTTGATATCTGTACCACGGGAAGGCGATGTTGTGGCGGATGCTCTTAGTCGTAGGTCGATGGGAGCCTATCGGATGTGCGACTAGAGATGAGGGCATGGTTCGTGATTTGCATCGATTAGCGAGCCTTGGTGTCGTTTGATTGATTACGATAGCGGTGGGGTTCGAGTTCGTGAGGTTGCGAAGTCTTCCATCGTCGAGGAGGTGAAGAGCGATTCGAGGATCGGTTTTGATTGGTATCGTGATGCGGCTCTTCGTGAGGAGGAGGTTGTGTGTTCGGATGTTTGAGGACTTGGCGGCGAGTTCTTAGGAAGCCTGCACAGCGCGTTACTATCCGTCGAGTGCGACCAAGATGTACCACGACGCCAGATACGTGTATTGGTGGGATGGCTTGAAGAGGGGCGTTGCGAGTTAAGTAGCTCGGTGCGTGTTGTCGTGGTGAAGGTAGAGCACGAGGCACGGTGGTTTATTCTGAGCGATAGAGATCAGGCACGGAAGTGGGAGGTGATCAGCATGGACTTTATCACGGGATTACCTCGCACTCAGGAGACGCGATTCTATATGGGTTATCGTCGACGGTGTGAAATCAGCCCACTTTCTTCCGTCGGGGCGACTTTTGGTGAGATTATGCGGACTTTACATCAGAGATCGTCGGTGCGCATGAGTCCTATTTGATCATATCGAGCGGAGAGCCCGGTTTACGGTTAAGCACGGAGTCTTTCGAGAAGGGTTTAGGGGCAGTGAGCACAGTCGCATTCCATCCGAGCAGACGGACCCAGCGAGCGCTATCCGGACTCTTGAGGATATCTTTGCGATCTGTGTTATTGACCGAGGTATTTGGGAGGATCATTTGCCTCTGAGTTAAGTTTGCGTACAATAATAGCTACCACTCCGATTCGGATGGCGCCTTATGAGGCCTTGTATGGGAGAAGTGCGGTCGCCGATAGGCTGGTTTGATGTAGGCGAGTGCGATTAGTGGGACGGTTGGTGTAGCGGCGATGGATAAGGTGAAACTTATCGGGAGCACTTCTTGTGAGCTTCGAGTCGGCCAATCATATACAGATCATCGTCGTTGGCATTTGGAGTTCGAGGTTGATGATTGGGTTTTCCTGAAGGTGTCACCGTGAAGGTGTGATGAGATCGGGAGAAAGGAAACTGGCCCAGTACATTGGGCCTATCAGTTGTCGCGAGGTAAGCGAGGTTACTACGAGTTGGATCTGCCGTCCGTCTGGAGCGGTCGTCCGGTGTTTCATGTTTCTATCTTTGAGGAGGTGTATCGGGGATCCGTCGAGTACACCCGTTGGCGATGTCGGTGTGGGGATTATCGTATGAGGAGATTTCCATAGCGATAATCGATGCGTCGGGTTAGGCGTCTGCGGACTAGGGCGTGGCAGTCGAAGTCTTGTGGCGGAGCGAGCTCGAGGAGGAGATGGCGTGGGAAGGCGAGGAGGACATGAGGCGAAGTATCCTCTTTATTCCCCACCTCCGGGTAATTCACTTTCCTACTTGTAATTTTTAAATTGTCATATATGCATAAGTGTTGTTTTGTGGCGTATGTGGCATTTGCAAGCTATTTAAGTTATGAAGAACCTTATCGTTAAGCTATGCTTGGAAGGAACATTCGGGACGAATGTTTCTAAGGAGGAGAATGTTATACCCGTATTTCCGGGTATATGCGTGAGGCGTGCGTCACGAAAATTGTAGCCTAAAGTTTAGGCCTGGGGCGTTTTTGGGCACAACTCACACAAGAATCGTTTTTCGCCAAGCGTTTTACTAAACTCGCGTAGGGTAAATTCGGCTATGTCATTTATATTTTTGCGGATTTTCCGAGAGGCGAAACATTTTGGACCAGCGAGAGGCGACACTTGTCACCTCTGGTTGAGTGGGCGTGGCGTCCGTATGGGCGATTGGAATGGCTATTTTGTCATGGAGTTGGTAGGATATTTTGTGTGATAGTTGGATAAGGTACACTTGCCCTAATCTTGACCTTACACTTGCCTAGCACTTGGCTTAATCTTGGCCATTGGTTGGCCATTTCTTGACCTATAAATACCCCCCTTAAGATGAAGAGTTCTTCATCCACAAACAAACTTTCCAAGTCTTGAAATCCCTCCTCTCCCTTGAGCATTTTCGTCAGCACCCTCCTCCCCTCTGGCCTAAGTGGCTTGGCAGAAACCTTCCACACAAGGAAGCCACTAGCGAAACCTACCCACTCCTTGGTAGAAAAGTTGTCTTCAGTATAGTTACTATACCAAAATACCACAGCCCCAAATCCGTATAGTATTTAGTAGAAGTTGTTGGAAACTTCTGAGGTTCTTAGACTATCGAGACATACAAATTAGGAGCTAAACCTCGCTCGGGATCGCGTTTATACTTGGATAATATTGGGCTTATCGAGGTAAATAAACTTATCCTTCTTTTGTAATTAGAGAATACATCTTGTAGAAGTATAGGAATAAGTATAAATACTTAGAAGGATATTCTGAATAAAATTGATTTATTATCACGATGAAGGGTATAAAGAAGAATAATTGAGCTGTACTCACATGGGTGTATTTACATTCATTGTATGGCTTAGGGTAGGAAGTCTTTGCCCAAATTTCCATAGAATAGAGAACCCTTGCAGAGCTTTATCTGATCTGATCTGAGCGTTGATAGGCGTATTTGGTGATATAGTCGATACTCTGCGCGACATATTCAACTTGGCGGTGGTTTTCGTAGAAGGTATGTGATTCTTCATATACTCTTGAGCATGATATTTTAAATATATATATAGTACGGTAGACGTACGAGTGTTAACTGAATAATAATTACGACAATGTCTTTTGACTTAAGCCTGAATAATAACTATGACAATGTCTTTTGACTTAAGCCTGAATAATAAAGATCTTGAAGCATTTCAAAAGAATCTTGAATCATTTTTAATGAGAGAAATATTTGGTTTTAAACAAAAAGCTTAAAGAGTTATACTAGCTTTATGGGAAGTTAGGTATAACAACTTAAGAAAGATAAAAGGCTGTTTACTTGTTTGTTTATAAAAGCCTTGTATTGATTTACGGTAAGTGTAATAAGATTGTTTGATAAGTAGACTTATTATGATGCTACTGTGTTGGTGTCTTGTAATATTGTGAAGAGGGTCGTCCTTGCGTGCTTACGTTGCTAAGCGGTAAGTCAGTTATCGTTATTATATCACCTACCCCTTGACTTGTTATCACAGGGCTTGCCACCCGATGCGGGTCTATCACGGCCTATCACGATCTATGTGACTATGCGGGTGCGGGAGTTCGGGATTGATCATTCGGGTGTTTTAGCCCGACGAGGATGACTTTATGCGATGCTGTGTGACTATGCGGACTGCGGGAGTCGATAGAATGCAAGGGTTAGCTACCCCGATCGAGGAATACCTCATGCGGAGTGCGTAATGTGACTATGCGGTGCGGGAGTCGAGGATTAGGCACGCATAATGATACTATGGTAACAGCCTTGCTTGATCATTCGCGGCCTAGAAAAGACACATTCTGATTTACCTATTACTGTTCTTGTTTGTGATATGGCACTATGTGCAATTGAGCTGATTTGCAAATGGTTTTAAATACTTGATTTCATTTAAGTACTTTACAGTTTCACATACTTGGTACCTGTTGTACTGACCTCCTTGGAAATTTGCGTTTATCTTGCATGAGTAAGAGGCAGCAGTGCTAGATCCACGTCCTTAGGATCTTTGCTTTGGTGTCGGGAGCTCCGTCTTCTCGGAGGCTCTACTTTTAGGTATGATCTCCTGTATTGTAGATAGTTTTTGTACATTCGGGTATGGCGGGGCCCTGTCCGCCATGAGAGGTTTACTGCTTTAAGTGCAGTAGTCTATTATGCAGTTGGGATGTAACTGCAAAACTTGGGTTATATATATATGCCGAAAGGCAAGCTTTTCATCAGATAAACTGTTTCTATTTTTATAATGTTTCCTGTCTTGTTTTATATTCCGATGATTACTCTGATGTATGACTACTTGGGTGCCGGTGGCGCGATCATGGGCAGGCAGGTCGTGACACTTAGAAATATCCTACGAAGAGATCTAGAGGTTAATAGACGTTTCATGGCCATTATAGGTGGAAGTACTACGGGTAGCGTATTCTACTTGAAGGGTGGAAAGGGGCTAGCAAGGTTATAGTACTTTGGAGAGTTTTGCTAATTGTCGATAATCGTCGCGAGGTATGTGAACCTCTTCCTATCCTTTCTAGCATGATTATTGTAAACTATGTAGTATGGTAGACGTACGTGTGCTAGCAATTTGGTTGGTTTAAAACATAAAGTGTTATAATGGCTTTATGGGAATTTAACTATAACAACTTTATGTAGGTAAAATAATGGTTTACTGATTTTGAAAAGGTAAGAGACTTGGCTTATATTTGACTTGATATGTGAAGAACTTGAATTGTGTGGAAAGTTGTGAAACCTCATTCGTGAGTAATGAGTACTTGGTTTTTAATAATAATGTTATATTGATTTCGGAAATGGGAATGAGCATCGAACAAGCCATTGCAGTGTTAATAAAGGAAAATGTAACGACTAATAATTAACTTAAAACAAGTAGAATCTTCCATCTGCATAGAAGCTAAGACAAGACAAAATTGTATTACATTTCCTAGATCATGGCTACTTTAATAAGATCATTAAAAACAAGTTTGATTTTCTTAAAAATTCCAAAGTAAGGGACTTGATTTATAAAAGAGAGAGACTTGAAAAAAATTGAAGTGTTTTTGTTTAAAAGAGAAGGCATGTTGTTGTCTTAAGTTGGTTTAAAAAGAAGGTATGGAAATTGTTATGGTTTACTTAAAAAGATAGTTACTTTATTTTGATACTACGGGTATCGTGTGACTTTTTGTGAAAGAAATGGATCTTTTTTTAAGAGTTAAAGTAAGTAGTACCTTGGGGTTAAAACCCGGATTTGTTGACATGAAATGCAAGTACCTTGTGTGAGTAACTTGCCTATGTTTTGTGATAGCCTTGTAATATTTTCTTGTTGGCTTGATAAAGTGAACATGTTATGATGCTACGTGTGTTAATGTCTTGTGACGTTGTGTAAGGGGGTTTTTCTTGTTGTGCTTATGTTGTTTAACGATAAGCCCGTTGTGCTGGTATTATATCACTTACCCCCCTGACTTGTTATGATCTGGGGTTAAAGCCCCGTCACGAGAATACCTCATGCGGGTCCATAGGACCTATGCGGGCTGCGGAGTTCGAGTTGTGGTGCGAGAATACCTCATGCGATCTATGTGGCCATGCGGTGCGGAGTCGGGGCGATCAGAGGATTAGCTACCCTCGATCGAGAATACCTCATGCGGGCCTAGGTGGCTATGCGGTGCGAAGTCGAGATTAGACTCGCGTAATGAAACTATAGGCGATTGGCTTAACCGATCATTGGCGGCCTAGAAAAGACGATTACATTATGTCTATTTTTGCTCTTGTTTATGATGTGGCTGTATGCGATTAACTGATTTGTTTAAATGCGTATTTGTGAATTGGTTTTAAAATGTTATAGTTATATATATATCGGTATTTTGATTCACATACTTGGTACTGTTGTCTTGACCTCCTTGAGGCTGCGTTCATGCCGCGTGTAAGTACATCGATGCGTTGATCCTCGCTCTTGGGATCCACGATTCAGCGTTTAGGAAGCTCCGTTTCTCGGATGCTTATCTTTTGGTATGATTCCACTGAGATTGTAGGTACTTGTACATTGAGGGTATGGCGGGGCCACTGTCGTCATAGTTGTTATAAAAATTCTTAAGTGCATAGTATTGTTGTGGGCGGGGTTGTAAAGGATATGCTATTCACTTTTGGTATTTATGTACATGCAGAAAGACAACTTTTTCTTGGATGATGCTTCTCATTTTACAACTGTTTCATGTTTGCAAGTTTATATTCCATTGGTTACTCGATGTATGTTTACTTGGGTGCGGGTAAGGCACGATCACGAACGGGCGCGGTCGTGACAAAAAGTGATATCGAGCGATTAGTCCTCGAAAGTGTCTACGACGGTAATCTAGTAAGTCTTGATTATCGGTGTGTTGTGCACCACATCTATGTCGGAGGCTGCGGGACATTTAGGATTGATTTCCATTCTTCTCACTCTGAGATCGTGCCTTAGAGGCATGTTATAAGTTGGACCCCTCAGCGTACTTCATTTTTCGATTATGCCTACAGCGAGCAACCGAGCCCGCATAAGGCAAAGCGGCGAGAGAGCTACGAGTAGAGCACGAGAGGGTTCACGAGGGCACATGCCAACCTTTACGGTGATACCCCAACGGCGAGTTCCATGGCGTCGCCGGCCGAGGTTTAGAGCGCCCGGCGCTCGAGAACACGGCACGAGCCATGACCGCGACGGGGAACAAAGGATATGGGTTACAAGAGATGGCGATTCTAGCTAGGATTTTAGCAAGCAGTATAGAGTGCACCGATATATCACGGGCCTGAGCGATTATCTAGTAAAGGATGTACAAAGTAACTCTTGATCGAGCATAGACATTGCCGCGTCTGAGCTTATGCACATCGGTGAGAAACATAGAGATCGGCGGATTAACGAGATCAGTGAAGAGGCGAGCAGGTCACTGGTAACTTCGAGCGGACCTCTGGCCGGTGGTAGTTATGCACCTCCGCCCGATGCAGTGGTCCTCAGAGCTTGGGCGTTCGGAGTATCACGAGGAGTTGGTGAGCTCAGGGGTTTTGGTTCCGCATTTACATAGGTTCTAGCCCGGATTGATTTTCCTCGGTGTTCACTATGTGGTAGGCGTCATTCAGAATGTCGTCTTTTCACCAATGCTTATTTTACTGCGGTCGGCGAGCCATGTGAGAGAGAATGTCCTAGTAGGAGGGATACGGTGGGATGACTCGGCTACCAGTCGATTCTTGGTTGATGGTTCGGAGAGAAAGGGGTGTTAGACAGAGGAGGCCACCCCCACCTCGGTGTGGTAGGTGTCATCGTGGGGAGTATCGTACTACCTCGACAGCTTGTTATGCTTGCGGCCAGCAGGGCTATTTTGCGAGAAATTGTCCGACCAGAGGTGGCGCGGATGTTACGACTTCGACGCCGGGATCGGTTGGTTCATCGCTTCTTTTGCTATATGCGCCTGCGAGGACTATGATTAGAATGAAGCAGTAGTTATATGTATATCCTTAACCCTCTAGAGATTTGTATGCGTGATATGATGATTTTATGTTAAAGTGTTATGTTTGGATAAGCATTGTGTAAAATTGTAATTTAGAGAACATGGTTAGTTGAAAAGGTAAGTTTAGGGGCAGGGAAATTGTGAGCCTTAGAATATTATAACAGTTGAGACCTTAGATGTGAGGCCGTCTTGAGTAAAAGATTTTACAGTTAGTCTTTGTCGAAGTACTTGGTATGCGTGAAATGTATTGTAGGATAATTCCATAGGTCGAGCAAGATAAAAGTGGTAATTTTCATGACGAGAATAAGTAAGATTGTCTGACGGGAACAAAATTTAGGCGATAATGGGTCGGGTTGAGGCAAGATCGCGGGTCAACCCGGCCGGATTGAGGTGGGGTCAGTTTGAGGTGGTCGCTAGGTGATAGGATCACGAGGGTGTTAAGCCGAGTTTAGGTAACCATCAGCGAGTTCGTGGATGCGTTCGACCGATGATCGGGCGATGAGGTCAGCCCATCTTGTCTTTCAGTCAGGATTATTTTACTCAGCGGAGGGTTATGCGAGATGTTATATATCAGGAAGGTTGTAAGGCTGCACGGGGTTCCTACTTTTATTTTATAATGACGGTGGAGCCAGTTTACGGCAATTTTCTTTTAGGGGTTTTACGGCGAGGTTAGGAACTCAGGTGAGTCTCAGTATTGCATTCACTCTTGGGCCGACGGACAAACAACACGTTTTATCCAGACATTTGAGGATAGGTTACGGGCCGGTGTTTTGATTTCGGGGGAGCGGTGAGGATTTTTGCCTCGTGTTGAGGGGGTATTATTGTAGCTACCATTTCAGTGTTCGGATGGCGCCTTATGAAGCCTTGTATGGGCGGAAGTATAGGTTGCCGGTCGATTGGTTCGATGTTGGCAAGGTTCAGATAGTTGGTCCATACTTGATTCAGCAGAATGTGGATAAGGCGAAAACATATCCAGAAGAGGTTATTAGCAGCTCAGAGTCAGCGAAGTCTTGCGGATAATGGCGTCAACAGGAGTTCGAGGTTGGCGGTGGGTTTTCTTGAAGGTACCACCGGAAGGGTGTGGCGAGTTTTGAAGCGAGGAAACTTAGCCGAGGTACTTTGGGCCTTTTCAGACCATTGTAGAATAGGCCAGGTTGCCTATGTCACGACCCGTTCGGGGCGTGGTAGTGCCTTACGGGCACCAGTAGTCATACATCAGTGTCGGTGGAACATAAGACAAGGCGAAACATTATAAAAATAAAGCAGTTTATCGATGAAAAGCTTGCCTTTAGCGTATATATATAACCCAAGTTTTGCGATTACATCCCAAATGTACAATAGGACTACTGAGACCTCAAGAAGTAAACCACTATGGCGGGACGGGGCCGCCATACCACTGAATGTACAAAACTATCTACAATACGGGGAGATCATACCCAGTAGAGCCTCGGAGAAGATGGAGCTCACGACACCAAGCAAGATCCTAAGGATGTGGATCTAGCACACCTTGCCACCTGCGGCATGACCGCACTTCAAGGAGGTCGATACAACGGTACCAAGTATGTGAAACTGTAAAGTACTTAAATGAAATCATATTACTTTTAAAAACCAATTTTACAAATATGCACGAAACAACCAATGTAGCGCACATAGTGCCACATCATAAACAAGAGCAACAATAGGTAAAGCCATGCGAGTCTTTTCTAGGCTGCGAATGATCGAGCGGGGCCACTCGCCCATATTATCATTCTGCAAGCCTACTCACGACTCCGTAGTCGCGTAGGCCACTCACGTAAGCCGCGCGAGGTATAACCCGCGTCGGTAGCTACTCCTCGGTATCTTCTGGACTCGTTGTTCGCATGGCCACATGCCGCGTGAGGCATAACCCGCACACTAACACGGAACTCTCGTAGCTCGCATAGGCCCCCTGGACCCGCATGAGGTATTCTCGAATCATGGTCCTGGACCGCTGAGTCTACCCGCGTCGGAGGCGACAACCCGGTATCATCTCAAGAGGTGAGTGATATAGTACTAACATAACGACTTATAGTTTAAACAACATAAGCATAAGTAAGACTGACCTCTTTACACAAGCGTTACAAGATACTAACACATAGCATCACAATATGTCTACTCGTCAAAACCATCTTATTATACCTTTGAAATCAATACAAGTCTTTTATAAACACATAAGTAAAACATTCCTTTTATAAAACTTAAGCCGTTATACTTAACTTCCCATAAAGCTAGTATAACTCTTAAGCTTCTTGTTTTAAAAACAAATATTCTTCTTCTTTCAAAGCTGTTTTATAATTCTTTTGAAAGACTTTTTAAGATCTTTATTATTCAGGCTTAAGTCGCAAGACATTCTAGTAAGTATTATTTAGGCTTAAGTCAAAAGACATTGTCGTAGTTATTATTCGATTAACACACATCGTCTAGTACTATATATATATTTAAAATATCATGCTCAAGAGTATAGGAAGAATCACATACCTTCTTGGCGAAATCCACACCAAGTCGAATATGTCATGTGAGAGAGTCGACTATAATAGTCGCAGACATCTATCAAAGTCTAGACTACTCAGTAGGTCATTCTAAGCAGAGGGTTCTCGATTCTACGGAAAGTCGGGCAGCACTTCCCTGCGGTGAGCTATATAAGTCTCTTGTGAAACGATCCTATGTAAGTATAGTTTAATTATTCTTCTTTTATACCCTTATACTGTGATAACAGTTCAATTCTATTCTGTAATATCCTTCTAAGTATTTATACTTATTCTTATACTTCTACAGTATGTATTCTCTAATTATAAAAGAATGATAAGTTTATTTACCTCGATAAGCCCAAAATTATCCAAGTATAAGCGTCGCTCTGAGCGAGTTTAGCTCACAATTTATGCGCTCAGATAGCTCGAGAACCCTTAGAAGTTCTTCACAACTTCTACTAAGTACTAAGGGATTTGGGCTAGGGTATTTTGGGCATTATAACAATACTAGAAGGCCACTTTTCTACCAGGAGGGGGTAGGTTTAGGCTAGGCTAGGGGGTTGCCTCGGCGAGCTTCACAAGGGAGGGGAGTGTTTGGGCGAAAAGGCTTACAAGGGAGAGGGAAGGATTTTAGACTTAGAAAGTTTGTTTGTGGATGAAAAACTCTTCATCTTAAGAGGGTATTTATAGGTCAAGGATGGCCAACCATGGCGAAGATTTAGCCAAGTGCTAGGCAAGTGTAAGGTCAAGATTAGGGCAAGTGTACCTTATCCAACTATCACACAAAATATCCTACCAACTCCATGACAAAATAGCCACTCCATTCGGCCATTGTGCCGTCCACATCCATCAATGAGAGGGTGACAAGTGTCGCCCTCGTTGATCCAAAATCTTCGTCTCTCGGAAAAATACGCCAAAAATTAGAAATGACATGGCGGAATTTATCCTCGCGAGTCTTGTTAAGCGTTTCGTCGAGCGATTCTTTTAGTGAGTTGTGCACAAACTTTTTCGTCAAGGTCTTTAACTTAGGCTAACTTTTATGCGTACACCCTCACATACATACTGCGGAAATACGGGTATAACATTCTCCTCGCCAGAAACATTCGTCGAATGTTCCTTCCTAATCGATTAACGATAAGGTTCCCATAACTTAAGCGGTTTGCAAATGCCACATCGGCCACAAAACAACACTTAGGCATATATGACAATGAAAAATTTACAAGTAGGAAAGTGAATTACGGAGGTGTGGGAATAGGTGAGGATATTTGCCTCATGTCCTCCTCGACTTTCCACGTCATCTCCTCACAGCTCGTTCGCCACAAGACTTTGTGGAAGCCACGTCCTTAGTCCATGAACGCCTAACGACGATCGATTATGTTATACCGTATTTCGGAGTATATGCGTGAGGCGTGCGTATAATTTTGCCTTAAGGTTTGGCAAGAATCGAAAATTTGGGCCAGTCTGGAAAGAGTCGTTTTTAGGTAAACGTTTCCACGCTTTTGTAGGAAAATTCGGCTATGTCATATTTAATTTTTGCGTATTTTTCCGAGAGGCGAAACATTTTGGACCAACAAGAGCGACACTTGTCACCCTCTGGTGGTGAAGGTGGGCGGCAATGGTGGCGATTTGGGTGTCAATTTTTGTCAAGGAGTTGGTAGGATATTTTTGTGTAGTTGTTAGAATGGACACTTGCCTAAATCCTAGCCCTACACTTGCCTAACACTTGGATGAATCTTGGCCATTGGTTGGCCATTTCTTGACCTATAAATACCTCTAACTTGATGAATTTCTTCATCCAAAAATTGCCTAAGTCTTGAAATCCTCCTCCCCTCTTGAAGAGTTCTCGTCCTAGAGCCTCTACCCCCTCGAAGCTTTGGCCGAGAGAGGTACCACTGCCTAGTTGGTTTAGTATAATACCCCTTTGTGGTATAGAAATACTCTCCAAGTATTGTTGTAATGTCCAAATACCTTGGCCCCAAATACCTTGTAGTATTCCAAGGTTATACTTATCTGAAAGCTTGGAAAATACCATTATACTTTCCTTTAGCCACTAAACGAAACCCTAAGGAAAATCTTCACCCGTTGTTGAAGTATGGAGTAGAAGTTGCGTAGAATTTCTAAGGGTTGTTTGGGCGGATTGGAGCACTCGGAGTAGGAGCTAAACCTTGCTCGGGAGCGACATTAAACTCGGATAATTTTGGGCTTATCGAGGTAAACACTCTGTCCTTCTATTGTAATTGGAAATTACATGTTGTAAGAATATATAGTTGAAGTATACTATATATAGAACTAAACATAGTATTGTGGCAATGTCTTTTGACTTAAGCTTTGAAGAATAAAGAAGCCCACTGTAATTACATAGGGGTGTATTACTGATGAGCTTGTATAACATTCTTGTGTTGTAGAATTGTACGTCAGGTTAGGCGTGTAAACCCCAGTTGGCTTGGTAGCGGCCTCGATAGAGGAGGAGATTTCTGTTGTTGCGGGGAAAATCTTCTTGGATTTTACGTAGAATATGGAGCGTTGAGATCTAGATGTTAATAAGCGCCGTGGCCTTATAGGTTGGAGTACTACGTGTGGAGTGATCGGCTTGGCAGGAGTAGCCATTGTTTGGAGCATTTTGCTATTAGTCGATACTCGTCGCGAGGTATGTGAACCTCTTCTTATCTTTTCTAGCATGATATGTGTGAACTATGTAGTGCGGTAGGCGTACGTGTGTTAAGCGTATTTGATTGTTTTAAAACATAAAGTGTTATAACGGCTTTGTGGGAAGTTGGTTATAACGACTTTATGTAGGTAAGAAGAATGTTTTGTGTTTTTAAAAGGTAAGCGATTTAAATTATAAGCGGCTTGTTATGTATTAACAAAGAACTCAAGTATTTCAAAGATTTATGAATCGTTTTGAAAAGAAGGAGTAATAATTGGTTTTTGAAAACTTAAAGGTTATACTAACTTTATGGGAGTTAGGTATAACGGTTTAAGAATGGTAAATGGATTTGAAATGAGAACAAGTATCGAACAAACCACTGCGGCGTTAATAAAGGAAATGTATTGACTAATGAATTATTGGTAAAACCGGTAGAAACCTCCATCTGCATAGAAGCTAAGATAAGACAAAATGATATTACATTTTCTAGATCATGTCATTGTAATAAGAATGTTGTAAACAAGAATAACCTACTCACACATAAGGCGTATATTACTCGATTGTCTAAAAGGGATTACGTGATTAATACTTGAACTATGAACTCTTTCAAAAGTGGAACTTGAGTAATTGAAACTATGCAAACCGAACTTTAGGAAAAAGGATGTTGTTACTCGACTTTAAAAGGAATGTGTGTTGGTCACTCCATACTACGGTATCGGGTGACTTTTGCAAAAGGAATAGATCTTTTAAAAAGGGTCTAACGTATGTTGTACTTTAGAGTTAAAACCGGACTTTGATATAAAGGAAGTACCTTGAGTTGTGTATAGCTTGCCTATGCTTGTTGTTGTGTAACTTGCCTATGCTTGTTGTTGTGTAACTTGCCTATGCTTGCTGTTGTGTAACTTGCCTATGCTGGTTGAGATAGCCTTTATTGTGCACGTATTATGTTTCTATACCACCGTGTCTCGATGGAGGCGGTTGACTTGTGGAGAACTTACTTGGGCGTCTGCAGCGGTGACGGAAGATTCCAGGTATGCTTCCATTATTAGTGTTATTGTTGTTACATGGGCGTGTCTACACCGTCGATATTCGGGGCATGTGGCGTGCGGCGGGGTTGATTACCGATATATGGTTATTCTTACATGGGCGTGTCTACCGTCTGATATTCGGGGACATGTGGCCGTGCGGCGGGTTGACCACCCGGTATATTGTTGTTGAGTTACAGGCGTATACTGCCGTCGATTCGGGCATGTGGCCATGCGGCGCTTGTTATTGTTGCATCATGGACATGTCTGCCGTCGCGATTAGAGGGCATGCGGCCATGATGCGGCGAGATTGATGTTGCGGGCGTGAGACCCATAGTTACACTTCAGTGATGACCTTGAGGCGTGGCGCCTAACAGCTGCGTTTATGTTGCGTACTATTTTGGTGATCATACATGTCTCCTGCTTTGTAGAGACTGTTATGATTTAAGTGCAGTATTTTCAGTTTCACATACTAAATTTGTTAATCGACCTCCTTGAGGCTGCGTTCATGCCGCGGTAGAGTACATCGGATCGATCCGCTTGTAGGATCACGTTTCAGCGTATTGGAAGCTCAGTTCCTTGAGGCTTATCTTTGGTAGGTTTCCACGAGTTGTAGGTTCTTGTACATTCGGGGTATGGCGAGCCTGTCCGTCATAGGTTGTTATTACACTCTTGAAGTGCAGTAACCTTGTTGGGGCGGGGTTGTAAAAGGATTAAAGCTGTTCGGTTTAGAAGTTTGTATATATATATGAAGGCAACCCGTTTTGGTTGGCTATGTTATTGTCATAAGCGTTGTTATATTAAAGTCTTTATTTCCGCTGGTTTTCTCTGATGTTGTATGACTACTTAGGTGCCCGGGTAAGGCACGATCCACGGGCCGGTTTGGGTCTTGTGATTATCGCTATGGAGTCTCTCATACGATAACCCCGGTCACACTGGACGTCGTCAATCGGGTGCGTTTCAGATGGATCCGTCATCTCCTCAAAGTAGAAACATGAAACCACGGATGCCTTTGCCTCCAGACGGACGGCAGATCTAACTCATAGGCAACCTTGCCTACCTGCGACGATCGACAGGGCCCAATGTACCTTGGTGAGTTTCCCTTTCTTCCGAATCTCATCACACCGCCGTGGGTGACGTCAGAAAACCCAATCATCAACCTCGAACTCCGGATCTGCAACGGCGATGATCTGCGTATGACTTACATCGACTACGAGTGTCGACAACCTCTCTGGATAAGCTTCACCTTATCCACTGCTGCACCAAATCTGGTCCCACTAATCGCACCTCGCCCGTCGAACCAGCCTATCGGCGATCTGCACTTCCTCATACAAGGCCTCGTAAAGCGCCGTCGAATCTTGGAGTGGTAGCTATTATATGCAAACTCAACTAGAGGCAAATGATCCTCGACTACCCACGAAGTCGATAACACGCTCGCGACATATCCTCGAGAGTGCGGATAGTCGCTCGGCATCCGTGCATGCGTGGATGGAATGCGATTACTCGTGCTCACTGCGTCCCGAGCCATACGGAAGGACCTTGAAGTTAGCGTAATCGGGCTCCTCATGCGATATGATCGAAATAGGGACTCATGCGGTCGGCGATCTCTCGGATGTAAAGTCGGCATAATCCTCGGTAGAAAAGTCGTCCGACGGGAAGAAAGTGGGCTGATTTTCGACTTGTCGGCGATAACCGTATAGAATCATGTCTCCTCCGGTGCGAGTCAATCACGTGATGAAGTCCATGTTGATCACCTCCCACTTCCGGTCGGGATCTCTATCGCGTAAAAACCACCGGACCTCGGTGCTCTACCTTCACTGCGACAACACGGGCGAGCTACGAACTCTGGCGTCCTATTCAAGCCATCCACCAATACACGGATCTGGGTCGTGGTACATTTTGGTCGACCACGGATGGATAAGTAATGCTGTGTGTGCTTCCCCTAGAACCTGCTGCCAAGTCTGAAACATCCGAACACACAACCGCCCTCAAACCTTAGCACCCATCGTGCTACCTCAAAGGACCCTTCCTCACGAAGAGCCGCGTCACGATACCAATCAAAGCGGATCCTCGAGCGTTGCCTCTTCACCTCGCCGACGATGGAAGACTCGGCAACCTCACGAACTCTAACCCCATCGCTATCGGAATCAATCAAACGGACACCAAGGCTCGCTAACGATGCAAATCACGAACCATGCCCTCCTCTCTAGCACATCCGATAGGCTCCCATCGACCTACGAGTAAGAGCATCGCCTGACATTGGCCTTCCCGGGTGGTACGTGATATTAACATCGTAATCCTTAAGCAACTCTAACCACCGTCTCGCCGTAAGTTCGGCTCACTCTCGGCTGAAGATATCTTTGGAGGCTCTTGTGGTCCGTATAAATATCCACGTGAACCCCATTACAAATAGTGCCTCGGATCTTCAAAGCGTGAATCACCGCGACTCAAATCATGGGTGGGTAGTTTTTCGTGTTTCTTAAGTTGTCGGGATGCGTGCGCTATAACTCTACCTGCTGCATCAACACACATCCCACCGATGCCCGACGATCACAATACACGGCATAACCATCTGGACCCTCGGAAGAGTAAGAACGAAGCGGTCGTCGGTCTCTCTTCAAAGAATCGAAACCCCGCTCACAAGCATCGCCCATCAAACTTAGCGCCTTCCGAGTCGACCTAGTCAATGGTGCAGATAGAAGCAAACTTCTCTACGAACGATAATAACTCGCGAGGCCCGTAAAGCTGCGAACCTCTGCCGGAGTAGTAGGTCAGGCCAAGTCTGCGCCTCGATCTTGGCGTATCCACTCGAATGCCATCGGCCACAATATGCCCAAGAAAAGCCACGGCTAACCAAAACTCACATTTGGAAAACTTGGCGTATAGCTGGTCGGAGAATCGGCCGATCGCCAAATGCTCCGCGTGCTCGCTCGGCGAGAATAAACCAAGATATCATCAATGAACACTATCACAAACGTGTCAAAAATGGTTTGAACACTCGGTTCATCAAATCCATGAATACGCCGAGCATTTGTCAACCAAAGACATGACCACGAACTCATAATGCGTCGGTCGAATGCGATCTAGGGACATCCACTCTCGACTACTGATGATAGCGACGCAGATCAATCTTGGAGAAACATCTCGCGCCACTGGTCGAACAAATCATCAATCATGGGAAGGGGTTATCTGTTCTTAATGGTCACCTTGTTCAGCTGCCTGTAATCAACACACATGCGCGTCCGCCCTTCTTTCACGAACAATACCGGCGCCCGGGAGAAACACTAGTTCGATGAAGCCGCTTCTCGGAAATCACTCACGGTCCTTCAACTTTCTCAACTCGGCGGTGCCATTCAGTATGGCGGAATGGAAATAGCCGAGTGTCCGCAAAGACATCGATACAAAACTCTATCTCCTCTCGGGAGGATACGGAAGGTCGTCGGAAATACGTGCGGGAACTCTCGACTACTGAATCGATCAAAATCGCACGCGCGGCCTCGGTATTAAACACCCGAACGAGATGGTAGATATACCCTTCGCACCATCTTCCAGCCTTGAGGTAAGAAATAAACTTACCCCTCGGCGTCTGATGTTCCTCCCACACAACAACCGCTCAGAAATGGGAACGCACTACTCTCTCGGCGGTCTACATTGGCGTAGCGAGAAGCTAGCCAATCCATCCCCATGATCACATCGAAATCGGTCATGTCCAACTCTATCAAGTCGCCTGGGTCCACGATCAGTATGGTCATCGACAAGCCCTATATACCCGCCGAGCTACCACCGAATCACCCACTGGCGTAGCTACCTCGAAAGGGTCTATGGACTCAGGCTCTATCCCTATCCTACTAGCAATAAGGGGAGATATATAGGACAAATTAGAACCATGAACTATCAAGGCATACACATCATAATCGGAGATCGATAAGGTACCGCGACATCGGTGAGGCCTCCCGATCTGCCCGGTGGACAAGGCATAAATGCGGTTCGAGAACCTAGAATCTGAGACCGCGCCACGACCTCCGCGCCTGCTGGTCCATGAGTACCGCTTCTCGGGCGTGTAATCGTAGGGATGAAGAACCGACAACATACCTGTGGTGAGCCTACCACCGCCGCCCGGTGGAAAGTCCTCGCAAAGTGACCTGCGCCACAATCGTAATAAGCTCCCGGCGCACCACACTTCCGTAATGGATCTACCGACGGCCACCGAGGGGTGGTCCGTCGGCGACCTCTGCGCTCGACGCTCAAGCCACAGGGCCTGCGCCCTCGAATACTCTGGGTCTTGAGGGCGGTGCGGGAGTGCTCTGGTGGCGTGGTGCAAATCTAGGCTCGCGAGGCCGCCACCACCATAGCCACCAAAAGACCCTCCCGCCCCGCCTTCTTCTGGGCCGTCACAACTCGCGGCCTCACGCTCGCATCAGTCGCGAGCCGCATCTGACACGTAATATCCATGCCGGTGAAGAGCCACACCCGCAAGACTCGGCCATAATCATCTAGCCCGTGACGTAACGATGCACCGTCCTCCATATCGCTACCAATGCAGGGACATATCGAGCCAACGAATCAAACTCAATGTTGTACTCCCTAATCTGCGTCTCTGCCAAGAACAAAAATCTATCGGCCGTGCCCTCATCCGTGGAGGCAAGAAGTGAGTGAGAAAGGCCTCGAAAACTCGTCCCATCTTCTGAGGCGCATGCTCTCCCGAAAGCTCCCACGAATCAAACAATCGATCTGCGGTATCACGCGACGTCACCGGCGTCACGCAGACTGGTCTCGGCCTTGATCACCGCGTGATCCTTCAGAATCGACGGATGAACTCCCGCGGATCATCCTCCGCCTCGACCCGTAAAACTCTGGCGGCTACAACTCAGGAAATCTCGTAGCCTCAAACTATCTGCCCTCGGGTGAACCACGGGTACTCTGGCGAACCGGGCCGCCGCATCCACTGTCCTCGCGTCCGCCACGATCACGGCGTGGCGGGCTATCTCTCAGAACCCATCTCATCTGCTCCAGCTGGGACCGAGGTGTAGGTATTGTGGTCTCACCGCCCGCTGCCGCGCCCTAAACCCTCTGGTCGGCGGCGTCGTGGAACTCGCCGTCTCGGGTATCGGGCTCGAGCCGCGCGACTCGGTGTCATACTAGCGCCTCCTCGCGCCTTGCCCTTCGCCGGGTTGCCTTACGGAGGCATAATCATACAGAAAAGAGTACGTTAGAGGTCCAACCTATAACACGCTTCTAAAGCACGATCTCAGTGAGAAGAATGGAAACCAATCCTAAATATCCTATAGCCTCCGATTATTGGTGTGGTGCACAACACACCGATAATCAAGACTTCTACTAGATACGGCCTGTAGACACTTTCAGGATTAATCGCTCGATACCACTTTTGTCACGACCTGTTCGGCTCGTGGATCGTGCCTTACCCGCACCCAAGTAGTCATACATCGAGTAATCAACATAAGACAAGACAGAAACATTATAAAAATAAAAGCAGTTTATCGATGAAAAGCTTGCCTTTCGCATATATATAACCCAAGTTTTGCGATTACATCCCAACTGCATAATAGACTACGTACTTAAAGAAGTAAACCTCTATGGCGGGACAGGTCCCGCCATACCCGAATGTACAAAACTATCTACAATACGAGATCATACCCAAAAGTAGAGCCTCCTAGAAGATGGAGCTCACGACACCAAAGCAAAGATCCTAAGGATGTGGATCTAGCAGACTGCTTGCCCTTACTGCGGCGTGAACGCAGCCCCGAAGGAGGTCACATAACAGTACCAAGTATGTGGCGTAAAGTACTTAAATGAAATCATATTACTTTTAAAAACCAATTTTACAAATACGCATTTAAACAACCAATGTATCACATAGTGCCACATCATAAACAAGAGCAACAATAGTAAGAATGTGTCTTTTCTAGGTCGAATGATCAAGCAGGCCACTCGCCCATATTATCATTCCGCAAGCCTACCTCGACTCCGTAGTCCGCATAGGCCACTCACATAGGCCCGCACGAGGTATAACCCGCGTCGAGGGTAGCTACTCCTCGAGATCGTCCCGACTCGCTGTCGCACGGCCACATGCATCGCATGAGGCATAACCCGCACACTAACTCGAACTCTCGTAGCTCGCGCATAGGCCCCTCGACCCGCATGAGGTATTCTCGAATCATGGTCCTGCATCGCTCGAGTCTACCCGCATCGGAGGGCTTAACCCGTGATCATCTCAAGAGGTGAGTGATATAAGACTAACATAACAACTTATATTTTAAACAACATAAGCATAAGTAAGACCGACCTCTTTACACAAACGTTACAAGATACTAACACATAGCATCACAATATGTCTACTCATCAAAACCATCTTATTATACCTTTCAGAAATCAATACAAGTCTTTTATAAACACATAAGTAAACTGTTCCTTTTTATAAAACTTAAGTCGTTATACTTAACTTTCCATAAATCTAGTATAACCCTTAAGCTTCTTGTTTTAAAAACAAATATTCTTCTTCTTTCAAAAGCTTTTATAATTCTTTTGAAAGACTTTTTATGATCTTTATTATTCAGGCTTAAGTCGTAAGACATTGCCGTAAGTATTATTTAGGCTTAAGTCAAAAGACATTGTCGTAGTTATTATTCAGTTAACACACGTACGTCTACCGTACTATATATATATTTAAAATATCATGCTCAAGAGTATAGGAAGAATCACATACCTTCGCGAAATCCACTTGCCAAGTCGAATATGTCGCGCGCAGAGAGTCAGCCTATAATAGTCACATACATCTATCAAAGTCTAGACTACTCTGTAGGTCATTCTAAACAGAGGGTTCTCAATTCTACGGAAAGTCGGGCAGCACTTCCCTACCCGTGAGCTATATAAGTCTCATCGTGAAAACATCCTATGTAGGTATAGTTCAATTATTCTTCTTTATACCCTTCATCGTGATAACAGTTCAATTTATTCAGAATATCCTTCTAAGTATTTATACTTATTCTTATACTTCTACAGTATGTATTCTCTAATTATAAAAGAAGGATAAGTTTATTTACCTCGATAAGCCCAAAATTATCCAAGTATAAACGTCGCTCCTGAGCAAGGTTTAGCTCCTAATTTGTACGCTCCGATAGCTCAGAACCCTTAGAAGTTCTTCACAACTTCTACTAAGTACTAAGGGATTTGGGCTAGGTATTTTGGGCATTATAACAATACTAGAAGGCCACTTTTCTACCAAGGGAGGGTAGGTTTCAGGCTAGGCTAGGGGTTGCCTCGGCCAAGCTTCACAAGGGAGGAGTGTTTGGACGAAAAGGCTTACAAGGGAGAGGGGAGGATTTTAGACTTGGAAAGTTTATTTGTGGATGAAGAACTCTTCATCTTAAGAGTGGTATTTATAGGTCGGATGGCCAACCAATGGCCAAGATTTAGCCAAGTGCTAGCAAGTGTAAGGTCAAGATTAGGGCAAGTGTACCTTATCCAACTATCACACAAAATATCCTACCAACTCCATGACAAAATAGCCACTCCATTCGCCCTATTGCGTCCCATTATCCATCAATGAGAGGGTGACAAGTGTCGCCTCTCGTTGGTCCAAAATGTTTCGCCTCTAAAAATCCAAAAATTAGAAATGACATAGCGAATTTATCCTGCGAGTCTTGTTAAACGCTTCATTTTAAAATGATTCTTTTAGTGAGTTGTGCACAAACTTTTTCGTCAAGGTCTTTAACTTAGGCTAACTTTTGTGCGCACACCTCACGTATATACTGGAAATACGGGTATAACAATTTATAAGTTAGCACCGCCGCCCAACTTAGAGGCAGACGTCCGCCTTTCATGTTGCTATGATTCTAAGAGTATCTGAGATTCATCCAGTGTTCCTAGTTAAATGACGACCAAGTTCAAGATAGTAACTCGAGATTTTAAAAGTCAAGCTATGTCGGAAATGTGATAATGATATTAGGAAGATTTTGAGTGTACGGCGAGGATACGACGAGTAAGAAAAGAGGCGAAGATGTGTTAAGAAGATGGAAGTTGTCCTTTCTATAAAGTAAAGATGTGAAGAAAGTATCCTTTGGACCATAAGTGGAGCTAATAGTATTGTTATACGCTTTAGAGATGATTCTTCTCGCTCGGATGTGAGTTTTTGCGCATACGTTGTATTGTGGCCATATGTGGCATTTTGCAAATTGTTCGCTATAAGGGACTATGCCGTTATCGAAGTTATTTGAATCTTGAAGGAACATTCGTGACGAATGTTTCGGTGGGGAGAATGTTATACCCGTAGTTCCGAGTATGTATGTGAGGACGACGTATGAATGTATACGCCTAATTAGGGTAAGAATGAAAGAATTGTTTTCCGACGGAAATTATTCAACCTCGTGAAGGAAATTTTACGCCAATATTTTTACGACATGGAATTTTTCCGAGAGATAAAATATTTTGGATCAATAGGAGGCGATATGTGTCACCCCAAGATGCATAGTTGGACGTTTTTAGAGTTAGTAGGCAAGACAAGTGGCCAAAAGTCTTGCATGGTATCGCATGGCACCTTGACGGTTTTGCAGTTTGTGGGCAAGTCAAATGGTCAAGGTCTTGCATGGCATTTGTGGGACAAGTGGAGAAGGGAACCTACACAAACCATCTATACCATACACATGTTTCAATCCTAACCCTTGGTTGTGCTCTATAAACCCCTTTAGTTGATGAAAATCTTCCACACTTAGAACATTTCAAGACTTGCAAATATTTCTCTCCCTTTCCTAGTGCTCTCGCCCAACACCCCCTTTTCGAGCAAATGTTGTCCAAAAATTCTTAAAATTCTTAGTGTTCTTCCTTAATGTATTTGGAAGATTTTTAACCCAGAGTTAGACAAGTTTTCATTCCCCTAGCCTCAAACCCCCCCCCCCCCCTTGACCGAGAGTGGGCAGATTTTCGGACTGTTTTGGACAGATTTGTAGTCAAATTTGGAAGGGAATATCTCCTAGCATATTAGGAGTTTTGGGTGTTTCAAAAGCCTAAAATGACGTTCGTCGAGTCTAGTTTCCAACGCACAAACCTCTCGTCTATAGGACACTGGAGTAGAGAGTTATCGACGTTACAAGTTCAGCTGAAGCAGTGGCTAAAAATCTGACAAATACATTTTTGGGCTATTTTGAGGTAATGAACCTTAACCTCTTTGTGAAGTTGATTATTATGTATATATGGATATTATACATATATTGAAAGTATATTATGGACTATAAGATATAAAGAAAGATTGAGATCTTGATAAGATGTTAAAAGGAGAAATTGGCATATTAGCCATTAAAATGGTAAAATGTATCCATTACTTACTAAGAAGTTAACAACAAAGAAACTATGACTTATATAAAGATTGAAATATAAGTTGAAGGACTAATGAAGTAATTGGATAAGTAAAATTGTAAAATTTGGCCAAGGACCCCAACTTAAGCGACCGTGATCTACTTTGGACCGTATCTACTTTGGACCGTATCTAATTTGGATCGATTTACTTTGGACCGTATTTACATTGTTATTTTGAAGGAGAGATTGTTAATCGCGCCCGCTTGGGCGTGTTATCCCCTCTTTTATTATTGTTGTTATGAAGGAGAGATTGTTAATCGCGTTAGTTTGGCGTGTTATCCCCTTCTTTAATTTCTAATTATTGCGCTTTATTTATGGCATGTTGGTTACTATTATCGCCTTGAAAAAGGTGGAGAATTGAGTAGAAACGGGGGAGGTGCTGCCAAATTTTCCGTAGGATATGGAACCTTGTTCTTAGAAATATCCTACGAAGAGATCTAGAGGTTAATAGACGCTTCATGGCCATTATAGGTGGAAGTACTACGGTAGCGATTCTACTTGAAGGGTGGAAAAGGGCTAGCAAGGTTATAGTACTTTGGAGCGCTTTGCTAATTGTCGATAATCGTCGCGAGGTATGTGAACCTCTTCCTATCCTTTCTAGCATGATTATTGTAAATTATGTAGTACGGTAGACGTACGTGTGCTAAACGAATTTGGTTGGTTTAAAACATAAAGTGTTATAATGGCTTTATGGGAATTTAACTATAACAACTTTATGTAGGTAAAAGAATGGTTTACTGATTTTGAAAAGTTAAGAGACTTGGCTTATATTTGACTTGATTTGATATGTGAAGAACTTGAATTGTGTGGAAAGTTGTGAAACCTCATTCGTGAGTAATGAGTACTTGGTTTTTAATAATAATGTTATATTGATTTCGGAAATGGGAATGAGCATCGAACAAGCCATTGCAGCGTTAATAAAGGAAAATGTAACGACTAATAATTAACTTAAAACAAGTAGAATCTTCCATCTGCATAAGCTAAGATAAGACAAAATTGTATTACATTTCCTAGATCATGACTACTTTAATAAGATCATTAAAAACAAGTTTGATTTTCTTAAAAATTCCAAAGTAAGTGGACTTGATTTATAAAAGAGAGACTTGAAAAAATTGAAGTGTTTTTGTTTAAAAGAGAAGGCATTGTTGTCTTAAGTTGGTTTAAAAGAAGCGTATGGAAATTGTTCCTGTTTACTTAAAAAGATAGTTACTCTATTTTGATACTACGTATCGCGTGACTTTTTGTGAAAGAAATGGATCTTTTTTAAGAGTTAAAGTAAGTAGTACCGGGTTAAAACCCGATTTGTTGACATGAAACGCAAGTACCTCGTGCGAGTAACTTGCCTATGTTTTGTGATAGCCTTGTAATATTTTCTCGTTGGCTTGATAAAGTGAACATGTTATGATGCTACATTTGTTAATGTCTTGTGACGTTGTGTAAGGGGTTTTTTCTTGTGCTTATGTTGTTTAACGATAAGCCCATCAGGTTAGTATTATATCACTTACCCCGACTTGTTATGATGTCGGGGTTAAAGCTCCGGCGAGGAATACCTCACGCGGGTCCACGGACCTATGCGAGTCCGGGAGTTCCAGGATCGTGGTTCGAGGAATACCTCATACGGCCTACGTGGCTACGCGATGCGGAGTCCGTGACGATGCCGAGGATTAGCTACCTCGATGCGGCGAATACCTCACGCGACCCAGCTGGCCTACGCGATCGCGGAGTCCAGATTAGGCTCGCATAATGATACTACGGGCGATTGGCCTTGCTTCGATCATTAGCGCCTAGAAAAGACGATTACATTATGTCTATTTTTTTGCTCTTGTTTACGATGCGGCACTATGCGTTAACTCGTTGTTTCATGCATATTTGTGAATTGGTTTTAAAATGTTATAGTTATATATATATCGCATTTTCAGTTTCACATACTGTACCGTTGTCTCGACCTCCTTCGTGCGCTCATGCCGCAGTAGGTACATCACCATTGATCCTCGCCTAGGATCACAACAGCTGGGAAGCTCCGCTTCTCCTGGCTTATCTTTTGGTATGATTCCCGAGATTGTAGGTACTTGTACATTCGTGGTACGGCGGGCCTTGTCCTGGCCATAGTTGTTATAAAAATTCTTAGGTCTGTAGTATCGCTGCAAGTGTGGTTGTAAAGGATGTAACTGCTCACTTTTGGTATTTATGTACACGCCGAAGACAACTTTTTCTTGGATCGCTCTCATTTTGCTACGCTTTCATGTTTGCAAGTTTATATTCCGCCGTTACTCGATGATGTCTACTGTGTGCTTGGTAAGGCACTACCACGCCCGAACTGGTCGTGTAACGTCCATGATTAAGTCCTTAATATAGTACATGATATGTGGCACTTTGATTTTCAAAGATGTTTTAAAGTAATACGTGATGTCTAGTGTCTTGATTTGCCAAACCATGTCTTGTAGAGATACTTGGTACGATAAGTGTCTTGATTTTATAAACGATGGTTTCAAAATGATACATGTATCGATCCTACTTCCTAGCGATACACGTAGTACTCGGGCTTTTCTAAAATAGAAATTTAGTTTATAAAGTGAATGTCGACGCACAAATTGTTGTAATGGACTTTAATCCTTAGTGACGCAAGGCGTGATAAAGCCTTGGTGTTATAAAATGAAAGACTTGTTAGTGTCTTCGTTTATCTAATTTGAAGCGTTCATTTGAAAGATAATGTCGTTGAGAGTCAATAGTGATTTAAATCGCACGAGGTTGCCATGATAGTTATATATATATCGGGACGGCCGCACGATCCGCAACACTTGTATACATATATCGGGACGGTTGCACGATCCGCAACACTTATATATTTATTGGAACGTTGCACGACCGCAACACTTTTATATATATATATTGGGACGGCTGCACGATCCGCAACACTAGCATATCCGGGACGGGTCGCACGATCCGCAACACCATATATATACATTGATGAGTATACTGGGTGGCGTCCATGATGTTGAACATGACTTGCTAAAAGAAAGGAAAGGTACGCATAGTTACATTGATTCTAATCCTACATGATACATGATACGTAGTTCGTTTCTAAAGTGATGTTGATTTATATTATATCACGGACCGATCTGACGCTGGAATTCCACGAGCATATTCTAGTGATGCTGACTGATAGTATACCACGACGCGTCGACAGCGAGGTTGGAATTCCGCGGCATGCTTCGCGAGGTTGACACGCCGATGCTGACGTTGGAATTCCACGCACGCTTCGAGCATCGTTATATATTATACTTCATACACGACAATGATGTTGCGGTTCCACGAGCACGCCTGATATTATGTCCGAGGCACGTGTCCCCGATTTTGACATAGCTCTCATATTTGAAAGTGGTATAGTAATACAAGGTATAGTTGGCTCGATTTTTATATGGCACTGTAGATCCGTATTAGATTTTCATACTTTGCCCATGTCATTCTTTTGTACAATTATGATTTATTTATCAGACTTTATTTCCGCTTTCATACTTAGTACTGCTGACGACTTCATTATACCCGTAGTTCCGTGGTATGTATGTGAGGACGACGCATTGAGAATAATGGTAAATTTTGGAAAGAAATAAGACGTGATTTTTCACTAAAAGTTTCCGCTTTTGTGAAGAAAAGGTTCGTTAACGGGAATTGGATTCCCATTTGGTATTTGGACTTCGATTATATTAGAATTTTGGGATTTTATTTTCAAACGGTCACGCTGGGCCCACGGAGAAATTTACTACTTTGTGGGGCCCGCTTTGTTTTGAGATTTTGGTATTTTGGATATTTTCTAAGACGAAATATTTTGGACGACCGGGGCGACACGGTCACCCCATGTGTCAATTGGCCGAAATTGAGGATACGTTGGTCGCCGAATGGCCTTGACATTTGGAGAGCCATATCGTTGGCCATGTGGTGTGGTGGGACCCACACACACATGGCCCAATCTTGACCACACACCTTGCATAGATCTTGACCCTTGAATCCTCTATATATACCCCCTTAGTTGATGACTAAAATTCATTCCACACTTGAGCTTTTCCAAAGCAAAATACTCCCTCCCTTCTACTTGTTCTCGTCCCCCTCCCACTTTGTGTAGTGAAATACTTTGTGTATTGTTGTAAAATCCCAAATACCTTGGCCTAGTATCCCTAGTAGTATTCTGTTATACCCCGTATTTCCTGAGTATGTACGCGGGGACGTACGTAGAAAAGTTTGTGCCTTAAAGTGCTCGCCGAATTTTATTTGCGCATAACACTGCTAGAGTCGTTTACGTAAACGCTTTCACAACTTTCGTAGGGAATTTCCGCCATGTCATTTTTAATTTTTACGGATTTTTCCGAGAGACGAACATTTTTGGCCAACGAGAGGCGACACTTGTCACCTCCCATCGAGCACGCCACGTAAAAGATGCGACGACCGCCATTGTTGGTCAAGGGTCGGGTAGGATATTTTGTGGTAGACGGATAAGGTGCACTTGGCAAGATCTCGCCCTACACTTGCCTTGCACTTCGCAAGATCTTCGCTACTGGTTGGCCTTTGCTAGGCCTATAAATACCACCTTTGGAAGACTTATTCATCCTAAAATGTTCTAAGTCTTAGAAATCCTCCCTCCCCTCTTGTTCGACTCTCGCCCAAGAGCCCTCCCTAGATAGGCCCTCGTGGCCGAGCCTCCCCTCCCCCTTTTGCTGTGGCATGGTACCCCCTAGCCTAGTTGTTTCGTGATAATACCCCCTCTTGACGGAAATACCTCAAAAGTATTCATATAATGCCCAAATTACCTTAGCCATATACCTTGTCAGATTCTAAGGTTATACCTATACGATAAGCCCGTAAATACTATTATACTTCCCTTCCGTCACAAAAACCGAAACCTCAGGAAAAATCTCCATAGTCCGCTGGAGTATTGTGTAGGTTGGTTAGAACTTCTAAGCGTGGTTTAGAGCTGGTTGAGCGCTGAGTCGAGCTAAACGATTGCCAGATCGACTTTATACTGGATAATTACGGGCTTATCGAGGTAAATATCTGTCCTCTATTGTAATTGGAAATTACATATTGTTGTAATATATAGTCAAGTATACTATATATGTAATCAACGTAGTTATTCGCAATGTCTTTTGACTTAAGCCGATTAATACTTACAGAATGTCTCGCGACTTAAGCCCGTATTTAAAGAAGATTATCGAATCGTAATTACTTAGTGTATTCAGAAGAGACTTGTGAAGTAGTACGGAGTAGAATTGTAGTTAGGGTTAGACGATAACCCCCTGTTGGCTTCGTAGCCACTGATAGAGGAGAGATTTACTGCGCATGGGGAGTGTCGCCAATTTTCGTAGAATGTTCTACGAAGAGACCTTATGTTAATAAGTCGCCAGGCCTTATAGGCGGAAGTACTACGCGTGGCGCGATCTACTGGCTTAGGAGTAGCCGCTGCGAGGTACTGAGCGCTTTGCTATTAGTCGATAATCGCCGCGAGGTATGCGAACCTCTTCCTATCTCTTCTAGCATGATACGTGGAACTATGTAGTACTAGACGATACGTGCTAAATGTATGTGATTGGTTTAAATATAAAGCGTTATAACGACTTTACGGGAAGTTGGTTATAACAAATTTACGTTGGTAAGAAAATACACGTGGTTTTTAAAAGGTATCGCTTTGAACTATAATCGCTTGTTATGTGTTAATAAAGAATTTGAAGTATTTCAAAAGATTTTTGAATCATTTTGAAAGAAGTTAAGTAATACTTGGTTTTTGAAAACTTAAGAGTTATACTAGCTTTACGGGAAGTTAGGTATAACTACTTAAGAATGTTTTATCGATTTCGAAATCGTAACGTATCGACAAACCACCGCAGTCGTTAATAAGAGGAAATGTTTTGACTAATTAAGTATTATTAAAACCAAGAGAAACTTCCATCCGCATAAGCTAAGATGAGACAAAATGATATTTCCTAGATCATGGTCAGAATAAGATTGTTATAAACAAGAATATCCTACTCACATATAAGACTTATGTTTCTCGATAGTTTTAAGGAGAATTATATTCTCAAATGAATAAGACTATGAACTACTTAAACCTTTCTAAAATGAGAAACTTGAACATTGGAAATTAGGCAAACTTGATCATTGGAAAAGAATGTTGCTACTTGATTTTACAAAGAGAAGTAATTGATTTACTTTAAAAGGATAGTCACTCTATTTTATACTACGTATCGCGTGACATCGCGAAAGTAACGATCTTTTAAAGAGTTAATGTATGAAGTACTTTGGGGATAAAACCCGATTTTGTTAATCATATAGCAGAAGGTACCTCGTGAACAACTTGATTGTATTGATTTGTGATAGCCCGTAATACTTTCTTGATCGCGCTGATAAGTAAACGGTTGGGATGCTACGCGTGTTAGTATCTTCGCGATGTTTCAGCGGCGGGTTTCCTCGATCGCGCTTATTAACTATCACCGTTATGATAGTATTGCGGGCATTCATCTCGAGATGATTCCGGTTAAGCCGCCTCCGACGCGGGTAGACTCAGCGTCGATGGACCTATGATTCGAGAATACCTACGCAGTCCCGGGCCTACGCGAGCTACGAGTTCCGTGTTAGCGACGCCCTTACGGGCACGCGTCCACGGCCACGCGATCGCGTTCGTGACGACGCCGGAGAGCTACCTCGACGCGGGAATACCTCACGCGGCCGAGATTGTCCTACGCGAGTCAGCGGAGTTCCAGGTTAGACGCAGACATCGAGCATCGCGCAAGGGCCGCCTTTGATCATGTGACGGCTCAGACAGATCTTATGATACGCTTCATGACCTTGTTGGTACCGTGGGTTTTTAGTAGCTCGCCATGCCTTCGCATTACCCCGCATAGCTTTATTATGACACGTGGGACCTCGTGTTCATGCTGTTCCTCGTGCTTTATATCATAGATCGCCAGCGGGCAGGTATTCCACGCATGATTGATGTCAGGCCCGAGACCCATTGTTATACTTCGAGTGATGACTTGAGGCGCGAGTCCCTAACTTGACACGATCGCTTGTTATAAATCGTAGTTGGTTATCATACATGTCTCCCGCTTTATATGATCGCTATGATTTCATTTACGATGTATTTTCGGGCCATACATACTGGTTGCATCGACTTCCTCGGCCGCTCATGCCGCAGTCGAGGTACACCGCCGTTGATCCTAGCTCTCGTGGTCACGCTTAACATTGGGAAGCTCCGCTTCTCCGAGGCTTATCACCGTATAGTCCCCGCCGCCGTAAGTGTTTACATTCGTGGGTTTGGCCCCGCCCCGCCATTGTTGTCGTATCATTCTTAGAGGTCCAGAGTACCATCGCTGTGTGGTTTGTAAAAAGGATTAAACTGCTCATGTAAAAAAATTGCTATTTATATATATACCGGGTAACCGCTTTGGTTAGCCGCCTTCTTATTTCACCGCCTTATTACACCGTTTCACGTATTGTCTTTATGTTCCGCCGACACTGACGATGTCTACTGGGTGCCCGGTAGGCACGCCACGCCCGGTTCGGTCGTGACAAAAGTGGTATCGAGCGCTTAATCTCTGAAAGTGTCTACATCCGTGATCAAGAGTCTTGATTATCGCGTTGTGCGCACCACACCAATAATCGTGAGGCTATAGGATATTTTAGGATTGGTTTCATTCTTCTCACTCCGAGATCGTGCCTTAGAGCCGTGTTGTAAGTCGGACCTCTAACGATTTCTTTCCCTACCGCTATGCCCGCGCAGGCAACCCGGCCCAGAGGCAAGGCAAACGGGAGCCGCGAGTAGAGTTCGAGGGTCATGAGGCACAGCCCAATCCTTACCTAGGTAGTGCTTCATTCGGGATTTCTACGACGCCACTAGCCCCAGCAGAGTTTGGCACGGCAATGCAGCCTCATCAAGCGCCATGATATATGAACCTTCGCCCACGACCGAACAGAGAATTTAGATCGCAAAGAGGCGACCACATTAGCTATGATTTGGCTACCGAGAGTATACCGATGTACCGCGAGTCTCGGCGACTATCTAAAAGAGGGTCAGGCAAGAGTAATTCTTCGCCAGGCTTCGAGCATGGCCTGACGGCTTATGCGCAGCAGCAGCCGAGACGCAGAGATCGACAGTTAACGGCGACACCGTAAGAGGCCGAGCGGCAAGGTCCTTTAGTAACTTTTGAGGCGAGTCGCCTCACCAAAGCAGATTAGATTATGCACATCCACCGCAGCAATGAGGTCCTCCACGAATTTCGTGACGCTCGGTACGCGGAGTCGGGTCGAGCTCCGTAGCTTCCGCTCACTACACGCAGTTCCAAATGCATCCGATTCGGGCTTTTTCTCGTTGTTCACATCGTGCGCGCCATCCTGCGAATGTCGTTTTTAGTCGGGTACGGTCGCACCTATGACCGCCGTGGTCTGTTGTCGAAAGAGTGTCCTCATGAGGACTTAGCCTTCGTGATCGCGGTAGTTCGTCATCTCCTTAGCTGCGCGCTTCACGGCGTGTTTGATTAGAACGACTAAGGAGTGAAGAAAGAGACATAGATCTATCCTTAACCTCTGTAGTTTTGTATAGTGATAAGGTGAGTATACCTTAGGTGCTATGTTCGATAGCAAGGTGTTAGTTGTGATTTGAAATCATGGTTGTTTAACCGAGTAAGATTTTGGGGATAGAGAAAGTGAGCCTTAGAGCTTTATACGTAGAGACCTTAGAGTGAGGCCATCTCGAGAAAAAGGTGTAGTGTTATGTTTGACTTTATCTGAGTGCATAGTGCACATGAGTTATGCTGGGACAGTCCCTAGTAGTGTGGAATGAAAGAGGTAGTTGAGCTAAGAAGACCGCTAGGTTTTCGTAACGTGATTAGCGAGATTGTTCCGCCGGGAGCTAGTATGACGCGCGCTGCCGCCGGTTGAGGCCACGCGGGTCAACCCGCCGCGTTTGGCGGGTCACCAGGTGGTCCCGCCGTGGTAGGGTCACGAGGGTGTTAGGCCCATGTTCGCTAACTGCAGACGAGTTCGTGGATTTATCCGACCGTGGTCGGTCGACGGGGCAGCCCATCGTGTTCTTCGCTCGACCGCATCTACCGTGCCGAGTTATCCGGGCGGTTGAAAGGATGCACGGGTGCCTACCTTCACCTTATGTCGCATGTCGAAGCCTGTGTCAGGCTATTTTTCGCCTTCTAAAGTTTACTGTGCAGGTTAAGAACTCAGCGAGTCTCGGGACCGCATTCGCCGCCAGCCGCGTGGATTTCGTATGAGTCGCGGGATTGTTGTTCCTATGGAGGAAGTGTTTAAGCTACCATTTCGTTGTTCGATATCGCTGAAGCCTTGTAGGGCGGAAGTGTAAATTGTCGGCCGATTGGTTCGATGTTAGCAAGGTTTAGTTAGTTGGTTCAGCTTGTTCCACAGATCGCTGGATAAGGCGGCTTGTCTAGAAGAAGTTCCGCAAACTCAGGAATTGTGCGGATAATCTACGACGACGCTAGAGTTCAGCCGACGGCCGGTCTTCATGTACCACCCCGTCAAGTGACGAGTTTGGAATACAGAGGAACTTAGCCCGAGTTACTGGGCCCTTTGAGTTCATGTGAAGAATAGGCCAGTCACTTATATGTTAGCTTTTGTCGTCCGACTTGTGAGGTCAGACGTCCGTCTTTCAGATTGTTATGATCGGAAAAGTATCGAGATCCATCCAGAGTGTTCCCACTTAATGATGACCACGTTAGAGATAGTAGCCCCGAGTTTTGGAAACCAAGCAGATCGTAAACGTGGAAAGAGTTCGAGCATACGACATCCTCGTGGATCGCACGCATCCGGCACCATTTGTCGGGTCGCCGGAGCAAGGCTCGCGACAAAGTGACAAAAGTGGTACCATTTGTCGGGTCGCCGTAGGTTAATGCCTCGTGCAAAGTGACAAAGTGGTATCTACGACGAGTAAAGAGAGAAGCGAGCATGTATGGCGCAGCATAGATGTGATCATTTCTTTTGTTTGGAAAGTGTGGAAGAAGATATTTTAGACCCGCTGAGGAGTGTTTTGTGGTGATGATTAGAGGTGTTTCTCGTGGACTTTGACGTAAGTATTTACGCAGTGCAAATTGTGGCAGGATTGTTCTCGTAAGAATAGTAGTGAAGACTATATTGGCGCCGCTTGTTTTGAGACTTATAAGGAACATTCGACGAATGTTTCTACGAGGGGAGAATGTTATACCGTATTTCCGAGTATGCACGCTGACGACGAGAAAAGTTTGTGCCTTAAAGTTACGCCGAATTTTATTTGTGCATAACACCTTGCTAGAGTCGCTTTCGTAAACGCTTTCACAAATTCGTAGGGAATTTCCGCTATGTCATTTTTAATTTTATGATTTTTCCGAGAGACTAAACATTTTTGGCCAACGAGGCGACACTTGTCACCCTCCCATCGGAGCACGCCACAGTAAAAGAGGCGGACGAATTGGCCATTGCTGGTCGGGGGTTGGTAGGATATTTTGTGGTAGATGGATAAGGTGCACTTGGCAAGATCTCGCCCTACACTTGCCTTGCACTTGGCAAGATCTTCGCCATTGGTTGGCCTTTGCTAGCCTATAAATACCACCCTTTCGAAGACTTATTCATCCTAAAATGTTCTAAGTCTTAGAAATCCTCCTCCCTCTTGTTTGACTCTCGCCCAAGAGCCCTCCCTAGATAGGCCCTCGTGGCCGGAGCCTCCCTCCCCTTTTGGCGCTGGGTACCCCTAGCCTAGTTGTTTTCAGATAATACCCCTCTTGACGGAAATACCTCAAAAGTATTCATATAATGCCCAAATTACCTTAGCCATATACCTTGTCAGATTCTAAGGTTATACCTATACGATAAGCCCGTAAATACTATTATACTTCCTTCCGCCACAAAAACCGAAACCCTAGGAAAAATCTCCATAGTCCGCTGAGTATTGTGTGGTTGGTTAGAACTTCTAAGGGTGGTTTAGAGCTGGGTTCGAGCGCCTGAGTCGAGCTAAACGATTGCCCAGATCGACTTTATACTTGGATAATTACGGGCTTATTGAGGTAAATATCTTGTCCTCTATTGTAATTGGAAATTACATATTGTTAGAATATATATCAAGTATACTATATATAGAATCAACGAAGTTATTGGCAATGTCTTTTGACTTAAGCCCGATTAATACTTACAGAATGTCTCATGACTTAAGCCCGTATTTAAAGAAGATTATCGAATCAGAATTACTTAGGTCAGACATGAGACTTGTGAAGTAGTACCGTGAGTAGAATTGCACTGCTAGTGTTAGATGATAACCCCCGCTGGCTTGTAGCCACCGATAGAGAGAGATTTACGCTGTCATGGGGAGGCCGAATTTTCTGTAGAATGTTCTACGAAGAGACCTTATGTTAATAAGCGCTGTGGCCTTATAGCGAAGTACTACGCGTGGCGCGATCTACTTGGCTTAGTGGAGTAGCCATGGCTCGAGGTACTGAGCGCTTTGCTATTAGTCGATAATCGTCGCGAGGTACGCGAACCTCTTCCTATCTCTTCTAGCATGATATGTGTGAACTATGTAGTACGGTAGACGATACGTGCTAAATGTATGTGATTATTTAAAACATAAAGTGTTATAACGACTTTACGGGAAGTTGGTTATAATGCCTTTACGTTGGTAAGAAAATACACGTGGTTTTTAAAAGGTAATCGCTTTGAACTATAACCGCTTGTTATGTGTTAATAAAGAACTTGAAGTATTTCAAAAGATTTTTGAATCATTTTGAAAGAAGAAGTAATACTTGGTTTTTGAAAAACTTAAGAGTTATACTAGCTTTACGGAAGTTAGGTATAACTACTTAAGAATGTTTTACCGATTTCGAAATCGTAATGTATCGACAAACCACCGCAAATGCTAATAAGAGGAAATGTTTTGACTAATTAAGTATTATTAAAACCAAGAGAAACTTCCATCCGCATGTAAGCTAAGACGAGACAAAATGATATTTCCTAGATCATGGTCACTGTAATAAGATTGTTATAAACAAGAATATCCTACTCACATATAAGACTTATGTTTCTCAGATAGTTTTAAGGAGAATTATATTCTCAAATGAATAAGACTATGAACTACTAAACCTTTCTAAAATGAGAAACTTGAACATTGGAAATTAGGCAAACTTGATCATTGGAAAAGAATGTTGCTACTTGATTTTACAAAGAGAAGTAATTGATTTACTTTAAAAGGATAGTCACCTATTTTATACTACGTATTGTGTGACATCGCGAAAGTAACGATCTTTTAAAGAGTTAATGTATGAAGTACTTTGGGGATAAAACCCGATTTTGTTAATCATATAGAAGGTACCTTGTGTGAACAACTTGATTGTATTGATTTGTGATAGCCGTAATACTTTCGATTGCGCTGATAAGTAAACGTGTTGGGACGCTACGCGTGTTAGTATCTTGTGATGTTTGTGGGCGGGTTTCCTCGATTGTGCTTATTAACTATCATCGTTATGATAGTATTGTGGCATTCATCTCGAGATGATTCCGGTTAAGCCGCCTCCGACGCGGGTAGACTCAGTGGTCGATGGACCTATGATTCGAGAATACCTCACGCAGTCCCGGGCCTATGCGAGCTACGAGTTCCGTGTTAGTGTACGCCCTTACGGGCACGCGTCCACGTGGCTACGCGGATCGCGTTCGTGACGACGCCGGAGTAGCTACCCTCGACGCGGGAATACCTCACGCGGGCGATGAGATTGGCCTACGCGAGTCGCGGAGTTCCGTGGTTAGACGCCAGACATCGATATCATGCGCAAGTGGCCGCCTTTGATCATGTGACGGCCTAGACAGATCTTATGATACGCTTCATGACCTTGTTGGTACCGTGGGTTTTTAGTAGCCGGCCATGCCTTCAGATTTACCCCGCATGCTTTATTATGACACAGCGGACCCGTGTTCATGTGTGTTCCTCGTGCTTTTATATCATGCATCGCCGCAGCCGGCGAAGGTATTCCACGCATGATTGATGTGGCCCGAGACCCATTGTTATACTTCGAGTGATGACTGAGGCGCGAGTCCCTAACTTGACATGATCGCTTGTTATAAATCGTAGTCGTTATCATACATGTCTCCCGCTTTATATGATCGCTATGATTTCATTTACGATGTATTTTCGCCACATACTCGTGACTGTCAGATCGACCTCCTTCGGGGCCGCGTCATGCCGCAGTCGAGGTACACCGCCGCCGTTGATCCTAGCTCTCGTGGTCACAGCCAGCTTGGGAAGCTCCGCTTTCTCGAGGCTTATCACCGTATAGTCCCCGTCGCCGTAAGTGTTTACATTCGTGGCTCATGGCCCCGCCCGCCATTGTTGTCGTATCATTCTTAGAGGTCCGTAGATCGCTGTGGGCGTGGTTTGTAAAAAGGATTAAACCGCTCATGTAAAAAAATTGCTATTTATATATATACCAAGGTAACCGCTTGTTAGCCTGCCTTCTTATTTCACCGCCTTATTACACCGTTTCATGTATTGTCTTTATGTTCACGATTACTCGATGTATGTCTACTGGGTGCCCGGTAAGGCACGGCCACGCCCGGTTCGGTCGTGACATATTCCAAAGTTGTTTTAATACTAGAGCCCGAAATACTACTTTTATTCCAAAAGTCGCAAAATGAAACCCTAGAAAATCTTCATGCTTGGTCGAAGTGTTAAGAGGTTGTTTAGAAACTTCTAAGGGTTTCTGGAGCGGTCGAGCGTAAGGATTCGAGCCAAACGCTGCTCGTGATCGATATATAATGTTGGATAATTTTGGGCTTATCGAGGTAATGATCTATGTTCCCTATCAGAATTGGATATTACATGTCGTTATAATGTATAGTCGAGTATACTATATATAGAACGGATATTGATAGAATTAAATCAGATTTACATCGAATCGTATTTACTGAGACTTGTTGTATATTTGTGGCAAGGTTGCACACGCCCTGCTAGACGTAACCCTCTCCCCGGGAGTTGTTGGCCTGGTAGCTGGCCTGAGTAGAAGAGGAGATTTATGTGGTCGTGGGAGGTGCCGCCAATTTTCTGAGAATAAGGAACCATGCATTTAGAATATTCTACGAAGAGATCGAGAGGTCGATAGACGCTTTGTGGCCTTTTGTGGAAGTACTACGAGTAGCGTATTCTACTCAAGGGTGGAAAAGGCTAGCAGGTTACAAAGACATTGGAGCTTTTTGCTTGTCGATAATCGCCGCAGGTATGCGAACCTCTTCCTATCTTTTCTAGCATGATTATTGTGAACTATATAGTACGGTAGACGTACGTGTGTGAAAGGATTTTTGTTTGTTTAAAAGATAAAGTGTTATAACAGCTTTATGGGAAGTTAGTTATAACGACTTTATGAGGATAAAAGAAAGATTTGATTTTTGCAGTAAAACGACTTGATTTGAAAGTTAAGAGACTTGATATTGTAAGATAAGAGACTTGACTTATAACAACTTGTTTTCTAAAAAAGAGAGTAACTTGATTTAAGTATAGGTTACTTGTTTTGAAAAGAGTGTTATTTGGGTTTTGAAAGAATACTTGTTGTTGTTTTAAAAGAAAAGAGACTTGTGGAATCAAGAGTTTTTGTTTAGAACATAAAAGTGTTATAACACTTTATGCAGAAGTTAGTTATAACGACTTTACGAAACAAAGGAATGGTTTTATCATTGGTTTTAAAATGGTAACTTGACTTTAAAAGGAGAAGTGTTTTGGTCTAAAAAGAAGGTACGGTATTGTCTTAATTTGGTTTAAAAGGAAAGTCCGAAGTTTTTTGGTTTAATTAAAATGTTAGTCACTCTATTTTGATACTACTGTATCGTGACTTTTGTAAAAGAAATCGATCTTCTAAAAGAATTTAACGACGTAGTACTTTGGGGATTAAAACCGGACTTGTCATAAAACGAAAGTACCTCGAGTTGTGTGTAACGCGCCTATGTTTGCGCGTGATAGCCTTGTTGTGCAAGTGTTGTATTCTTATGTTACCGCTGCCTCTCGAGGGTGGCCGTGTTATTCTTGATCATTTGGACATACCGACACGACGGGCGCCCACGTATGCTTCCACTACGATAGTCCACGGGCATACCGACTGATGGATAGTCCACGCATGCGCCGATGAGAGTTCGCTTTCGTTGATAGTGTTATTCCATGGATTAGCTCTCCACGAGGTTTTATTGATTCACCTTGGTATCCGTGGTTGGCTTCAGACTTGCCCCGCCTCGTGGTGATTCGGCCTCGTACCGGTAGTTAGCCTTCGCGACTTGCCCTGCTCGCTTTAGTGGCGAAGTCTCGTGACACGCCTTCGTACCGGTAGTTAGCTCAGATTTGCCGGCCACACGTGACACGCCTTGGTACCGTAGTCGCCAGACTTGCCTGCGTCGCCTTCGTGGTTTGGTTGTATAGTATTGTTAGTACGGTTGTTATGACACAGTGGGACCTAGTGTTCATGTGTACTTCGTGTGATTATATCATAGACTACCGCAGCCGGCGAAGGTATTCCACGCACGATTGATGTTGCGGGCGAGACCCATTGTTATACTTCGAGTAATGACTTTGAGGCGCGAGTCCCCGACTTGACATGATCGCTTATATATTATGGATCAGAGTTTGGTTATCATACATGTCTCCGCTTTATATAGACTATTATGATTTCATTTACAGATTTTACGCTTCACATACTGTACTGTCAGATCGACTCCTTCGGGCCGTTCATGTCGCAGTAGAGGTACATTGGTTGTGGATCCGCGCCTTAGGATCACGTCAGCTTTTTGGGAAGCTCCGCTTTCCGAGGCTTATCTTTCGTATAGTCCTGCGCTGTAGTTACTTGTACATTCGTGGTATGGCGGCCTTGTCCCATCATAGTTACGGTTACATTCTGCAGGTCCGTAGATCACAAGGTGGTTTTGTAAAAGGATTTAACTGTTCAGTTTGATATATGTATATATTCAGGAAGGTGACCGTTTTGGTTAGCCTGGTCCATGCTTTATGACTTGTCTCATGTTTTAGTTTTTATTTCCGTTGATTTTCTCTGATGTTGTATCACTAGGGTGCCCGGGGTAAGACACCAGTCACGGGCCCAGGATCGGGTCGTGACAAAAGTGGTATCAGAGCAGTTAGTCCTCGGAAAGTGTCTACAGACCGTGTCTAGTAGAGTCTTGATTATCGGTGTGTTCTGCACCACATCTATAATCAGGAGGCTGCAGGACATTTAAGATTGGTTTCCATTCTTCTCACTCTGAGATCGTGCCTTAGCGTTGTGTTGTAAGTTGGACTCCCTCTGACGTATTCTTTTGTACCAGTTATGCCTCTACGCAAGGCAACCAGAGCCCAGAAGGGCAAGGCAGCAGAGGGAGCTGCGAGTAGAGCACGTATGTTACTGCAGGCAGAGGCCGATTTTACAGAAAGTGGTGCAGCGGCAGATTCTACGACGCCGCCAAATTTCAAAGAGATAGAGTCGCAGAATGGGCTGCTGAGACCACAAGACTGAGTCTCCAATGCACACCGGAGCAGAGGAGATGGGTTACAAGGAGATGACCGATTAGCCGTGATCGTGGCCGCATACGAGGATAGGCCGACGCAGCAGCCCAATTCCAATAGCCCCCGTAGTTCACCCCAGATCGGATAGTTTGAGGCTACGGGATTTTCTGAGTCAGAGCCCGCGAGTTCTACGGTCGAGGCCCGAGGATGATCCGCAGGAGTTCATCCGCCGATTCTGAGGATCATGCGAGTGATCAAGGCTTCGAGACCGAATCCGTGATCTTCGGTCAGACGGCCGCGTGATACCGCAGCCGATCGGTTTGATTCGCGGAGCTGTCCCGGGGAGCATGCGCCTCCAAATGTTTGGGACGAGTTCTCGAGGCATTTCTCACCATTTCTTGCCTCCGCAGATGAGGAGGGCACGCCGATGTGTTTCGATCGCCGAGCGGAGGACGCATACGGGAGTACAACGTAGAGTTTGACTCGTTGGCTCGATATGTCCCTCGCGTTAGTAGCTAATATGGAGGGCAGTGCACCGCCACGTCACAGGCTTGACGACTACTTGGCGTAGTCTTGTTGGTGTATCGCTTCACCGCACGACATTGCCCGCATGAAGGCTCACGCACTAGGTGCGAGGCACGGAGAGGTCGACGGAACGACCGGATCAGCGAAGAGGCGTAACAGCAGGTCTTTTGGCGACTTTCGAGGCGGACAGCCTCCAGAAGAAAGCTGATGCGCCTTCACCACCGCAGTGGTCCTCCGCTTGCCGGACGCTCGTGATATTCGAGGCGGTCGTGCTCCTGTGTTTCAGATTTTCGAGCAGTGAGTGCTCGCGGATGAGGTCACCCTTGTCTCAGCTGGCGTTGTGGAAAACTTCATGGGAGAGTGTCGACTAATTTGGGAGATTGTTATGCTTGCGCCAACAGGCCATTTGGCGAGAGATCGTCCACCGCAGGTAGAGCGGATGTTGAGACTCCGCCGGATCTGCTGCGGGTTCTTCGCCGATAGCTAGGCAGATGTTCATGCACCGCAGCTACCGCAGAGGTCGCGGTGGAAGTTCCAGCTTTAGCGGTCCTTTGAACCGCCTATTTACAGTATATCCTTAACCTCTGAGACTAGTATGTATTGATGATGTGTTAAGTGTTATGATCGGATAGCGTTGTGTTATTGATGTGTTAGAAAACATGGTTAGTTGAAAGGATAAGTATGGGGACATGGAAGGTGTGAACCTTAGAATAGTACACGCTGAGACCTTAGATGTAAGGCCGCCCCGAGAAAAAGATTTTTACTGCTAGTCTTTGTCGAAACACTTGATATGCGTGAAATGTCTGGAGGGATAATTCCTTGGGTTGTGTAGGAGGAATGTGGTCGCCTTCATGACGTGAATTAGTAAGATTTTTCCGGATCGGGGAACAAGAGTCCGTGCGACATGGGGCGGGTTGAGGACCATTCGCGGGTCAACCCTCAGACCGTTTTGGGGTTGGGTCAGTTCGAGGTGGTCCCTCCATGTGGTAGGTTCACGAGGGTGCTTAGCCCAGGTCTAGGTAACCATCGATGAGTTCGTGGACGTGTTCGACCGAATCGAATCGTGAAGGCCGGAATGGCCTTGAGGAATTTGAGGCTAGTAAGATGACCAAGTTTGGAGGTGGTAACCTGGGTTGTGGAAATCGAGCGGTGATCAAGTGTGGTATGTGTACTAGAAAGAGTTCGGTGTCAGAGAGGGACGACGAGTAAGAAGAGAAGCGAACAATGTGTTATGAGAACGGAAGTGATCATTTCTTTTGTGAAGTGAAGATGTGAAGGGAGTACCCTTTAGACCATGGGTGTGAGCTTTTTGTGATGTTAGAGGTGATTCCTCGTTGGCTTGGATTTGTATGATATACTATGGCCATTGATGGTATGACTGGTTTCGTAAGTATAGTAGTGAAGACTATACCGGAGCATGTATGTTTGGAGACTTAGAAGGAACATTCGGGACGAAAGTTTCTAAGGGGGGAAGAATGTTATACCCCGTAGTTCCAGGGTATGTATGTGAGGACGTACGTACGAGAATACGACAGAAATTTTGGAAAGAAAGGAAGATGTGATTTTTCGACGGAAAAGTTTCCGGTTTTTGTGAAGAAAAAAGTTCGTTAATGGGAATTGGATTCCCAGATTTGGTATTTGGACTTCTTGGATTATATTAGAATTTTGGGATTTTATTTTCAGAAACGGTCACGTGGGGCCCACGGGAGAAATTTACGGTTTTGTGGGGCCCGCTTTGTTTTTGAGATTTTCGGTATTTTGGATATTTTCGGAAGACGAAATATTTTGGACGAATCGGGGGGCGACACGTGTCACCCCCATGTGTCACTTGGCCGAAATTGGAGGGACAAGTGGCTGGCCGAATGGCCTTGACATTTGGAGAGCCAAATCGTTGGTCATGTGGTGTGGTGGGACCCACATACACATGGCCCAATCTTGACCACACACCTTGCATAGATCTTGACCCTTGAATCCTCTATATATACCCCCTTAGTTGATGACTAAAATTCATTCCACACTTGAGCTTTTCCAAAGCAAAATACTCCCTCCCTTCTACTTGTTCTCGTCCCCCTCCCACTTTGTGTAGTGAAATACTTTGTGTATTGTTGTAAAATCCCAAATACCTTGGCCTAGTATCCCTAGTAGTATTCCAAAGTTGTTTTAATACTAGGATCCCGAAAATACTACTTTTATTCCAAAAGTCGCAAAATGAAACCCTAGAAAAATCTTCATAAGCTTGGTTGAAGTGTTAAAAGAAGTTGTTTAGAAACTTCTAAGGGTTGCTTGGAGCGGGTTGGAGCGTAAGGATTTGGAGCTAAACGTTGCTCAGGATCGACATATAATCTTGGATAATTTTGGGCTTATCGAGGTAATGATCTATGTTCCCCTATTGTAATTGGATATTACATGTTGTTATAATGTATAGTTGAGTATACTATATATAGAATGGAGATTGATAGAATTAAACTGTATTTACATTGGACTGTATTTACAATAGACTTGTTGTATATTTGTGGGGCAGTGTTGTACACGTCCGGTTAGACGTGTAACCCTCTCCCCTGGGAGTTGTTGGCCTGGTAGTGGGCCTGAGTAGAGGAGGAGATTTATGTGGTTACTGTGGGGAGGTGTCACGAATTGTCTGTAGAATAAGGAACCATGCATTTAGAATATTCTACGAAGAGATCGAGAGGTTGATAGACGTTTTGTGGCCTTTTTAGGTGGAAGTACTACGAGTAGCGTATTCTACTTGAAGGGTGGAAAAGGCTAGCAGGGTTACAGTACATTGGAGCTTTTTGCTTCTTGTCGATAATCGTCGCGAGGTATGTGAACCTCTTCCTATCTTTTCTAGCATGATTATTGTGAACTATATAGTACGGTAGACGTACGTGTGTGAAATGAATTTTGTTTGTTTAAAAAATAAAGTGTTATAACAGCTTTATGGGAAGTTAGTTATAACGACTTTATGAGGATAAAAGAAAGATTTGATTTTGGCAGTAAAACGACTTGATTTGAAAGTTAAGAGACTTGATCTTGAAAGATAAGAGACTTGACTTATAACAACTTGTTTTCGGAAAAAGAGGAGTAACTTGATTTAAGTATAGGTTACTTGTTTTGAAAAGAGTAAGTTATTTGGGTTTTGAAAGAATACTTGTTGTTGTTTTAAAAGAAAAGAGACTTGTGGAATCAAGAGTTTTGTTTAGAACATAAAGTGTTATAATGACTTTATGGGAAGTTAGTTATAACGACTTTATGAAAACAAAGGAATGGTTTTATCATTGGTTTTAAAATGGTAACTTGACTTTAAAGGAGAAGTGTTTCGTCTAAAAAGAAGGCATGGTATTGTCTTAATTTGGTTTAAAAGGAAAGTTTGGAAGTTGTTTTGGTTTAATTAAAATGTTAGTCACTCTATTTTGATACTACTGTATCGTGACTTTTGTAAAAGAAATGGATCTTCTAAAAGAATTTAACGACGTAGTACTTTGGGGATTAAAACTCGACTTGTCATAAAATGAAAGTACTTTGAGTTGTGTAACGTGCCTATGTTTGCGTGTGATAGCCTTGTTGTGCAAGTGTTGTATTCTTATGTTACCGCTCTCGATGGAGGGTCGATCGTGTTATTCTTGATCATTTTGGACATCTTGACACGACGGGCGCCCACGTATGCTTCCACTATGATAGTCCACGGGCATACCGACTCGATGGACGGTCCACGTACGCGGCCGATGAGAGTTCGTTTCCTGCTGATAGTGTTATTCCATGGATTAGCTCTCCACGAGGTTTTACCGATTCGCCTTGGTATCCGTGGTTGGATTTCGTACATGCCGCCTCGTGGCTGATTCGGCCTTGGTACTGGTAGTTAGCCTTCGCACTGCCCCGCTCAGTTTAGTGGCGAAGTCTCGTGACACGCTCGTACCGGTAGTTAGCTCGTACTTGCCCGGCCACTATGTGACACGCCTGTACCGTAGTCGGCCAGACTTGCCGTGTCGCCGTGGTTTGGTTGTATAGTATTGTTAGTACGGTTGTTATGACACAGGTGGGACCTAGTGTTCATGTGTACTTCTTGGTGTGATTATATCATAGACTGCCGGCAGTGAGGAAGGTATTCCACGGGCATGATTGATGTTGTGGGCGTGAGACCCATTGTTATACTTGAGTAATGACTTTGAGGGCGTGAGTCCCTGACTTGACATGACTGTTTATATATTATGGACTGTAGTTTGGTTATCATTGTCACGACCCGATTCCGGGCCCGTGACTGGTGCCTTACCCCGGGCACCCTAGTGATACAACATCAGAGTAATCAGCGGAACATAAAACAATACAAGACATATTATGAAATATGAAACAATAATCTGAGAAAAACTTGTCTTTCGGCATATATATAAATAACAACTTTTTCCAACATGAACAGTTTTAATCCTTTTTACAAACCCTGCCCACAACAGTACTACAGACCTCTAAGAAATGATACTACAACAATGGCGGGACAGGGCCCCTCCATACCCCTGAATGTAAACACCTACAACAACAGGGGACTATACCACTGATAAGCCTCCGGAGAAACGGAGCTTTCCCACGCCGAACTGTGACCCAAGAGCGAGGATCAATGATCGTGTACCTTTACTGCGGCATGAACGCAGCCCCAAGGAGGTCGCATGCAACAATGTATGTGAAACTAAAAATCAGAAATGAAATCATAATAGTCTATAAAGCAGGAGACATGTATGATAACCAAACTACAGTTCACAATAATAAGCAGTCATGTCAAGTCAGGGACTCACGCCCTCAAGTCATCACTCAAATATAACAATGGGTCTCACGCCCACAACATCAATCATGCCCGTGGAATACCTTCCTCACTGCCGGCAGTTTATGATATAAAAGCACCAAGGAACACATGAACACGTGTCCCACGTGCCATAATAACACGCATGTGGTAAATGCGAAGGCATAGCCGACTACTAACACCTACGCACCAACAAGGTCATGAATCAGATCATAAGATCTGTCTGACCGTCACATGATCAAAGCGACCACTTGCTCGCAAAGATCTAATGTGCGCGTCTAGCCCTCGAACTTTCCGCACTCCGCATAGGCCAATCAGACGCCCGCATGAGGTATAACCCGCATCGAGGGTAGCTACTCCGGCAGCGTCCCGACTCGCCGTCCGCACGCCACAAGGACCGCATGACCACAAGGCCGCGTCCTAACCTGGAACTCCCGCGATTCGCATAGGCCCTCGACCCGCATGCAGGTAGTCTCAATCATAGGTCCATCGACCGCCGAAGTCTACCCGCACGGAGGCGACTTAACCGGAATCATCTCAAGAGATGAGTGATGTATAATACTATCATACAACTTATCGTTAACCAACATAAGCACAACAAAGAAAAACCCTTTACACAAACATCACAAGATACTAACACACGTAGCATCCTAGCATGTTTACTTATCAAATCAACAATAAGGTATTACAAGGCTATCACAAACCAACACAATCAAGTTATACACACGGTACTTTCTACTATATGCTAACAAGTTCTGGTTTTATCCCCAAAGTACTTCATACATTAACTCTTTAAAAGATACGTTACTTTCACAAAAGTCACACAATACGTAGTATATGAAAATATAGTGATTATCTTTTGAAGTAAATCAAAACACTTCTCTTTGTAAAACTCAAGTAACAACATTATTTTCCAAACGCCCAAGTTTGCCTAATTTCAAATGTTCATGTTTCTTATTTAGAAAGGTTTCGTAGTTCATAGTCTTATTCATTTAAGAATATAATTCTCTTTTAAACTATCTCGAGAAACATAAGTCTTATATGTGAGTAGGATATTCTTGTTTACAACAATCTTATTACATGACCATGATCTAGGAAATATCATTTTGTCTCATCTTAGCTTCTATGCAGATGGAAGTTTCTCGGTTTTAATAATACTTAATCACAAACATTTCCTTTTATTAACGCCGCAGTTGGTTTGTCGATACACATTCTGATTTCCAAAATCAAGAAACATTCTTAAGACGTTATACCTAACTTTCCATAAAGCTAGTATAACTCTTAAGTTTTCAAAACAAATCAAGTATTACTTTCTCTCAAAATGATTCAAAACTCTTTTGAAATACTTCAAGTTCTTTATTAACACATAACAAGCGCTTATAGTTCAAATCGCTACCTTTTAAAAACCACATGTATTTTCTTACCAACATAAAGCCGTTATAACCAACTTCCCATAAAGCCGTTATAACACTTTATGTTTTACACCAATCAAATACATTTAGTACGTATGCGTCACCGCATTACATAGTTCACACATATCATGCTAGAAGAGATAGGAAGAGGTTCACATACCTCGCGACGAGTATCGACTAATAGCAAAACGCCCAAGTACTCCCAACCGCTGCTACTCCTAAAGCCAAGTAGAACGCGCCACGTAGCGTACTTCAACCTATAAGGCCACAAGTGCGCTTATTAACATTAAGATCTTATCGTAGAACATTCTGAGAAAATTCGGCAAAGACTTCCCCGCAGCGTAAATCTCCTCCTCTAACTGGCGGCTACCAAGCCAACCGGGGTTATACATCTAACCCGACGGGTACAATTCTACTCCACAAGATTACTACACAAGTCTCATCAGATTCGATTCGATTCTTGGGCTTAAGTCAAAAGACATTGCCAACTAACCACGTTCATTCTATATATAGTATACTTTAACTATATATTCAACAACATGTAATTTCCAATTACAATAGAGGACAAGATATTTACCTCGATAAGCCCATAATTATCCAAGTATAAAGTCGATCTGGGCAATCGTTTAGCTCCAACTCTGGCGCTCAACCCGCTCTAAACCACCCTTAGAAGTTCTAACCAACTTCTACACAATACTCCAACGGACTATGGAGATTTTCCTAGGGTTTCGGTTTTGTGACTGGGAAGTATAATAGTATTTCCGGCTTTTAGATAGGTATAACCTTAGAATACTACAAGGTATACGACTAAGGTAATTTGGGCATTATAACAATACTTTAGAGAGTATTTCTACACCACAAAGGGGGGTATTATACGAAAGCAACTAGGCTAGGGGGGGGGTACACTCTCGGCTAGCACCCCTAGAGGGGTGCTCTCGACCCTGAGGAGGGACGAGAACCATAAGCCCGGGCGGGCGAGGATTCTAACACTTAGGAAATATTTAGGATGAAGAAGTTCATCAAAGGAGAGGGGTATTTATAGCACAAGCCAAGGCCAACCAATGGCCAAGATCTAGCCAAGTGTATAGCAAGTGTAAGGCCAAGATATGCCCAAGTGCCCCCTAGTCCCTACTCCTTAAAACCCTCACAAAATATCTACACAAATATCAACCAAGACTTGCTCATCCAATCGGCCCTAACGCCCCTTCAAGTCCACCAACGAGAGGGTGCCGTGTTGCCCTCGTTGGTCCAAAACGCTTCGTCTCTCGGAAAAATCCAAAAATACTAAATGACATAGCCGTAATTTACCGCGCAAGTTAGGTAGAACGTTTCGTCGAAACGACTCTAACAAGGTGTTGTGCACAAATGCCATTCGGCTAAGCCACCTGGCGGGGTGACACGTGTCACCTCCTATTGGCCCAAAATAAAACATCTTCCAAAATATCCACAATGGCCAAAATCTCAAAACAAAGTGGGCCCTACAAAACAGAATTTCTCCGTGGGCCCACGTGATCATTTCAAAAATAAAATTCCATAATTCTCTAATATTCCAGAAGTCCGAATACCAAATCTGGGAATCAATTCCCATTAACGAACCTTTTTCCTTCACAAAACCGAAACTTTTCCGGAGAAACACCTCTTTCTTCCTTTCCAATCTTTCTGTCGTATTCTCGTACGTACGTCCTCGCATACATACCCAGGAACTACGGGGTATAACATTCTTCCCCCCTTAGAAACATTCGTCCCGACTGTTCATTCTAAGTCTCAAAACATACGTGCGCCAAGATAGTCTTCACATACTTACGAAACAATCCGCCATACCGCGTAAAAATACTGCGCAACATACTTATATCCAAGTCTACGAGGAAACACCTCTAACATCACCACAAAAAAAACCACTTTTGTCACTTTGCCGCGAGCCTAGCTCCGACGACCCAACAAATGGTACCGGCTGCACGCGATCACCGTCGGCCGTCAGACACTCGAACCACCACATTTAAATCGCTTTAGTTTCCAAAACTCGGGGTTACTATCTCTTTACGTGGGCATCATTAATCGGGAACATTCGGATGGATCTTCGATACTTTCCAGATCATAACAATACGAAAGACCGGACGTCCTGCCTCCTAAGTCGGACGGCAAAAGCTAACATATAGGCAACCTGGCCTATTCTTCATATGAACTCTTAAAGGCCCAAAGTAACTCGGGCTAAGTTCCTTCTGTTTCCAAAACTCGCCACACCACTCCGGTGGTACTTTCAAGAAGACCGACCGTCAACTCGAACTCTAAGCGTCGTCGCCGATCATCCGCACGATTCCTCCGAGTGCCGTAACTTCTTCTAGACGAGCTTTACCTATCCATCTGCCGGAACAAGCTCGATCCAACTATCTCGAACCTTGCCAACATCGAACCAATCGACCGCAACTTACACTTCGCCCCTACAAGGCTTCGTGGCGACATCCGAACACCGAAATGGTAGCTTAAACGCTCCTCCACAGAGACAACAATCCTCGCAACAACCCCGAAATCCACACCGCCCGGGGCGAATGCGGTCTCAGACTCACCAGTCCTTAACCTGCTCGTAAAACTTCCAAACAAAACAGCCGTAACACTGGCTCCACTGCGCCATAAGGTGAAGGTAGGCACCGTGCAGCCTTACAACCTTCGATAAATCAACATCGCCGAGTGAACGGTCGATCAAGAACACGATGGGCTGCCCCATCGACCGACCATCGGTCGAACGCATCCACGAACTCGTGCGCTAGTTAACTAAACTCGAGCCTAACACCTCGTGACCCTACCACAAGGCGGGACCACCACAGACCCACCACCAAACATGCCGCGGGTTGACGTAACGTGGCCTCAACCCGACCCGGCAAGGCGCAAAATACCATCTCCCCGAAGGAACAATCTCTCAAAACACGTTACGAAAACCTAGCGGTCTTCTTAGCTCAACTACCCTCTTTCCTTCCACACTACTCAGTGACTTATCCCACGAACATAGCTCATGTGCACTATGCACTCCTATAAGGGTCAAACATAATATACGTCTTTTACTCGAGATGGCTTTAGCGCTAAGGTCTCTACGTATAACACTCTAAGGCTCACACCTTCTCTATCCCCCAAAATCTTACTCGGGTAACCCACCAGGAGTTCTAATCACAACGAACACACTGCGATGAGAACCTAGCACTTAAGGTATACGCACCTTGAAAGTTACCAAGGACCTTGCCGCTCGCCCTCTTCTCGTCCTGGTTAACGTCGATCTCTACGTTTTCGCCTGCTGTACATAAGCCCGCATACGTGCCATGCTCAACCAATCAAGAATTACTCTCGCACAACCCTCTCTTAGGTAGTCATCAAGACTCGTGGTACATCGGTATAATCTCTGTAGCCAAATCCATAGCTAATGCAGTCGCCTCTTTGCAATCTATATTCACTGTTCTGGCCGTGGGCCGAGGTTCAAATATCATGGACGCAGAGGCTCGCCGCGTGCTAAACTCTGCTGGGGCTAGTGACGCCGCAGAAATCCCGAACGAAGCACTACCTAGGTAATGATTGGGCTGTGCCCTCATGACGCCGAACTCAACTCGCGGCTCCGCCGCCCACGCCTCCGGGCTCGGGTTGCCTACGCGAGGCATAACGATAAGGAATGAATTTCGTCGTAGGGTCAACTTACAACACAAACAAGCACGATCTCGCAGTGAGAAGAATAGAAACCAATCCTAAATATCCTATAGCCTCCCGATTATTGGTGTGGTGCGCAAAACACCGATAATCAAGACTCATCGATACGATGCCCTAGACACTTTCAGGATTAATCGCTTCCGATACCACTTTTGTCACGACCCGATTCGGGCGTGATCGTGCCTTACCGGGCACCCTAGTGATACAACATCGTGTAATCGGAACATAAACAATACAAGACATATTATGAAATATGAAACAATAATCTGAGAAAAACTTGTCTTTGGCATATATATAAATAACAACTTTTTCCAACATGAACAGTTTTAATCCTTTTTACAAACCACGCAACAGCTACTGCACCTCTAAGAAATGATATTACAACAATGGCGGGACGGGGCCTCCATACCCCGAATGTAAACACCTACAACAACAGGACTATACCACTGATAAGCCTCCGAGAAACGGAGCTTTCCCACACGCCGAATCGTGACCCTAGAGCGAGGATCAATGATCGTGTACCTTTACTGCGGCATGAGCAGCCCCGAAGGAGGTCGATCTGGCCAGTGCAGTATGTGAAACTAAAAATCGTAAATGAAATCATAATAGTCTATAAAGCAGAGACATGTATGATAACCAAACTATAGTTCACAATAATAAGCAGTAATGTCAAGTCAGGGAATCACGCCCTCAAGTCATCACTCAAATATAACAATGTGTCTCACGCCCACAACATAAATCATGCCCGTGGAATACCTTCCTCACTGCCGGCAGTTTATGATATAAAAGCACCAAGGAACACACATGAACACGTGTCCCACGTGCCATAATAACACGTGCGGGGTAAATGCGAAGGCATAGCCGACTACTAACACCAGCAGCACCAACAAGGTCATGAATCGTATCATAAGATCTGTCTGAGCCGTCACATGATCAAAGCGACCACTTGCCCGCAAGATCTAATGTGCGCGTCTAGCCTCGAACTTTCCGCACTCGCATAGGCCAATCAGATCGCCCGCATGAGGTATAACCCCGCATCGAGGGTAGCTACTCCGGCAGCGTCCCGACTCGCCGTCCGCGTGGCCACAAGGACCGCATGACCACAAGGGCCGCGATCTAACACGGAACTCCGCAGATTCCGCGCCGACCCCTGGACGCATGAGGTAGTCTCGAATCATAGTCCATCGACCGCTGAGTCTACCCGCATCGGCGGCTTAACCGGAATCATCTCAAGAGATGAGTGATGTATAATACTATCATAACAGCTTATCGTTAACCAACATAAGCACAACAAAGGAAAAACCCCTTTACACAAACATCACAAGATACTAACACACGTAGAATCCTAGCATGTTTACTTATCAAATCAACAATAAGGTATTACAAGGCTATCACAAACCAACACAATCAAGTTATACACACGGTACTTTCTACTATATGCTAACAAGTTCGGGTTTTATCCCAAAGTACTTCATACATTAACTCTTTAAAAGATACGTTACTTTCACAAAAGTCACACAATACGTAGTATATGAAAATATAGCGATTATCTTTTGAAGTAAATCAAAACACTTCTCTTTGTAAAACTCAAGTAATAACATTATTTTCCAAACGTCCAAGTTTGCCTAATTTCAAATGTTCATGTTTCTTATTTAGAAAGGTTTCGTAGTTCATAGTCTTATTCATTTAAGAATATAATTCTCTTTTAAACTATCTGAGAAACATAAGTCTTATATGTGAGTATGATATTCTTGTTTACAACAATCTTATTACAATGACCATGATCTAGAAATATCATTTTGTCTCATCTTAGCTTCTGCAGATGGAAGTTTCTCGGTTTTAATAATACTTAATCACAAAACATTTCCTTTTATTAACGCCGCGGTGGTTTGTCGATACACATTCGATTTCCAAAATCAAGAAACATTCTTAAGACGTTATACCTAACTTTCCATAAAGCTAGTATAACTCTTAAGTTTTCAAAACAAATCAAGTATTACTTCTTCTCTCAAAATGATTCAAAACTCTTTTGAAATACTTCAAGTTCTTTATTAACACATATCAAGCCGCTTATAGTTCAAATCGCTTACCTTTTAAAAACCACATGTATTTTCTTACCAACATAAAGCCGTTATAACCAACTTCCCATAAAGCCGTTATAACACTTTATGTTTTACACCAATCAAATACATTTAGTACATGACGTCACCGCATTACATAGTTCACACATATCATGCTAGAAGAGATAGGAAGAGGTTCACATACCTCGCGACGAGTATCGACTAATAGCAAAACGCTCCAAGTACTCCCAACTGTCGGCTACTCCTAAAGCCAAGTAGAACGCGCCACACGTAGTACTTCAACCTATAAGGCCACAAGGCGCTTATTAACATTAAGATCTTATCGTAGAACATTCTACGTAAAATTCGTGACTCCCCCACACATGGCAGAAATCTCCTCCTCTAACAGGCCGCTACCAAGCCAACCAGGGGTTATACATCTAACCCGAACGGGTACAATTCTACTCACAAGACTACTACAAGTCTCATCTGATTCGATTCGATTCTTGGGCTTAAGTCAAAAGACATTGCCAACTAACCACGTTGATTCTATATATAGTATACTTTAACTATATATTCAACAACATGTAATTTCCAATTACAATAGAGGACAAGATATTTACCTCGATAAGCCCATAATTATCCAAGTATAAAGTCGATCCGGCAATCGCTTAGCTCAACTCCGAGCGCTCCAACCCGCTCTAAACCACCCTTAGAAGTTCTAACCAACTTCTACACAATACTCCAACGGACTATGGAGATTTTCCTAGGGTTTCGGTTTTGTAGTGACGGAAGTATAATAGTATTTCCTGCTTTTCAGATAAGTATAACCTTAGAATACTACAAGGTATACGGCTAAGGTAATTTGGGCATTATAACAATACTTTAGAGAGTATTTCTACACCACAAAGGGGGGGTATTATACGAAAGCAACTAGGCTAGGGGGGGGGGGGTACACTCTCGGCTAGCACCCCTAGAGGGGTGCTCTCGACATGAGGGAGGGCGAGAACCATAAGGAAGGGAGGGGAGGATTCTAACACTTAGGAAATATTTAGGATGAAGAAGTTCATCAAAGGAGAGGGGTATTTATAGCACAAGCCAAGGCCAACCAATGGCCAAGATCTAGCCAAGTGTATAGCAAGTGTAAGGCCAAGATATGCCCAAGTGCCCCCTAGTCCCTACTCCTTAAAACCCTCACAAAATATCTACACAAATATCAACCAAGACTTGCTCATCCAATCGGCCCTAACGCCCCTTCAAGTCCACCAACGAGAGGGTGCCAAGTGTTGCCCTCTCGTTGGTCAAAACCGTTTCATCGCTCGGAAAAATCCGAAAAAATCCTACATGACATCGCCGTAATTTACCCGTCGCACGTTAGGTATAACGTTGCGTCGAAACACGACTCTAACCGGGTGTTGTGCACAAATGCCATTCGGCCAAGCCACCTAGGCGGGGGTGACACGTGTCACCCTCCTATTGGCCAAAATAAAACATCTTCCAAAATATCCACAATGGCCAAAATCTCGAAAACAAAGTGGGCCCACAAAATCAGAATTTCTCCGTGGGCCCACGTGATCATTTCCAAAAATAAAATTCCATAATTCTCTAATATTCCAGAAGTCGAATACCAAATCTGGGAATCCAATTCCCATTAACGAACCTTTTTCCTTCACAAAAACCGGAAACTTTTCCGTGGAGAAATCACCTCTTTCTTCCTTTCCAATCTTTCTGTCGTATTCTCGTACGTACGTCCTCGCATACATACCCAGGAACTACGGGGTATAACAATCATACATGTCTCCTGCTTTATATAGACTATTATGATTTCATTTCTGATTTTTCTGATTTCACATACTTGGTACTGTTATCGACCTCGCCCGCGTTCATGCCGCAGGTAGAGGTACATCGGTTGTGGATCCGCGCTCTTAGGATCACAGTTCAGCTTTTTGGGAAGCTCCGTTTCTCCGGAGGCTTATCTTTGGTATAGTCCCCTGTCAGTGTAGTTACTTGTACATTCAGGGGTATGGCGGGGCCCTGTCCCGTCATAGTTATGGTTACATTCTTAGAGGTGGAGTAATCTTTGTTGTGGCGTGGTTTTGTAAAAGGATTTAACTGTTCAGTTTGATATATGTATATATTCAGGAAGGTGACCGTTTTGGTTAGCCTGGTCCATGCTTTATGACTTGTCTCATGTTTTAGTTTTTATTTTCGCTGATTTTCTCTGATGTTGTATAACTAGGGTGCCCGGGGTAAGGCACCAGTCACGGGCCCGGGATCGGGTCGTGACACCTCCTTCGGGGGGCTGCGTTCATGTCCGCAGGTCTAGGTACTCAGATGTTGATCCGCAGGCTTAGGATCCTTGTTCAGCATTTTGGGATAGCTCCAATGTTCCGAAGCTTGTCATTATGGCTAGGTATATTCAGAAGTACGGCGGGGCCTTATCCCGTCATAGTTGTCATCAAACTCTTAGAGGTTTGTATTCATATGTGGGCTTGATTGGCTAGAGTTGTATTTACATTGTTGTACAGTGTGGACCCATTCAGGTGTGATATATATTATGGCAGCCTTGACGGCCTTGCGTTTGTTGTTAAATGGAAAAAAATGAGTGTTATTTATCTTCCGCGAGTTACTTATGTTGTATGGGTAGAAGGGTTCTGAGGTAGGGCACCAGTCGCGGGCCCGGGATTCGGGACGTGACAGATGTGATTCTGGCCGAAAGATTGCAGTCTTCACTCCAATAATCAGAATAATTAAATTCCATCCAAAAGGTTGTAGTCTTCACTCCAAGTGTCAAAATGATGTAATTCCGACCGAAATGCTATAGTCGTCATTCAAAATTCTGAGTGATGTAATTCCGGACTATAGGCTATAGTTTTCACTCCAATTGTTAAAATAATGGATTTTCGGTCGAAAGGCTTCAGATATCATTCAAAAGTTTGAGTGATGTAATTTCGGCTGAAATGATGTAGTCTTCACTCCAAGTGTCAGAATGATGTATTTCTGGCTGCAAGGTTGCAGTATACACTCCAAGCATCAAAATGATGTATGTTTGACCAAAAGGCTGCAGTCTTCATTCAAAAGTCCGAGTGATGTAATTTCGTCGAAAGGCTGCAGTCTTAACTCAAGGAGTCTGAATGATGTAATTACGGCCGAAAGGTTGTAGTCTTCACTCCAAGTGTCAGAATGATGTATTTCTTGCCGAAAGGTAGTAGTCTTCATTCAAAAGTCAGAGTGATGTAAATTCGGCCAAAATGTTGCAGTCTTGTTACACCCCGTAATTCCAGGACATGTTTAAGAGAATGTACGTAAGGAAGCAAGACTTTAAAATTTTTGAACGAAAGAAGAATTCGTTATTCTTAAGGAAATTCTTCCGACCCTCGCGAAGGAGAAATTGTTGTTAATGAGAATTGGGTTCTCAAATTCGTTATTTGAGACTTAAGGAAATTATTATAATTAAGGAAAATTATTTTCAGATTTGGTCATGTGGGGCCCACTCGGGAAATTTTACGTTTTGTGGGGCCCACGGGATTTTTGATATTTTGACCAATTATGGAAATTTCGGGAAACGGAATATTATGGACCAATGGGAGGGCGACACATGTCACCCTCCACATGGTCATGTGGGACGAGAATGGCAAGAAAAGAGTAGCCAAGTTGAGCTTGATATTATTGACCAAGTCTTAGGATCAAGTTGCAAGCTTTAGTCATCCAAATATTGGCCGCACATTTGGTCCAATCCTAGCCCTTGATCTCATTATATATACATATCACTACTAGTGCAAGACTAGGATTCTATACTTAGAAAAATTTCAAGAAACTTAGAGTGCAAGATGAGAGCCCTCGGCCAAGCAAGAAAAAAAAGAGATTTTTTTTGCAATCTTGCTTCATAAATCCCAATATTCAAACCCAAGATCCCTAAAGGTATTCTAAGGATATCTCAACACAAAAATCCCGGAAAAACTACGTTTTTACGTTAGTCGCAACATGAAAACCTAAGAGGTTTTTCATAGTTGGAGTTGGAACTTGAAGAGGAGTTCTTCATAAGCTTCTAAGGGTTGCTTGGAGTGGATTTGAACGTCGAAAAGAGGAGCTAAAGTTGCTAAGGATCGACTTGAAATCTTGGATTAGATTTGGGCTTATTGAGGTAAAAATCTTCGTCTTACTATTGTAATTGAAGATTCCATGTTATGATAAGTTAGAAATGATCATGTGATATATATAATGAAGATCTATTAATGTTATGGAAATTAGAAGCTCAAAACCGAAAATGGCATGTTAGCCGTTAAGATTGTAAATCAATTTGGTCGATAGTTACAATCGTCGCTTATTAAAGAAGAAAAGATTTATAGTTGTTATAATTGTTATTATGTATATAACATGTTGGAATAACAACTTGGATTGAAAATGAATTGGACGGAAATTGACATTGTTGTTGGCATTGATTATAGCCGAGAATTTCCTTAATTATTGGACAGTTTTATATTAATTATGGGGCAGAATTTTACACGTCTTGTTAGGCGTGTAATCCCCTTTGGTTAGATGTGTCACGACCCGTTCCGGGGCCCGTGACTGGTGCCTTACCGGGGCACCCAAGTAGTCATACATCAGAGAAATCAGCGGAATATAAAAACAAGACATGAAACAGTTGTAAAATGAGACACAGTTTATGTGAGAAAATGTCGCCTTTCGGCATATATATATAAACATGGTTTAGCAGTTACATCCCAACTGTACAATAGGGCTCTGGACCTCTGAAGATAAACAACTATGGCGGGACGGGGCCCGCCATACCGACGATACAAAACTATCTACAACAGGAGATCATACCCAAAGTAGAGCCTCCGAGAAGATGGAGCTCACACCAACGCAAAGATCCTGGGATGCGGATCTAGCACTGCTGCCTTTACTGCGGCATGAGCGGCCCGAAGGAGGTCGATAACAGGTACCAAGTATGTGAAACTGTAAAGTACTTAAATGAAACCAAGTATTTAAAACCATTTGCAAATCAGTTCAGTTGCACATAGTGCCATATCACAAACAAGAGCAATAATAGGTAAGCTGTAACAGGTCTTTTCTAGGCCGCGAATGATCGAAGCAAGGCCAAGCGCCCATAGTATCATTCTGCGTGCCTAATCCTGGACTTCCGCAGTCCGCATAGGTCACACACAGACCCGCATGAGGTATTCCTCGCATCGGGGGTAGCTAACCCCGGTACGCGACTCGCGGTCGCATAGTCTCAATAGACCGCGTAGTCACATTGGACCGCATGGCATCCCCGCGTCGGGCTAAAACACCGGAATGATCAATCCTGGAACTCCGCACTCGCGTAGTCACATAGACTGCATAGGCCGTATAGACCCGCATCAAGGGTGGCAAGCCCTCGGTAAAATAAGTCAAGGGGGTAGGTGATATAAATAACAGTACAACAGACTTACCGTTTAGCAACGTAAGCACGGCAAGAATGACCCCCTTTCACAGCATTACAAGATACTAACACAGGTAGCATCATAATATGTCTACTTATCAAACCATCTTACTACACTTAACAGAAATCAATACAAGGCTTTTATAAACAAACAAGTAAACAGTTCCTTTTATCTTTCTTAAGTTGTTATACCTAACTTCCCATAAAGCTAGTATAACTCTTAAGCTTTTGTTTTAAAAACCAAATATTTCTCTTCTGTTAAAAATGATTCAGTATTCTTTTGAAATGCATCAGGATTTCTTATTATTTAGGCTTAAGTCAAAGACATTGCCGTAGTTATTATTCAGTTAACACATGTACGTCTACCGTACTATATATATATCTTAAAATATCATGCTTAAGAGTATAGGAAGAATCACATACCTTCTCGGCGAAAACCTCCTGCCAAGTCGAATATGTCGCGCGCAGAGAATCAACCTATATCAGTCAAATACGTCTATCAACGTCTAGGCATCTGTATAAAGCTCTAGCGAGGGTTCTCTATTCTGGGAATATGGGCGCACTTCCCTACCCTGCTATACGATCTCAGTAAAAACATTCTATGTGAGTACAGTTTAATTATTCTTCTTTATACCCTTCTACTGTGATAAACAGTCAATTCTATTCTGTAATATTCTTCTAAGTATTTTATACTTATTCTTATACTTCTACAGTATGTATTCTCTAATTATAAAAGAAGGGTAAGATTATTTACCTCGATAAGCCCAAAAATTATCCAAGTTAAACGTCGCTCCTGAGCAAGGTTTAACTCCTAATTTGTACGCTCCGATAGCTCCAAGAACCCTTAGAAGTTCTTCACAACTTCAACTAAGTACTAAGGTATTTGGGCTAGGGTATTTTGGGCATTATAACAATACTAGAAGACAACTTTTCTACCAAGGGAGGGGGTAGATTTCGGCTAGGCTAGGGGGGGTAGCCTCGGCTAAGCTTCACTCAGGGGGTGTATATATAATCTTGGCTGTAATTACATGGGGTGTATTATTGGTAGACTTGTAGAGTAGTGCAGTGGAGTGGGGTGTACAGTTGGTTGGGATGTGTACCCCCCCACTGGGCCGGTTGGTGGGCCTCGTTAGAGGCAGCTGATTACTCGAAACAGTTTCACCAAGGTGCCAGGGTGAGCACTACCACACTGAAGGCTTGGACGAAAAGGCTCGAGGAGAGGAGGATTTTCAAGACTTGGAAAGGAATTTGTGGATGAAGAACTCTTCATCTTAAGGGGGTATTTATAGGTCAAGCCATGGTCAACCAAGGGCCAAGATGATGCCAAGTGCAAGGCAAGTGTAAGGTCAAGATTTGGGCAAGTGTCCTTATCCATCCACTACACAAAATATCCTACCAACTACTTGACAAAATAGGCCATCCAATTCGGTCCATTTCCGCCTCACATCCATCAATGAGAGGGTGACAAGTGTCGCCTCGTTGGTCAAAATGTTTCGTCTCTCGGAAAAATCCGCAAAATTAGAAATGGCATAGCCGAATTTATCCTACGAGTTGTGTAAAACGTTTCGTCGGAAAACGATTCTTTTAATGAGTTGTGCCCAAAAAACGCGCCATTGCCTACTTTAAGGCCAAACTTTTACGTCGCACGCCTCACGTACATACTCGGAAATACGGTATAACATTCTCCTCGCCTTAGAAACATTCGTCGAATGTTCCTTCCAAACGATTAACGATAAGATTCTTCATAACTTAAACAATTGCAAATGCCACGCGGCGCAGAACAACACTTAGGCATAAACGATAATGAAAATTTACAAGTAGGAAAGTGAATTACCGGAGGTGTGGGGAATAGGTGAGATACTTACGCCTCATGTCCTCCTCGCCGACTTCCCGTCATCTCCTCCCTGAGCTCGTTCCGCCACAGAACTTTGACGGAAGACACGTCCTTGGTCCGCAGACGCCTAACCTGACGATCGATTATCGCTATGAGAATCTCCTCATACGATAACCCCTCGGTCACCTGGACATCGTCAATCGGATGCACCCTAGATGGATCCCCGATACATCTCCTCAAAGATAGAAACATGAAACACGGATGCCGCCTCCAGATCGGACGGCAGATCCAACTCGTAGGCAACCTTGCCTACCCTGCGGACAATCTGATAGGGCCCAATGTACCTTGGGCTGAGTTTCCCTTTCTTCCTGAATCTCATCACACCTTTCATGGGTGACACCTTCAGGAAAACCCAATCATCAACCTCGAACTCCAGATGCCGACGACGATGATCTGCATAGGATTTCTGTCGACTCTGAGCTGTCAGCAACCTCTCCTGGAGAAGCTTTACCTTATCCACTGCCTGCTGCACCAAATCTGGTCCCACTAACTGTACCTCGCCCACATCGAACCAGCCTATAGGCGATCTGCACTTCCTCCCATACAAGGCCTCATAAGGCGCCCGTCGAATCTTTGGGTGGTAGCTATTATTATATGCAAACTCAACTAGAGGCAAATGATCCTCCCGGCTACCACGGTCGATAACACGCTCGCGACATATCCTCAAGAGTGCGGATAGTGCTCGGCCGTCCGCAATGCGTGGATGGAATGCGATGCTCGTGCTCACTGCGTCCCTAAACCTTCCGGAAAGAACTCGGAAGTTAGCATGGCAGGCTCCTCTGCATGCGATATGATCGAAATAGGGACTCATGCGATCGGCGATCTCTCGGATGTAAAGTCCGCATAATCCTCAGAAAAAGTCGTCGACGGGAAGAAAGTGGGCTGATTTAAGTCGACCGTCGACGATAACCAATATAGAATCATGTCTCCTCTGAGTGCGAGGTAATCCTGTGATGAAATCCATGTTGATCACCTCCCACTTCCAGGTCGGGATCTCTATCGTCTGTAACAAACCACCAGGCCTCTGGTGCTCTACCTTCACCTGCTGACAACACGGGCACTGAGCTACGAACTCTGCAACGTCCCTCTTCAAGCCATCCCACCAATACGGATCTAAGGTCGTGGTACATCTTGGTCGACCACGGATGGATAAACGCTTGTGTGTGCTTCCCGAGAACTCTGCCGAAGTCCTGAAACATCCGGAACACACAACACGCCCTCAAACCTTAGCACCCCATCAGGTGCTACCTCAAGGACCGCTTCCTCACGAAGAGCGCGTCACGATCCGAATCAAAATCGGATCCTCGAACTGTTGCCTCTTCACCTCGCCGACGATGGAAGACTGGCAACCTCACGAACTCGAACCCATCGCTATCGGAATCAATCAAGCGGACACCAAGGCTCGCTAACTAATGCAAATCACGAACCATGCCCTCTCTCTAGTTGCACATCCGATAGGCTCCCCATCGACTACGACTAAGGCATACGCCCACATTGGCCTTCCCGGGTGGTACAGATATCAACATCGTAATCCTTAAGCAACTCTAACCACGCCTCTGCCGTAAGTTCAGCTCCTCTGTGAAGATATCTGGAGGCTCTTGTGGTGCGTATAAATATCCACGTGAACCCCATACAAATAGTGCCTCACATCTTCATAGCGTGAATCACGCGCTAACTCAAATCATGGGTGGGGTAGTTCCTCTCGTGTTTCTTAAGTGTCGGGATGCGTGACGCTATAACTCTACCTGCTGCATCAACACACATCCCAGCCGATGCCCGACGCATCACAATACACGACATAACCATCCGACCTCCGGAAGAGTAAGCGGGCGGTCGTCGATCTCTCTTTCGGAAGCTGGAAACCCCGCTCCAAGCATCGTCCATCAAACTTAGCGCCTTCGAGTCGGCTAGTCAATGGTGCGAGATAGAAGCAAACTTCTCTACGAACGCCGATAATAACTGCGAGGCCCGTAAAGCTGCGAACCTCTGCCGGAGTAGTAGGTCTAGGCAAGTCTGGCGCCGATCTTGGCCGTATCCACTCGAATGCCATCAGCCCCGACAATATGCCAAAGAAAAGCCACCGAAGCTAACCAAAACTCACATTTGGAAAACTTGGCGTATAACTGCTGGTCCCGGAGAACTGTCAGCACAGTCCTCAAATGCTATGCATGCTCCTGCTCTGAGCGAGAATAAACTAAGATATCATCAATGAACACTATCACAAACGTGTCCAAAAATGGTTTGAACACTCGGTTCATCAAATCCATGAATACCGCCGGAGTATTGGTCAACCCAAAAGACATGACCCTGAACTCATAATGCGTCGGGTCCGAATGCGATCTAGGGACATCCACCTCTCGACTCGTGCACTGATGATAGCCCGATCGCGGATCAATCTTGGAGAAACATCTCGCGCTGCAACCGGTCGAACAAATCATCAATCACAGGAAGGGTATCGTTCTTAATGGTCACCTTGTTTAGCTGCTAATCAACACACATGCGCGGCGTCGCCCTTCTTCTTCACGAACAATCTGGCGCTCCCGGGGTGAAACACTAGGCCTAATGAAGCCGCTTCTCCCAAATCTCTCGGTGGTCCTTCAACTCTCTCAACTCGGCGGTGCCATTCTCGTATGGCGGAATGGAAATAGGCAGTGTCCGCAACACATCTATACAAAACTCGATCTCCTCGGGAGGATACGAGGTCATCCGAAACACGTCTGGGAACTCTCTAACTACTGGCGATGAAAATCTGGTACATGACCTCGTGATCAAACACCCGAACGAGATGGTAGATATACCCCTTCGCACCATCTTCCTAGCCTTGGTAGGAAATAAACCTACCTCTCGGCGATACAATGTTCCTCCCACTCAACAATGGCTCGCCGAACTGGAACCGTACCACTCTCTCCCTGCGGTCTACATTGGCGTAGCAGAAGCTAGCCAATCCATGCCCGTGATCACGTCGAAATCAGTCATGTCGGCTCTATCAAGTCGGCTGGTCGGCGACGTATATGGTCATCGACAAGCCCTATATACCCGCCGAGCTACCACCGAATCACCATCGCGTAGCTACCTCGAAAAGGGTCTATGGACTCGTGCTCTATCCTATCCTACTAGCAATAAGGGAGATATATAGGATAGAGTAGAACCGGATCTATCAAGGCATACATCATAATCGGAGGCGATAAGGTACCTATGGCGACATCGGTGAGGCCTCACGATCTGCCGGTACCGACAAGGCATAAATGCGGTTACGAGGACCGCTAGAATCTGGACCGCGCCACGACCTGCGCCACGACCTGCTGGCCCATGAGTACCTTGCCTCGGGGCGAGTAACTGTCGAGGATGAAGAAACGCCCGACCTGCAGTGACCCCTACCAATACAGCGCCTCTGCTCGGACAGACTCTGCAAATGACCTGCCGCCACAAGTGTAGCAAGCTCCCGAGTAATCGCAACTCCACGAATGGAACACCGCCACAGCGGACACACTGAACGGACCTCGATCGGTTAGCACCCTTGCTACCACTGGAAGTCCGACGTCCCGGGCCCGACACGCCCGCTGCCTTGTCACAAGCGATGTAGGAGTGCTCTGGCCGGTGTGGTGCAAATCTAGACCTGGCGATGTCGTCCACCACGAGGGCTACCAAAGAACCGGCCGTCTTGGCCTTCCTGCTGGCGATATCGGTCTACCGGCGGTCTCTACGCTCGCATCCCGGTCGTGAGCTGCATGGGTAATGTCCGTACTTGGTGAAGGACACACGCCGCAAGACTTCGGCCATATAATCATCTAGCCCGTGGCGTAGCGATGTGCGGTCCTCCATAGCTGCTACTAGCGCAGGGACATATCGAGCCAATGAATCAAACTCGACGTTGTACTCCTGCGTCGTCCTCCCCGCCTCGGAACAAAAATCATCGGCGTGCCTCGCCATGCGGAGGCAAGAAGTGTGTGAGAAAAGCCTCGAAAACTCATCCCATATCGCTGGAGGTGCATGCTCTCCCGGGAGAGCTCACGAATCAAACCAATCGGCTGCGGTATCACGCGCGGCCGATGCGAACCGGGTCACGAACTTCGGTCTGAAGCCTTGATCACCGCGTGATCCTCAGAATCGACGGATGAACTCCTGCGGATCATCCTCAGGCCTCGACCCGTAGAACTCTGGCGGGCTACAACTCAGGAAATCTCGTAGCCTCAAACTATCTGCCCTCGGGTGCACCACGGGTACGACTGGGGCTGGAACTGGAACTGCTGCATCCAGCCTATCCTCATGTCTGGCCACAATCCTAGCCAATAGCTGGGCCATCTCCTTGTACCCTATCTCCTCCGCCGGGTTGTGGGGCGGGAGGTGCAGTCGTGGTCTCTTTGGGGCGGCGTCATGGAACTCGCCGTCTCGGGTATAGGCGGGCTGAGCCCTCGTGACTCGGTGTCATGCTAGCGACTCTCTGCCTTGCCGCCGCTCGGGCGGGTTGCCCTTACGTGGAGGCATAAGCATTCGAGAAAGGAGTGCGTTAGAGGTCCAACCTATAACACATGCTCTAAAGCACGATCTCGAGTGAGAAGAATGGAAACTAATCCTAAATATCCTATAGCCTCACGATTATTGGTGTGGTGCACTGCACCGATAATCAAGACTCTACTAGATACGATGCGAAGACACTTTCAGAGATTAAGCGCTCGATACCACTTTTGTCACGACCGTTCGGGGCAGTGGATCGTGCCTTACCGGCACCCAAGTAGTCATACATCGGAGAAATCATGGAATATAAAAACAAGACATGAAACAGTTGTAAAATGAGACACGCTTTATGTGAGAAAATGTCGCTTTTAATATATATATAAACATGGTTTAGCGATTACATCCCACTGCATAATAGGGCTCTGACCTCTAGAAGATAAACAACTATGGAGGGACAGGCCCGCCATACCACTGACAGACAAAACTATCTACAACAGGAGATCATACCCAAAAGTAGAGCCTCCGAGAAGATGGAGCTCACACCAACGCAAAAGATCCTAAGGATGCGGATCTAGCACTCGCTTGCCTTTACTGCGGCATGAACGCGGCCCCGAAGGAGTCGATCTGACAAGTACCAAGTATGTGAAATCGTAAAGTACTTAAATGAAACCAAGTATTTAAAACCATTTGCAAATCGATTCGATTGCACATAGTGCCATATCACAAACAAGAGCAATAATAGGTAGGAATATGTCTTTTCTAGGCGCGAATGATCGAAGCAAGGCCAGCGCCCATAGTATCATTCTGCGTGCCTAATCACGGACTTCGCGATCGCATAGTCACATGAACCGCGTGAGGTATTCCTCGCGTCGGGGTAGCTAACCCGATACTGCACGGACTCCGCGATCCGCATAGTCTCAATAGACAGATAGTCACCACGGCGCGCATAGGCATCCCGCGTCGGGCTAAAACACCGGAATGATCAATCCGGAACTCCCGCGACTCCGCATAGTCACATGTTGCATAGGCCGTATAGACCCGCATCAAGGGTGGCAAGCCCTCGGTAAAATAAGTCAAGGGGGTAGGTGATATAAATAACAGTACAGCAGACTTACCGTTTAGCAACGTAAGCACGGCAAGAATGACCCCCTTTCACAGCATTACAAGATACTAACACAGGTAGCATCATAATATGTCTACTTATCAAACCATCTTACTACACTTAACAGAAATCAATACAAGGCTTTTATAAACAAACAAGTAAACAGTTCCTTTTATCTTTCTTAAGTTGTTATACCTAACTTCCCATAAAGCTAGTATAAATCTTAAGCTTTTGTTTTAAAAACCAAATATTTCTCTTCTGTTAAAAATGATTCAGTATTCATTTGAAATGCATCAGGATTTCTTATTATTCAGGCTTACGTCAAAGACATTGCCGTAGTTATTATTCAGTTAACACATGTACGTCTACCGTACTATATATATATCTTAAAATATCATGCTTAAGAGTATAGGAAGAATCACATACCTTCTCGGCGAAAACCTCCTGCCAAGTCGAATATGTCGCGCGCAGAGAATCAGCCTATATCAGTCAAATACGTCTATCAACGTCTAGACTGTACTGTATAAAGCTCTAAGCAGAGGGTTCTCTATTCTAGGGGAATTTGGGCAGCACTTCCCTACCCGGTAAGCTATACAGTCTACTGTAAAAACAGTCCTATGTGAGTACAGTTTAATTATTCTTCTTTTATACCCTTCTACTGTGATAACAGTTCAATTCTATTCTGTAATATTCTTCTAAGTATTTTATACTTATTCTTATACTTCTACAGTATGTATTCTCTAATTATAAAAGAAGGGTAAGATTATTTACCTCGATAAGCCCAAAAATTATCCAAGTTAAAAGTCGCTCCTGAGCAAGGTTTAGCTTCTAATTTGTACGCTCCGATAGCTCCAAGAACCCTTAGAAGTTCTTCACAACTTCAACTAAGTACTAAGGGATTTGGGCTAGGGTATTTTGGGCATTATAACAATACTAGAAGGCAACTTTTCTACCAAGGGAGGGGGGGTAGATTTCGGCTAGGCTAGGGGGGGTAGCCTCGGCTAAGCTTCACTCAAGGGGGGGGGGGGGTGAAGGCTTGGACGAAAAAGGCTCAAGGGAGAGGGGAGGATTTTCAAGACTTGAAAAGGAATTTGTGGATGAAGAACTCTTCATCTTAAGGGGGTATTTATAGGTCAAGCCATGGCCAACCAAGGGCCAAGATGATGCCAAGTGCAAGGCAAGTGTAAGGTCAAGATTTGGGCAAGTGTCCTTATCCATCCACTACACAAAATATCCTACCAACTGCTTGACAAAATAGACCATCCAATTCGGTCCATTTCCACCTCACATCCATCAATGAGAGGGTGACAAGTGTCGCCCTCTCGTTGGTCCAAAATGTTTCGTCTCTCGGAAAAATCCGCAAAAATTAGAAATGACATAGCCGGAATTTATCCTACGCGAGTTGTGTAAAACGTTTCGTCGGAAAACGATTCTTTTAATGAGTTGTGCCAAAAAAAAAACGTCCCATTGCCTACTTTAAGGCCAAACTTTCGTACGTACGCCCTCACGTACATACTCAGGAAATACGGGGTATAACAAGATGAATTGTTGAGCCTTAAATGTGGCATGTTGGCTATTGATTTCGGGCCTTGAAAAAGGTGGAAAAGTACGTAGAAACAAAGAAAGTGCTGCCCAATTTTTCGTAGAATAGGAAGCTTTACACTTAGAATATTCTACATTAAAAGCTAAAAGTTGATAACCGTATTATGGTCGTTATAGGTTGACATTCTACGTGCGGCATATTCAACTTGGCAAGTGGATTAAGTCGGAGAGGTTCGTGGAACTTTCCCCATCTCTTGAGCATGAGTATTTACAAATGTATAGTACGGTAGACGTACGGGCTTTAAATGAATTCTGTTTCCTTTTGATATCATTGACTTGATTTAAAGTATGTAAGTTTGGTTGAGTTGGAAAGTTAAACTCATGTAATTTTAAAGAATGCAATGCTTGGTTTAGAAAGACATAAAGTGTTATAATGGCTTTATGGGAAGTTAATTATAATGACATTATGGGAAGTTAAATGAGTGGCTTACTCATATGATTTAAACAAGGATAAATGACTTGGTTTTAAGAAAGACAACTTGATTTAAAGGCATAAGTTGCCTAAGTTTTGAAAGTAGAAGTCACTTGGTTTAAAAGTCTTGAAATGAATTTTCTAAAGGTGTAGTGACTAGTCTAAAGGCTGCAGTCTTCATTCAAAAGTGCGAGTGATGTAATTCTGGCCGAAAGATTGCAGTCTTCACTCCAAGAGTCAGAATAATTAAATTATAGCCAAAAGGATGTAGTATTCACTCCAAGTGTCAGAATGCTGTCATTCCGACCGAAATGCTACAACCATCATTCAAAAGTCTGAGTGATTTAATTCCGGCCGAAAGGCTATAGTTTTCACTCCAATTATCAAAATAATGGATTTTCGGTCTAAAGGCTTCATACATCATTGAGAAGTTCGAGTGATGTAATTTCGGCTGAAATGTTGTAGTCTTCACTCCAAGTGTCAGAATGATGTATTCCTGGCTGCAAGGTTGCAGTATACACTCCTAGCATCAAAATGATGTATGTTTGACCGAAAGGTTGTAGTCTTCATTCAAAATTCCAAGTGATGTAATTTCGTTCGAAAGGATGCAGTCTTAACTCAAGGAGTCTGAATGATATCATTATGGCTGAAAGATTGTAGTCTTCTGTCACGACCCGACCCCGGGCCGCGACTGGTGCCCTACCTGGGCACCCTTATACTCATACAACATAATAAACTGCGGAAGATAAATAAAACTCTATTTTTTTTTTAAAACTAAGGCCAAGCCGATAAGGCTGCCATAACATAAAAATTACCCGAAAGGGTCTACACTGTTTAACAATGTAAAAACAACTCTAGCCAGTCCAGCCCACAGATGAATACAGACCTCTAAGATTTGGACAAATGCTATGACGGGACAAGGCCCCGCCGTACCCCTGAATATACATAACCATGACGACAAGCTCCGGAATATTGGAGCCATCTCAAATGCTGAACCAGGATCCTAAGCTCGCGGATCCACAACTGTACCTAAACTGCGGACATGAGCGGCCCGAAGAAGTCGATTACAACAGTACCAAATATGGAGCGGAAAATATGATACGATAAACAAATCATAATCAGCAAAAGAATGACGAGGGCAAGTATAAAAAAGTAAATACCGGATCCTACTGGTGTCATTACTATCTCGTGAACTTAATCGTACCTTATTATCTTTTCCCATTTTTACATAAAAGTTATAGTCACATTCTTACGTACATGCTTAGGAAAAACCGTCAAGTTCATTACCATATAACTTACTTACCTTGCATAACATAATCCGGCCCTTTATAGAGGGACGCCCATACTGCCCGACCCAATCTGGGACGCGATAAAGTCACATAAGTCTGCCCATAGAGGTATACTGCCCGACCCATTTCTGGGACGCGATAATGTCATATTGTCTGCCCATAAAGGTATACTGCCCGACCCATTTCTGGGACGCGATAATGTCATATAGTCTGCCCATAAGGTATCTGCCGGCCCATTTCTGGGACGCGATAATGTCATATTGTCTGCCCATAAAGGTATACTGCCCGACCCATTTCTGGGACGCGATAATGTCATATAGTCTGCCCATAAAGGTATACTGCCCGGCCCATTTCTGGGACGCGATAATGTCATATAGTCTGCCCATAAAGGTATACTGCCCGACCCATTTCTGGGATGCGATAATGTCATATAGTCTGCCCATAAAGATATACTGCCCTTCTTTATTTCAAATCATTTCTTTGCTTACATTACTGAAGAAAACCATTCTTTTAGTCTTCCATAAAGTTGTTATAACCAACTTCCCATAAAGCAGTTATAACTCTTTATGTCTTAGACAAATTCATTCCTTTTATAACCAAAAGACTTATACTTTCAAAACAAATCACATAGCTTTCAAAATACTTCAAGTCTCTTAACTTTTGAAATCAAGCTTCTTTAACTTTTAGAAATCAAGTCTCTTATCTTTAAAATGGCAAGAAATCAATTCTTTCCAAATCAAGTATTCTATACTTTTAAATCAATTCATTTCTTCCTTTAAGAATCAAGTCCCATAACTTGAAAAATAAAGTCCCTTAACCCTTTAAAAATTTGATGTTCATAGTCTTAAAACTTCATACGTAAATTCTTATAAATTAAGTAACATATACTTTGGTGCGTTGTGAATAAGTTATACTTATTTATAACGATCTTAATCAAGTAGCCATGATCTAGAAAATGTAATACAATTTTGTCTTATCTTAGCTTCTATGCAGATGGAGAATTCTACTCATTTTAACTTAATTGATTGTCATTACATTTTCCTTTATTAATTGCGGTGGTGTCACGACCCAAATCCGGGCGTGGTGCCTACACAGGCACCCTTTGTTATACCGTATTTTCGAGTATATGCGTGGGGCGTGCGTAGAAAAATTTGAAGTTTAAAGTTGGCTTGGCGAAAATTATTTTGTTCACAACACGCTTAGAGTCGTTTTTCGAAAGCGTTTTCCACGACTTTCGTAGGAAAATTCCGGCTATGTCATTTTTAATTTTTGCGGATTTTTCGAGAGACGAAACATTTTGGACCAACAAGAGGCGCCACTTGGCACCCTCTCATTGGAGCACGCGTTTGGGGCGGTAAAGGGGTGGACGAATGGCCATTGTTTGGTCAAGGGTTGGTAGGATATTTTGTGGTAGATGGATAAGGTGCACTTGGCAAGATCTTGGCCTACACTTGCCTTGCACTTGGCAAGATCTTGGCCATTGGTTGGCCTTTGCTAGACCTATAAATACCCTCTTTGATGACTTCTTCATCCATTCTACAAATCTCTAAGTGTTAAAAATCCTCCCTCTCTTAGTAGTGTTCTCGTCCAACACCATCCCCTCCCCTGGCGAGAGCCCTCCCCTCCTAGTAGAGTGGCGTGGGGTACTCCCCTAGCCTAGTTGTTTCGTATAATGCCCACTCTTGTTAGAAATACTCTCAAAGTATTGTTATAATGCCCAAATTACCTTAGCCATATACCTTGTAGTATTCTAAGGTTATACCTTTACAAAGCCCGAAATACTATTATACTTCCCTTGATCCAAAACCGAAACCCTAAGTAAATCTTCACCGTAGTTGAAGTTATAAGTAGAATTTGGTTAGAACTTCTAAGGGTTGTTTGGAGGCGGAGTCGGGCGCGGAGTAGGAGCTAAACCTTGCTCGGGATCGACATTTAAACTCGGATAATTATGGGCTTATCGAGGTAAATATCTTGTCCTCTATTGTAATTGGAGATTACATGATTGTTAGACTATATAGTTGAAGTATACTATATATAGAATGAACGTTGTTATCGGCAATGTCTTTTGACTTAAGCAATAATAAGAAACCTTTTGAAAGAAAAATCTTGAATCGTATTTACATAGGGTATTCAGATGAGACTTGTGTAGCTTTTACGTGAGGTAGAATTGTGCGTCCGGATTAACGTATACCCCCACTGGTTGGCTTGGTAGCGGCCGGATAGAGGAGGAGATTTACGCTGTTGTTGCGGGGAAGTCTTCTGAATTTTACGTAGAATGTTCTGAAGGATCTAAATGTTAATGGCGCCTTGTGGCCTTATAGGTTGAAGTACTACGTGTGGCGCGATCTACTTGGCTTAAAGGAGTAAGCGGTTGGAAGTACTTGAGCGTTTTTCTATTAGTCGATACTCGTCGCGAGGTATGTGAACCTCTTCCTATCTCTTCTAGCATGATATGTGTGAACTATGTAGTACGGTGAGCGTCATGTGCTAAATGTATTTGATTGGTTTAAAACATAAAGTGTTATAACGGCTTTATGGGAAGTTGGTTATACGACTTTATGTTGGTAAGAAAATACTTGTGGTTTTTAAAGGTAAGCGATTTGAACTATAAGCGGCTTGTTATGTGTTAATAAAGAACTTGAAGTATTTCAAAAGATTTTTGAATCATTTTGAAAGAAGGTAATACTTGATTTTTAGAAAACTTAAGAGTTATACTAGCCTTATGGAAAGTTAGGTATAACGGCTTAAGAATGTTTCTTGATTTTGGAAATCGAATGTGTATCGACAAACCACTGCAGCGTTAATAAAGGAAATGTTTTTAATAATTAAGTATTATTAAAACCGGAGAAACTTCCATCTGCATAGAAGCTAAGATGAGACAAAATGATAATTCCTAGATCATGGTCATTGTAATAAGATTGTTATAAACAAGAATATCCTACTCACTTATAAGGCTTATGTTTCTCAGTTGTTTAAAGGAGAATTATATTCTTAAATGAATAAGACTATGAACTACTGAAACCTTTCTAAAATGAGAAACTTGAACATGGGAAATTAGGCAAACTTGAACATTGGAAATTAGGCAAACTTGAACATTGGAAAAGAATGTTGCTACTTGATTTTACAAAGAGAAGTAATTGATTTACTTTAAAAGATAATCACTCTATTTTCATATACTACAATGTATTGTGTGGTTTTGTGAAGTAACGTATCTTTTAAAGATTTAATGTATGAAGTACTTTGGGGATAGGTACCGAACTTGTTAGTAGAAAGTACCTTGTGTGAATAACTTGATTGTATTGGTTTGTGATAGCCTTGTAATACTTTCTTGTTGATTTGATAAGTAAGCATGTTAGGATGCTACGTGTGTTAGTATCTTGTGATTATTGTGTAAGGGTCACTCTTGTTGTGCTTACGTTGTCAAGCGTTAAGCGGTTATCTTGTTATTGTATCACATACCCCTTGACTTATTATACCGAGGGCTTGCCACCCGATCGCGGTCTATACGGCTATGCGATCCTTGTGACTATCGCGGTCACGGTAGCTCGGGATTGATCATTCCGGTGTTTAGCCTGATGCGGGGATTCCCTATGCGGTCCGCTGAGACTATGCGGTCTTTTGAGACTATGCGGTGCGGGAGCCTGGCGGATACCGAGGGTTAGCCGCCGATGCGGGGTATACCTCGGTGATGCAGGACCATGATTCGAGGAATACCTCATGCGGGTGCATGGGTGACCTATGCGGGCTGCGAGAGTTCGAGGATAGACGCGCATTGATATTGCGGCGAGTGGCAACCGATCATGTAGTGCGGTCTAGAAAGACCTCGGGATACGATTTGTGGTATTTTTTAGTGCGTGGGTCTTAGTAGTCGCTATGCCTTCGTACTTGCCGTGCGGTTTTATTGTGATAACTTTGAGGCGTGAGTCCACGACTTGACATATCGCTTATTTATTGTGAACGTAGTTTGGTTATCATACATGTCTCTGCTTTATATAGACTACTATGATTTCATTTCAGATTTATTTTGATTTCACATACTTGGTACTGTTATCGACCTCGCCGGGGCTGCGTTCATCCGCGAGTAAAGGTACACGATCGTTGATCCTCGCTCTTAGGGTCACGATTCGGCGTTTGGGAAAGCTCCGTTTCTCGGAGGCTTATGCAGGTATAGTCCTGTCGTTGTAGGTATTTACATTCGTGGTATGGCGGGGCCCCATCCCGCCATTGTTGTCGTATCATTTCGTAAGTGCAGTAATCTTGTTGTGGCGAGTTGTAAAAAGGATTAAACTGTTCATTTGTAGGAGTTGTTATTTATATATATGCCAAAGGCAAGTTTTCCTCAGTTCTTGTTTTGTACTTCATTTGTTTCATGTATGTGTTTTATGTTCGTGATTACTGATGTTGTATCACTAGGGTGCCCGGTAAGGCACCATCACGCCCAGTCGGGTCGTGACAAAAGTGGTATCGAGCGATTAATCCTCGGAAAGTGTCTGAGCCGTATCGATGAAGTCTTGATTATCGGTGTGTTGTGCACCACCAATGTCGAGGCTATAGGATATTTAGGATTGGTTTCTATTTCTTCTCACTCGAGATCGTGCCTTAGAGCGTACATGTTGTAAGTTGGACCTCTAACGTATTTCTTTCCCTTACCGCTATGCCTCTGCATAGGCACTCGAGCCCCGGAGGACAAGGCGTAGGAGGCTGCGAGTAAATCTGAGAGGGTTACGTGGGCACAGCCCAATTATCACCTTGGGTGGTGCTTCATTCGGGAGTTCTGCGGCGTCATTAGCCCCACAGAGTTTAGCACGGCGGCGATTCCTCTGCGGCCATGATGTTTGAACGCCGGTTCCACGGCCAGGAGCAGAGAATATAGATTTCAAGGGCGACCACGGTATAACTATGAATTTGACTACCGAGAGTATACCGATGTCTGCGAGTCTTGATGAATATCAACGAGAAGGTTGTGCAAGAGTAATTCTTCAGTTGGGCTTGAGCATGGCCTGTGTACGGGCTTATGCGCAGCAGGCCAAGAAACGTAGAGATCGACGGGTTAACGAAGGACAGCAGAAGAGGGCCAGGGCAGCAAGGTCCTTTAGTAACTTTCGAGGCGATCGCCTCACCGCCAGATAGATTATGCGCATCCACCAAGATGCAACGGTCCTCCACAGGGTTCAGGACGTTCGGGGTATGCAGAAGTTAGTCAGAGCTCCAGAGCTTCCGGTTCACCATCACACGAAGGTTCCAGCCATCCGGATTCAGTTTTTCTCAGTGTTCACAGTGTGGCAGGCGTCATCCCAGGGAATGTCGTCTTTTAGTTGGTACTTATTGTACCTATGACCGTCAGGGTCTGATGTCGAAAGAGTGTCCTTGCGGGAGGACTTAGCCTTCAGGATCGGTGGGTAGTTCGTCATCTTCCTTAGCTATGCCACTGCAGGCGTGTTTGATTAGAACGACTAAGGAGTGAAGCGGTGATACTGAGATAGATCTTTAACCTCAGGGTTTAGTATGTGTGATAAGGTGAGTATACCTTAAGTGTTATATTCTGATAGCATTGTGTAAATGGTGATTAGAAATCTTGGTTAGTTAACCAAGTAAGATTTGGGGGATAGAGAAAGTGTGAGCCTTAGAGTGTTATACGTAGAGACCTTAGAGGTAAGGCCATCTCGAGTAAAAGATGTATTGTTTATGTTTGACCCTTATAGGAGTGCATAGTGCACGTGAGTTATGTTTGTGGGATTAGTCCCTGAGTAGTGTGGAATGAAAGAGGGTAGTTGTCACGACCCGAACCGGGGCCCGTGACTGGTGCCTTACCCCGGGCACCCAAGTAGACATACATCAGAGTAATCAGCGGAACAAACACAACAACATGAGATAACAGAAGTATAAAACAATAATCTGTGAAAACTTGCCTTTCGGCATATATATAAATGACAACTTTTAACATGAACAGTTTAATCCTTTACAAACCACCTGCCACAAAGATTACTGCACCTCTAAGAATGATACGACAACAATGGCGGGACAGGCCGCCGAACCCTCGAATGTAAACACCGACTACGACGAGGACTATACCACCGATAAGCCTCGAGAAAGCGGAGCTTCCCAACGCGAATCGTGACCACGAGCTAGGATCAACGGCGGTGTACCTCAACTGCGGCGTGAACGCGGCCGAAGGAGGTCGATCTGACAGTCGAGTATGTGAAACTAAAAATAAATCGTAAATGAAATCATAGTAGTCTATACAAAGCGGGAGACATGTATGATAACCAAACTACGATTCACCATAAATAAGCGATCGTGTCAAGTCGTGACTCACACCTCAAGTCATCACTCAATTTAACAATGGGTCTCACGCCCACAACATCAATCGTGCGTGGAATACCTTCCTCACCGCCAGCGATTTATGATATACAAGCACCAAGGAATACACATGAACACGTGTCCCACCTGTCCTAATAAAGCGTGCAGGTAAGTGCGAAGGCATAGCCGACTACTAACACCTACAGTACCAACAAGGTCATAAATCGTATCATAAGATCTGTCTAGGCCACATGATCAAAGGCCGCCACTTGCCCGCAGATCTAATGTGGCGTCTAGTCCTGAACTCCGCACTCGCATAGGCCAATCTCATCGCCCGCATGAGGTATTCCCGCGTCGAGGGTAGCTACTCCGGCATCGCCCCGACTTTCCGAGTCCGCATGGCCCTGAGGACCGCGTGCCCATAAAGGACGACACTAACACGGAACTCGTAGCTCCGCGATAGGCCCCAGGACCGCGTGAGGTATTCTCGAATCATGGTCCTGCTGAGTCTACCCGCGTCGGAGGCGGCTTAACCGGAATCATCTCAAGATGAATGCCACAATACTATCATAACGACCGATAGTTAATAAGCATAATCAAGGAAACCCCACACAAACATCACAAGATACTAACACACGTAGCATCCTAACACGTTTACTTATCAAAGCAACAAGAAAGTATTACAAGGCTATCACAAACCAATACAATCAAGTTATTCACAAGGTACTTTCTACTAACAAGTTCGCATCTATCCCCAAAGTACTTCACACATTAAAATCTAAAAAAGATCTGCTTCTTTCACATAAGTCACACAATACCCGTAGTATAAAATAGAGTGATCGCCTTTTAAGAAAACTAAAACTCTTACCTTTGTAAAATCAAGTAACAACATTATTTTCCAAACGTCCAAGTTTGCCTAATTTCAAATGTTCACGTTTCTTATTTTAGAAAGGTTTCGTAGTTCATAGTCTTATTCATTTAAGAATATAATTCTCTTTTAAACAATCTGAGAAACATAAGCCTTATATGTGAGTAGGATATTCTTGTTTATAACAATCTTATTACAGCAGCCATGATCTAGGAAATATCATTTTGTCTCATCTTAGCTTACATGCAGATGGAAGTTTCTCTTGGTTTTAATAATACTTAATTATTCAAAACATTTCCTTTTAACGTAGCGGTGGTTTGTCGATACAAATCGATTTCCAACATCAAGAAAACCGTTCTTAAGCCGTTATACCTAACTTCCCATAAAGCTAGTATAACTCTTAAGTTCTCAAAAAACCAAGTATTACTTCTCTTTCAAAACGATTTCAGAAATCTTTTGAAATACTTCAAGTTCTTTATAATCACACATCAAGCCAGTTATAAACAAATCATTTACCTTTTAAAAACCACAAAGTGTTTTCTTATCTACATAAAGCTGTTATAACCAACTTCCCATAAAGCCGTTATAACACTTTATGTTTTAAACCCATCGAATACATTTAGCACGTATGCGTCTGCGCACTACATAGTTCACACATATCATGCTAGAAGAGATAGGAAGAGGTTCACATACCTCGCGACGATTATCGACTAATAGCAAAATGCTCCGAGTACCTCAAGTGCCGGCTACTCCTTAAGCCAAGTAACGCGCCACGTGGTACTTCAACCTATAAGGCCACAAGGCGCATTAACATCTAGATCTTATCGTAGAACATTCTACAGAAAATTCGACAAAGACCTTCCCCGCAACGTAAATCTCCTCTCTAACGCCGCCATCAAGCCAACCAGGGGTTATACGTCTAATCCGGACGTGCACAATTCTACCTCACAGAAAGCTACAAGTCTACTGTAATACACTCAATCTATGTAATTCTGATTCGGACTCTTCTTTCAAAAGGTTTCTTATTATTCGGGCTTAAGTCCAAGGACATTGCCACAACATTAAGTTCATTACTATATATATAGTATACTTCAACTATATATTCCTACAACATGTAATATCCAATTACAATAGGGGGACAAGATAATTACCTCGATAAGCCCATAATTATCCAAGTATAAATGTCGATCCTTAGCAACGCTTAGCTCCAACTCCGGCGCCCAACCGCTCTAAACCACCCTTAGAAGTTCTAACCAACTTCTACACAACACTCCAACGGACTATGGAGATTTTCCTAGGGTTTGGTTTTGTGGTACGGGAAGTATAATAGTATTTACGGGCTTTTCAGATAGGTATAACCTTAGAATACAACAAGGTATCTGGCTAAGGTAATTTGGGCATTATAACAATACTTTTGAGAGTATTTCTACCAAGAGGGGGTATTATATGAAAACAAACTAGGCTAGGGGTACCACGGCCACACCACAAAGGAGGGTGGCTACCTCGCCTACCCACTGGGGAACTCTCGCCAAGGGCCTGCGAAAAGGGGAGGGAGGCTCTCAAGACTTAGGCATTTTGGATGAAGAAGTCTTGACCTTAGAGGGTATTTATAGCACAAGCAAGGCCAACCAATGGCAAGATCTAGCCAAGTGCTAGGCAGTGTAGGGCAAGATATGCCCAAGTGCCCCTAGTCCCTACTCGTAAAACCCTCAAATATCTACACAAATATCTACCCACAACTTGCCCACTAATCGGCGCCCACTTGCTTCCAATGTGAGGTGACACATGTCACCCTCCGTTGTCCAAAATGTTTCGTTTCTCGGAAAAATCCGCAAAAATAAGAAAAGACATAGCCGAATTTTCCCTGCAAGTTATGTAAAGCGTTTAGGAAAAACGACTCTAACAGGGTGTTGTGCACAAAGGCCATTCGGCGAGCCACTAGGCGGGGTGACACGTGTCACCCTCCTATGGCCAAAATAAAACATCTTCCAAAATATCCATAATGGCCAAAATCTCAAAACAAAGTGGGCCCCACAAAATCAGAATTTCTCCCTGGGCCCGTGACCATTTTCGAAAATAAAATTCCATAATTCTCTAATATTCCAGAAGTCCGAATACCAAATCGGGAATCCAATTCCGTTAACGAACCTTTTTCCTTCACAAAACGGAAACTTTTCCGTGGAAAAATCGCCTCTTTCTTCCTTTCCAATCTTTCACGTCGATTCTCGCACGTGCGTCCTCGCATACATACCTCGAACTACGGGTATAACATTCTCTCCCTCGTAAAACATTCGTCCGAATGTTCCTTCTAAGTCTCAAAACAAGCGTGCGCCAATATAGTCTTCACTACTATACTTACGAGAACAATCCGCCATACACGGCTATGGAAACACTGCGCAAAACTTACATCTAAGTCCACGAGGAAACACCTCTACATCACCACAATAATACTACTTTTGTCACTTTGCACGAGATACCACTTTGTCACTTTGCGCGAGCCTTGCTCCAACGACCCAACAAATGGTACCGGCCGCATGCGTCGATCAAAGTCGTGCACTCGAATTCTTACCACATTTACGATCGCTTTAGTATCCAAAACTCGGGTTACTATCTCTAACGTGGTCATCATTAAATCGGGACATTCGGATGGATCTTCGATACTTTCCGATCATAACAATACGAAGACCGGACGTCCTTCCTCCTAAGTCGGACGGCAAATGCTAACATATAGGCAACCGCCTATTCTTCACATGAACTCACAAAGGCCCAAAGTAACTCGCTAAGTTCCTTCGCTTCCAAAACTCGTCACACCACTGTCCGGTGGTACTTTCAAGAAGACCGACCGTCGGCACGAACTCTGGCGTCGTCGGCCGATTATCCGCACGATTCCTCCGAGCTGCGTAACTTCTGCACAAGCTTCACTATCCACGATCTGCTGGAACAAGCTCAACCAACTATCGAACCCCGCCAACATCGAACCAATCGACCGCAACTTGCATTTCTGCTCTACAAGGCGTCACAAGGCGACATCCGAACATCGAAATGGTAGCTTAAACACTTCAACCGAGACAACGATCCTCACAGCCTCTACCCGAAATCAAAACACCGGCGAGGCGAATGCGTCTGAGAGACTCACTGAGTTCCTAGCCTGCTCGTACAAACTCGTGAAGAGAAAGCAGTAGTACCACAGGCTCCACTGTCGTCATAAGGTGAAGGTAGGCACCGTGCAACCTCACAACCTTTCCGATAACCCAACCTGGTAAGTAAAGCGGTCTGGCCGAAGAACACGATGGCTGCTTCATCGCCCGACCACTGGTGAACGTCCACCAACTCATCGTTAACTAAACTGGGCCTAACACCCTCGTGACCTACCACGCGGGACCACCACAAACTGACCCCACCACCATACCGCGCGGGTTGACCCGCATGGCCTCAACCCGACCGGCGTCACGCAAACACTAGCTCCCAGAAGGAATAATTTCACAAATCATATTACGAAAACCTAGCGGTCTTCCTAGCTCGACTACCTTCTTTCAAATCACGCTACTCGGGGACTTATCCCGAACATAGCTCACGTGCACTATGCACTCCTATAAAGGGTCAAACATAACACTACACCTTTCTCGAGATGGCCTTACCTCTAAGGTCTTTGCGTATAAAGCTCTAAGGCTCACACTTTCTCTATCCTCCAAAATCTTACTCGGTTAACCCACCATGATTTCTAATCACAACTAACACCTGCTATCGTAACATAGCACTTAAGGTATACTTACCTTGAAAGTTACCGAAGGACCTTGCTGCTCTGCCCTCTTACCGCGTCCTTGGTTAACCCGTCGATCTCACGTTTCTACTGCTGCGCATAAGCCCGTACGTGCCATGCTCGAGCCTAATCAAGGATTACTCTTGCGCAACCTTCTCTTAGGTAGTCATCAAGACTCGCGATACATCGGTATACTCTCGGTAGCCAAATCCATAGCTAGTAACAAGGTTGTCTCTTGCAATCTATATTCTCGGTTCGATGCGTGGCGAAGGTTCACATATCATGGCGCGATGGAACTGCCGTCGCCATGCTTAAACTCTGCTGGGGCTAGTGACGTCGCAGAAATCCCCGAATGAAGCACTACCCTAGGTAATGATTTGGCCTGCCCTCGCCACCCTCTGAACTCTACTCGCAGCTCCGCCTTGCGCCTCACAGGCGGGTTGCCTACGCGAGGCATAACGATAAGAAATAATTTCGTCAGGGTCCAACTTACAACACGACTCTAAGGCACGATCCGAGTGAGAAGAATAGAAACCAACCTAAATATCCTATAGCCTCACGATTATTGATGTGGTGCACAACACACCGATAATCAAGACTCTACGGATCTGATGCGTAGACACTTTCCGAGGATTAAGCGCTCGATACCACTTTTGTCACGACCGACCGGGGCGTGATGATGCCTTACCGGGCACCCAGTAGACATACATCGAGTAATGTGGAACAAACACAACAACGTGAGATAACGAAGTATAAAACAATAATCAGAAAACTTGTCTTTCGCGTATATATAAATGACAACTTTTAACATGAAACGGTTTAATCCTTTTTACAAACCACCGCCTACAGATTACTCTGGACCTAAGAATGATACGACAACAATGGCGGGACAGGGGCCGAACCACTGAATGTAAACAGGCTACTGACGAGGACTATACATTGATAAGCCTCGGAAACGGAGCTTCCCAATGCCGTGACCACGAGAGCTAGGATCAACGGCGGTGTACCTCAACTGCGGCATGAACGCGGCCGAAGGTCGATACAATGGACCCTAGTATGTGAAACTAAAAATAAATCGTAAATGAAATCATAGTAGTCTATACAAAGCGTGAGACATGATGATAACCAAACTACGATTCACATAAATAGCGGTCGTGTCAAGTCGTGACTCACCCTCAAGTCATCACTCAATTTAACAATGGGTCTCACGCCCACAACATCAATCGTGCGTGGAATACCTTCTCACGCCAGCGATTTATGATATACAAGCACCAAGGAATACATGAACACGTGTCCACTGTGTCCTAATAAAGCGTCTGCAGGTAAGTGCGAAGGCATGGCGACTACTAACACCAGCGGTGCAACAAGGTCATAAATCGTATCATAAGATCTGTCTGCACCGTCACATGATCAAAGGCGGCCCTTGCGCGGTATCTAATGTCGCGTCTAGTCCCGAACTTCCCAAGCTCCGCGATAGGCCAATCTCATCGGCCGCATGAGGTATTCCCGCATCGGTAGCTACTCCCGTCGCCCCGACTTCGAGTCCGCATGGCGCGAGACGCGTGCCCATAAAGGACGCACACTAACCCGGAACTCTCGTAGCTCCGCGATAGGCCCCGGGACCCGCGTGAGGTATTCTCGAATCATGGTCCCGGACCGCTGAGTCTACCCGCGTGGAGGGTAGCAACCGGAATCATCTCGAGATGAATGCCACAATACTATCATAACGACGATAGTTAATAAGCATAATCAAGTGAAACCCCGCACACAACATCACAAGATACTAACACACGTAGCATCCTAACACGTTTACTTATCAAAGCAACAAGAAAGTATTACAAGGCTATCACAAACCAATACAATCAAGTTATTCACACAAGGTACTTTCTGCTAACAAGTTCGTATCTATCCCCAAAGTACTTCACACATTAAAATCTAAAAAAAAGATCATTTCTTTCACATAAGTCACACAATACGTAGTATAAAATAGAGTGACATACTTTTAAGAAAACCAAAACTCTTACCTTTGTAAAATCAAGTAACAACATTATTTTCCAAACGTCCAAGTTTGCCTAATTTCAAATGTTCACGTTTCTTATTTTAGAAACGTTTCTCAGTTCAGAGTCATATTCATTTAAGAATATAATTCTCTTTTAAACAATCTGAGAAACATAATCCATATATGTGAGTAGGATATTCTAGTTTATAACAATCTTATTACAAAGACCATGATCTAGAAATATCATTTTGTCTCATCTTAGCTTCATGCGGATGGAAGTTTCTCTGTTTTAATAATACTTAATTATTCAAAACATTTCCTTTTAATGTAGCTGCAGTGGTTTGTCGATACAAATCCCGATTTCCAACATCGATAAAGCGTTCTTAAGCCGTTATACCTAACTTCCCATAAAGCTAGTATAACTCTTAAGTTCTCAAAACCAAGTATTACTTCTCTTTCAAAACGTTTTCAGAAATCTTTTGACATACTTCAAGTTCTTTATAATCACACATCAAGCCAGTTATAAACATATCTTTTACCTTTTAAAAACCACAAAGTGTTTTCTTATCTACATAAAGTCGTTATAACCAACTTCCCATAAAGCCGTTATAACACTTTTATGTTTTAAACCCATCGAATACATTTAGCACGTATCGTCTACCGTACTACATAGTTCCACATATCATGCTAGAAGAGATAGGAAGAGGTTCACATACCTCGCGACGATTATCGACTAATAGCAAAATGCTCGAGTACCTCAAGTCGGCTACTCCTTAGCCGGTAGAGCGCCACACGTAGTACTTCAACCTATAAGGCCACGCGCGGCATTAACATCTAGATCTTATCGTAGAACATTCTAGAAAATTCGGCGACTTTCCCCATGACAGCGTAAATCTCCTCCTTCTAACGGGTAGGCTATCAAGCCAACCGGGGGTTATACGCCTAATCCGGACGTGCACAATTCTACCTCACAGAAAGCTACAAGTCTCATGAATACAATCCATGTAATTACAAGTGATTGACTCTTCTTTCAAAAGGTTTCTTATTATTCAGCTTAAGTCCAAGGACATTGCCACAACATTAAGTTGATTATATATATAGTATACTTGACTATATATTCCTGACATGTAATATCCAATTACAATAGGGGACAAGATAATTACCTCGATAAGCCCATAATTATCCAAGTATAAATGTCGATCCTTAGCAACGCTTAGCTCCGACTCAGCGCCCAACCCGCTCTAAACCACCCTTAGAAGTTCTAACCAACTTCTACACAACACTCCAACGGACTATGGAGATTTTCCTAGGGTTTCGGTTTGTGTATGACGGGAAGTATAATAGTATTTGGGCTTCAGATAGGTATAACCTTAGAATACAACAAGGTATCTGGCTAAGGTAATTTGGGCATTATAACAATACTTTTGAGTATTTCTACAAGAGGGGTATTATATGAAAACAAACTAGGCTAGGGGCACCCGGCCACACCAAAGGAGTGGGGTGGCTACCCGCCGCCTACCACTGGGGAACTCTCGACGAGGGCCTCACGAAAAGGGGAGGGGGCTCTCAAGACTTAGGCATTTTGGATGAAGAAGTCTTCACCTTAGAGGGTATTTATAGCACAAGCCAAGGCCAACCAATGGCAAGATCTAGCCAAGTGCTAGGCAAGTGTAGGGCAAGATATGCCCAAGTGCCCCTAGTCCCTACTCCTAAAACCCTCACAAATATCTACACAAATATCTACCTCAAACACTTGGTCACACCCCCAAATCGGGCCGTGGCTGGTGCCACCGGGCACCACTAGCGATACATCGTGAGAGAAAATCAGCGGAACATAAAACATGAAGTCATTATACAAGAGATATAATAAATAAACGAGGCCAACCAAAGCGGTTGCCTTGGTATATACATAAAACACAGCAGTTTAATCCTTTTACAACCACACAACATTACTCTGGACCTACAAGATATCTGACTATGACTTTATTGCCAGAGGGCCACTTGCCTACCACAGATGTACAAGAACTTACAACTCAGGGAACACTGCAAAAGATAAGCCTCGGAGAAAGCGGAGCTTGAATCTGTTGGCTTGTGATCCTATGGCGAGGATCCACGACCGATGTACCTCTACTGCTGGCATGAGCGCGGCCGAAGGAGGTCGATCAACAATTACAGTATGGCTCAAAGCGTAAATGAAATCATACTAGTCTATATAAGCGAGAGACATGTATGTAACCAAACTACTGATTCGCAACATAAAGCGATCATCACTCCGATATAACTATGGGTCTCGCGCCCACAACATCAATCGTCGCGTCGTGGCGCGTACCGGAATCGTGCATCGGTGTAGACATGTCACGTGACCTCAGCAACAAGACGGCAATCGGATGGAAGCATACGTGCGCTACGCGTCGTGTCGGTATGTCCAAAGGGAAGCAATAAGACAACTTTCCAAATGGACGCCCGTACGTGCAGCTACGCGTCGTGTCGGTATGTCGAGAGGAAACAATGGGGCGGCATTCCAAATGGGCGCATACCCGTGCGCTACGCATCGTGTCGGTATGTCGAAAAGGAAGTCACTGGCGATAATCAAAATGAAACATACGTGCGCTACGCGTGCTGTCGATATATCAGCGATTAACGCGAAGACCTTAACCAAAATGGAAGCATACCCGCGCTACGCGTCGTGTCGGTATGTCCAAAGTGATTAACAACAATAATACTATCAACGAGGGCGTGCGGTGGAATTTCTCCGTCACTGACGCGTCAAGTAAGTTCTCAACAAGTCAATGAGCCTCCATCGAGACGCGGTAACACAGAAATACAACGCTTTGCAACAAAGGTTATCACAATAAGCATAGCCAAGCTTCACGACAACAAGCGTAGGCAAGTTTCAACGGCAAACAAAGTACTTTCATTTTATACCTAAAGTCAGGTTTTAACCCCAAAGTACTACATCGTAAGTTCTTTTAAAGAGATCCGTTTCTTTTATAAAAGTCACCCGATACGTAGTATTAGAATGACCAACCCACCTTCCTTTTCAAAACCAAGTAACATTCTTTTCCTAAGTTCCGTTTGCCTAGTTTGATTACTCGAAGCTTCATTTTCAAATGGTTTCATAGTTCCCAAACTTAATCACTTGATTCCTTTTAGAACGATTAAGTAACATATGTCATATCGTGAGTAGTTTATTCTTGTTTATAACGATCTTATTACGGCGGCCGTGATCTAGAAAATGTAATATCATTTTATCATCTTAGCTTTATGCGGATGAGGTTTCTGCTTGGTTTTAATCTGACCATCATTATTCAATACATTTTCCTTTTATTAACAGCTGCGATGGTGCTGTCGATACACATTCTCGACTCGAAATCGGTAAAACATTATCCCTTTAAAAACCAAGTACTCATTACTCGCGAATGAGGTTTCACACAAACATCCACATTAAAACAAATAAGTTAAGTCTCTTATCTTATAAGATCAAGTCTCTTAACTTCTAACGTCGATAAACCATTTTCACTTACATAAGGTCGTTATAACTAACTTCCCGTAAAGGCTATTATAACACCGTATGTTTTAACTTGACCAAATCACTTATACGTATCGTCTGCGTGCTCATAGTTCACATGATAATCATGCTAGAAAAGATAGGAAGAGGTTCACATACCTCGCGACGATTTATCGACAATAAGCCAAAATGCTCAATCTACAACGCACTCTTTCCACTTTCGCTCAGAGGTAGAATACGCTACTCTTAGTACTTTCACTTATAAAGGTCACAAACGTCTATTAACCCCCAAAACATAAGTTTCTATCTTTACATAGAAAATTCGGCACCTCCCCATGACGTAAATCTCTCTCTATCAGTAGGCTACCAAGCCAACCGGGGGTTTACACGTCTGCGGACGTGTACAATTCTACAAGCCTCTGCAATCAAATCACTATGTAAATCTGATTTAGTTCGATTCTTAATTCTTGGGCTTAAGTCAAAAGACATCGCGAATACTAAGTATAGTTCCATATATAGTATACTTCAACTATATATCCTAACAAACATGTAATTTCCAATTACAATAGAGGAACAAGATAATTACCTCGATAAGCCCAATTATCCGAGTTTAATGTCGCTCACGAGCAAGGTTTAGCTCGCTCCGTGCGCTCCAAACCACTCCAAACAACCGCTTGAAGTTCAACCAACTTCTACTCAATTCTTGACCAACTATGAAGATTTCCTTAGGGTTTCGGTTTGAGACTAAAAGGACAAAGGTAGTATTCCCGGACTCACGTAAAGAGGTATCTTTGGAATACTACAAGGTCTGAGCTAAGGTATTTTGGGCATTATAACAATACTAGGAGTATTTCTATACCACAAAGGGGTATTATACGAAAACAACTAGAAGCTGGGGGGTACCCGGCTAGCACCACAGGGGACCCTTCGGCCAAAGGCCCGCGAGGAGGAGGGAGGAGAGGCTTAGGACGAGCTACTAGAGGAGGAGGGATTTGAGACTTAGACAAAGTGAGAGTGAATGAATAAGTCTTCACAGAGGAGGGTATTTATAGCAAACCCAAAGGCCAACCAATGGCCAAGATCTAGCCAAGTGCAAGGCAAGTGTAAGGCCAAGATCAAGCCAAGTGCACCACTAGACCCTACTCTTAAAACCTCACAAATATCTACACAAATATCAAGCCAACTTGCCCTTGTTTTCAGTCACGTGACTTGTCTCCGTTGTGAGGTGACACATGTCACCCTCGTTGGTCGAATGTTTCGTCTCTCGGAAAAATCCATAAAAAACAAAAGCGACATAGCGAATTTTCCCGCCAGAGGATTCGCCAGCGTTTCGTCACGTAAAAGCGACTCTAACAGGGTGTTGTGCCCAAATGTAAAATCGGCGAGGTGCCACGTGGGGTGACACGTGTCGCCCGGTCGCCGAATATTTCGTCTTAAAACATCCAATTTCTGGAAATCCTCAAAAACAGCGGGCCCAAAAGCAGTAAATTTCTCCAGTGGGCCCCACGTGACCATTCAGAAAATAAATTCCATAATTCTCTAATATTCGGGAAGTCAGAATACCAAATCGGGAATCAATTCCGTTAACGAACCTTTTTCCTTCACAAAAGCGGAAACTTTTAGTGGAAAAATCTTTTCTTCTTCGCTCGATCTTTTACGCCGTATTCTCGCGTGTCGTCCGCATACATACTGCGGAAATACGGGGTATAACATTCTCCTCCTCGCCAGAAACATTCGTCCCGAATGTTCCTTCACAAGAGCGGATATCGAAGAAGCTCTTACAACAAATTGCCAGCCCTTGGCGGCTTGGTCACGAAATAACCTGCGTTATCTTAAATACCTTCGCTCGTCGTGCCCTTCGAACGCGAACTCTTCTAGCATCGTACCACACCCGGTCGTCGCGATTCCAAACCTTGGAGTCGCCACCTCGAACTTGGTCATCTTACTAACCTCGAGCTTCGAAGGCCATTCCGGCCTTTTACGAACGGCTGCATTGTCGAACGCGTCCACGAACTCATACACGATGATCATATAAACTTCAGGCCCGGCATCCTCGTGACCCTACCGCCCTCGCGGGACCACCCGAGCCCGACCCACTCCACTCCGGGCACTGCGGGTTGGCCGTATCTCGCGTCCTCGGCCGACCAGCGGCCAATGCGCGTTAAAACTCTTGTTCCGTCCCGAACAATGCTTACTAATTCAAGTCATAGAAAAGCCACCACTTCCATCTCACACTACCCACGGACTTATCACACAAAATAAATCCCACGTATACTACTACTGCGATAAAAGTCAAACATAAAGCGAATCTTTAATCTCGAGACGGCGACCTTACCACAAGTGTCCGAGCCGTAACGTAGTTGAAGGGATTACCATCGCACACAGTACACATGCCCCATCATGTAACCTCCCAACTAAACATGTTTTCAAACTCATAATATCACGGCTTGCTATCCGCATACATAGCACACATAATGAGATCATCATAACAAGCATGCCAAAACTCTAGAGGTTAAGGATATACAAACTCTTTTGCTGGCAAAGAAACTAATCATAGGCACCATACTGTGAGTGTATTTGTAGAAGGTGATAAACCAGACCCACAGATCTGAAGTTTGAGTCGTAACATCCGGCGCTTCCCTTGAGTGGGACGAGTTCCTCGAAAAATGGCCACGCTATGGGCCGTGCAAAACAAACTCCCAATCTAAGCGCGACACTCTCCAAAAATGGAGTCTACCACGATAGTCCTGACGAGGTAGGGGTGGCTTGGTGGTTAACACCCTCGCTCTGTAGAAAATCCTGAACCTTGGAGCCACGACACGCTCGCGAAGAGCGGTGGAAGAGACCGCTCTGTCATGCCGGTGGGGGTATATATGCTTTCGCTTCTGTTGGGCGAGTCCGCCTCGAAAGCCACCAAAGAGACCTGTAAAGTCCACAGCATAACCTGGCGATCCGGTGCGTTCGAAGTGCGACCCACGCCAAGTGCGCTCCGCGTCCTGAGTCGCGTGAGCACTGCGTCGAACGGGCAATGTCCGTACTCGGCTGAAGAAGAACACCGTATGAGACTAGGCCATATAATCATCAAGCCCATTGGCGTGGCGATGCACCACATCCTAAATATCACGCAACTAAGCGTGAGGGACATGCTCCGGAGCAGAAAGAAGTCGAACTTCGACATTGTACTCTCACGGCGGTCGCCCTCTGTCTCGATGTAACAAAAATTCACATGTCGGCGATCTGCCTCGCCGCTGCGGAGGCAAAAGTGCGTGAGAAAGCCCGAAAACTCATCCATCTGCGGAAGTCGTCGCTGCTCCCAGAAGCTCACGTGGAGATCGACCAGTCAGTGCGGTATCGCGTGGCGATGCGAACCAAAGGTCCGCGATTCGGTCTCGAAGCCTTGATCACTTTGCGTGCAATCGTATAGCTTCTTGGATGAACTCCTGCGGATCATCTCGAGCCTCGACGTAAAACTACGGCCGGGCTCTATTTCGAAATCCGTAGCCTCGAAACTATATCGCTTTCGGGGTGAACGGCTG